>CAJNRD030001117.1:4905206-5034376 GCA_905319865.3 Cotesia congregata | reverse complement strand
AATGTTATACTCATCGAGACCTTTCATTTGAGTACCCACATGCATTTTGATATATTTTTCATATATACATATATATATAAATATATAAAATATATGAAAAATTGATGTGGGTACTCAAATGAAAGGTCTCGATGAGTGTAATGTCGGGATGAGCTTATATCTTAAAAAATGTCAAAAGTTCACAAGATACAAGGTCATTTCTTAATTATGTATCTATAGCAAATTTTCGAATGCAGCCTTAATTCTTATCATAATAAATTGACTGTCAATGAGAATGATATGAAACCTTGAAAAGGCATAAATTCAAGTCAAGACTATTTCAATGACAAAATTTTTCTTGTTCTTTTAATAATATTAATAGATTATTATAAAATTTAAATTAATATTTTAGTTACAGACCGGCATACGCACACATTTTCTTTATTAAATCCAACTCCGATCCGAACATTATCCGAAGTACGACGGCTTCACAGGTCTGCCGATGACAATGTTCAATTGATGTCATCTGAATAATTATTTTATCAATAATAAATAATAGACTACTTTCACAACTAAGTAATACATACAATAAATACAATTCCTTTGAATTTTTTGTCTAAAAAATAACATCAAAGATATTTTTAGCCAGAGCTTAATAATTTTCTAAATAAATTCGAAAATAATTACGAAAATTTTATTAAAAAATAACAAAACTCTGACTAGTAATATCTATGCACAAATTTTTAGTTTATAAAAGTAAAAAATAAATTTTAAAAAATAAGAACATTACAAACAATGCAATTGATATACAAATTTATGTATAGTCACTCGTACTCAGTACAATTTATTTATAATTTATATTTATAAAGATAAATTTTACAGTATTATTTTTATAAATGATACTTTTTTTTTTTTTTTGTTTTAAATCAGTCGCACATAATTAGTAGCTCAATAATTGTTTTAACGAAACATGAGTCGATTATCCAGGCCTAGTTATTTAATTATTTTAGTTTGTTAAAGATTTATAAATAAATTTATATATTATTAAATGTATATTGTCTAATTATAACGGTGCTAATTGTGCAAATATTAATTTTATTGAAAGAAAAAAATCTATGGTAAATAATTAATAATTATTTAATAGTTTAAGTTAAATACTCAACTCTAAACTCCATCTACTTGTCTAATAGTTGATTATTTGTAGTTATTATAAATTTAAATGACGAAAGATTATTTAATGAGTCTCGTTAATCCGAGAGTATTAGTGGAATTTATATAAGTGATTTAGAGTACTTTATTATATTAAAAAAAAAAATCTATTAAATTTTTAATAACCCAAGTGACTTAGCCTTTAAGAATTGAAATTTATTTATCACTTGTATTACGTTATTATTTACAAATTAAATATTATTAATAATAATATGTATATAAATTGTATTCAAATTTTAAAATATTAAACATTATTTATTATTATGAGATTGCCGGGTATTAAGTGCGGATTACATATATATATTTATATATAAATCCTGCGAAAAAAAAAATTCGTCTTTAGATCGTTAAACGCTGGTATTATTTAAATATTTGTTAGAAAATTAATAAAGAGTTGACAAATAATTTATTGTCTATTTTTATTATTTGTTTTTTAAGTATATTTTTCACTACGTTATGTATAAAAATAATTACGATTTTATTTTTAGTTACTACAATTTTAATATCACCCATTTAATGGCCATAAGATCGTAATTATAAACTTACAAAAAACACTTATACAGTAATTGATACTTTTTTGACATAATCAATGATTATATATTATAATTATAAATTAATAAAAATGACTCAAAAAGGTTTTTACCAAATTTTTATGAATTGATAAATTTATAATTTATTAATTCAATGATCTTATGGAATTAAATATCATGAAATGAGTGATATTATTTGATACGATCACTCAGAGGGATGTAGGGAATATCAAATTCATCCAAATCATCCTTTAATGTCGTGTTAACAGTATCATCATTAATTTTATCGTTAGCCTTGGGAGAAGAAATATCAATTGGCTCCTTGTGAGCTCCGTCTAGATGCTGATACATTTTCTCTACAATCATCGACATGTTGGGAGAGTCTTCATCTACGTCGGTTGAAAAATCCTGCTCGACTAGATCATCAAACAAGCTGCTGACGGAGCCATTTAACTCGGCGAGCTTCAAATTATCCTGATTGCCAGACTTTCTGGTGTTTTTAGTCTTCATGAAGAAATCATAGATTTTTTTCTCCTGAGTCTCCTCGGGTTTGGCTTTGAGTTTTCTGCTGTTCTTCGGCTTCACCACGTTCTCCTTGTCACCCTCCACGGGCTTGGGTTTCTTGCGAGACTTTTTTTTTGCATTCTTGGCGTCTTCAAAGCCCTCGACTAAACTAGGATAGACTAATTTAACAAGATCAATTGGCTCGAGAGTTGTTATTAAATTTCTTTTACAATTATCCTCCGTTTCTTCCTCTCCTAATTTGATAAAGCATTCAATCTCGCTTATTACTTCCCACTCTATTTCGTAGTAACAGACCGATTGGATAGTCCGAATTTTTTTAATTACTTTCGGAATTAGTTCCTCAGTTGATGCCGTTCCCGGTTCCGGAGTCTGCTTTGATTGGTTTTCGATGTGCCATCGCGTTAATAGTGGGAATACTTTTTCGATAGTGTAGTCGGCGGTCCACTTTAATTTCTTCTCCATAAATTTCTTTTTAAAAATACAATCATGTTAATATTAAAAAAAAAAAACAAAATAATTTAAGGTAAAAGCTCCCATTATTGACACTAAGAGTGATCATAAATATTTGAATTTTTTTATCGTGTTTCAAATCAATATTGTCAACTTTTTTTTATGGGACACCTTAATAATTGTTTTTACTTATATAATTTAATTAATTAATTTTAATAGCAATAAATTTAACAATTATGAATGTATGTATGTATTATTGACAGCGCAAAAAATTCAAAGAGCCGATTATTGACATACCATTGACCCTATTATTGACAGATCTTTTATATTACAGTTAAATTTATATTAACAATAATCATTTTTACTAACTAATGCAAAACTATCAATAATTTTTATTATTTTAAAATTCGTTTAAAACCTACACGGAAAGAACAAAATGACACTGGTTATCATCCCAGATTATACTCAGTGATATCTCCGGGATTTTTTTTTTTCTAGTGCTTGCGCACCATATCTATTATGTATTTTAGATATTAGGATAGTCAAATATTGTTTTAAATACTATCTCAAATTTTTTTTTCACCGCAGATATCACTGAGTATAATCTGGGATAATATCCAGTGTCATCTTGTTCTTTCCGTGTAGTATTTCTATATTTTTGACCAGGTTTTTTTTAGCAATTTTTTCTAGTCTCAAATAATTTGATTCTTATAAAATTACATGACAGTATGTAAATATTAATTTGTTGATATGTATGTTGATGGGTTTAGGTTACCTTCCATTATGGGCTATGTCGTTAGTTGACGCAAGTTAATTTTTGTGTCCCTATCATTGACATCCGCTATTTTTAAATTAATTTTAACTCGATAAAGTATAAATAAATGATTATATGGTTGTTTAGACTATGAATAATCTAAAATAATTTTAATCAATGCAATTACATAAAAAAACATTGAGAATGCTGGATTTGAAAATAAATCGTCTTTCTTAACGATATTGTTTAGAAATTACAAACGTATAAGCAGTTTTGTCCTACTAGAAAAAATGAAATTTTTTTGTGGTAAATAGTTTATGCTTTAAAATTAAATTTTACTATTTTTTAATTTTTAAAATATGTAAAATTGTCATGAAATATCAACAATTGTGATTGTAACAGATTTAAATAATGAAATAAAATTGAATAGGGCTTCAATAGTGGGGGGGGGGGCCCTGTCAATAATAGGTGCTTTTACCTTATTTTTTTACAAAATTTTAAACAAAAAATACTTACAACCAGCTCTAATACATTGGGACACTCCCACTTGGTAATTGTCCTCGGTACCTTGCCTTTGCGTACCGTAAATTCATCTATTAACTCTTGATTCGGGAAGCTATCAATCGCGATACACTTTTTACGAATCAATAGTTCATTTGATATCAATTTTTTCATTTCACTGTAATAAAATTTCATTTATTAATAATACACAATCTCAAAATTTAATCATTAAAAAAATTTATTTTATCTTACTCTGAAATATTTTTTGACGCAGCAACAGCTGTTTCTAATTTATAAATACTTCCGTCAGTTCTCCAATTTTTGAGCCTGAAAATTAAGTTACATAATTAAGACCATAATTTTTATTTAATTCAATAATCTTCAGTAACAATCTTATTTAAATTTAAAGACTTACAAGTTCTTAAGGTTCTTAAATATTTTTTACCTTAGAACTTTTAAAATTTAATTAAAATACAGGAAAAAAATAGAATGTTAATAATGACAATACCTATTTAAGATATCTTTTTCATTAGCTGCTCGAAGTAATTTAATAGCTCCTTCCTTTCCAACTCCAGGAATTCCAGAATCATAGTCACAACCACACAACAATGCCAGACCAATCATCTTATTGCGACCAATACTGTAAATTTTTTCTATCCTCTCCAATGAGTACTCTTCTACTGAACTACCAAATCCTATTTTATCAGTTATCGTGAAATTTCTGTAGACTATTTTTGCTCCGTACAAAAAACAATCACTGTCTTGCGTTATGCATCCGTCGACCAGCTAAAAGTATTCAAAAAATTAAAATAAATAAATGGTACCAAAATTAGTTAACCTTAAGTTAACTGACATCAAGAAATAAAAATTTTTTTTTTTATTGAAAAAATTATTGTAAAAAATTTTCATTTGTAAAAAACTTGAAAAAATACAAGAGCAGTTTTTAAAAAATATTTTTTTAGTTTTAATTAATAAATTAAAAAAAAATTTTAAACTCTTTCAAATTCTTCTATTAAACCTTCTCAGTTTATTGTTGCTATGCTTGTAGCCTTGAGTCAAAACTTGGAACAATATTTTGTAATAATGTCTGTTGAGTGTAATGTCTGTGTTTTAAATGAAACTTGGCTTAATTCAAACATTTTTTCCTAAAGATTTTCGATATTAAATTGTATTATTCAACTAAATAATGTATCATTACCAATTTAAATTCTTTTAGCTAAGCTTTCAAATTTATACAGATGTTTAAAAAACACAAACTTTTCTGTTTTACTTTTCGTATTTTTTTTTTCTCTTTTCTTTTCATTTTCTCAAAATGCAAGTGCATTAAAACATTGCTGTTTATACCTATTCTTTTATATGTAATATAATCTTGTAAAAGGACGTTAAAGTTATTATCTAGTGACCCTGTTATTGGCTATTGCTGTTGGGTCTTTATGTAAAGAAATAAATAAATAAATAAAACGTCTGCTAACTTTAGTATTATCCAAAATTAGCAGACATTGAAAAAAAATTTATTTTTTAAATAATCTAATTATAAATAAAAAAATATTTTGAAAAAATTGCACGCATAATTTTCAAATTTTTTCATGTGGAATTTTTTTAATTAAAAAAAAAATATGAAAATTAAGTTAGTCGACATTTAAAAATTTTTTGATTTTTTTTATTTAAAAAAATTCTTTAAAAAAATTTCATTTGTAAAAAATTTGAAAAACTACACGTGTAATTTTTGAAAATTATTTTTTAGTTCTAGTAAAATGATTTAAAAAAATCGAAATATTAAAAGCGTCGACTAACTTTAGTATTATAAAAAAAATTGTCAAATATCGGCTAATTTTATTTATAATACTAAAGTAAGTCGACGTTTTTAATTTTTTGATTGATTTTCAATAATTAATTTAGAACAAAAAATTACACTTACAGTTTTGAAAGTTTTTTTACAAATTAAACTTTTTTTTAATTTTTTTGTAATAATTTTTTCAATAAAAAAATATTCTAAAAATTTTTAGACGTCGGCTAAATTTATTTTAACAATAAATAAAAAGTTAAAATAAATAAAATAATAAAATTACCCCGTCCTGATTTAAATAAGCACACATAGCTTCAGCCTCTCCATGTGCTTTGACACAAGTGAGCCCCATCAAATTCAACATCATCTTACAATCATTGACCGTGCGATTGAACATATACCCGCGGCCATTAGACCTCTGATTATCTTTCTTGGTCTCAGTTTTCTTCTTGTTACGCATCTGACTTCTCTCGCGTATGACATCGTGCTTCAGAACCGGAGCTGTGCCCTCGAGAACGAACACTGGGTTTATGCCGTTCATCAGCAGAGCGACAGTGCGGAAAAAAATGTTTCTGAAAATAAAAATATCATAAATTATATTAATTATATGACGGATAAATAAATAATAATTGAAAACATACCTCAGATGTTTATTCAAGCAACCATCGTCAGGACCGACAGTGGAACTATCAACAATCCAGCAACTGAGATCGACAGCAACACTTTTCCCACGTAATTCAGCCAGAGCAACAGCTTTGCTCAGCGGCGTTATTATATTCCACAGTCCTGTTACGCCCATTGTCTTATCTCAGCTGTTATTAATTAAGTATGAAGCGTCACTTTAACTTACTAATTAATTAATTAATTTAATTTGTTTGTTTATATTTATTATGTACATACTGCCGACATGCCGACATTAATTGCATGTACTCGTGACGTAGATTCACGGTTTTTCAGTTACCGACTTAATATGGCGGGCAAGATTATTTTTGTGGTTATAATTCTCGACGGTGGCGGCGCTGTTTTCTTTATTAGCAAGATGTGACGTTTGTAATGACACTGAAGTTGACAGACATTCAAAATTTATAATACTAATAATACTAAAGTTAGCCGACGTTTTTAATATTTTGGTTTTTTTTTTTAATAATTTAATTAGAACAGAAAAATATTTTTTTTAAATTGCACTTACAGGTTTTCAAGTTTTTTACATATGAAATTTTTTTTTTTTATTTTTTTGTAACAATTTTTTCAATAAAAAAAATGATACTAAAGTTAGCCGACATTTTTAATTTTTTGATTTTTTTTAATAATTAAATTAGAACAAAAAAATATTTTTTAAAAATTGCACTTGCAGTTTTTAGTTTTTTAGACGTGCAATTTTTTTTTTTATTTTTTTGTAATGATTTTTTCAATAAAAAAAAATTATGCAAATTTTTAAATGTCGGCTAACTTAATTTTCATCTAATTTTTTTATTTTTTTATGAAAATTAATTTAGCAGATAATGATAATATTTATAACTGTAGTTAAATCACGGCAAAAAAAATAAGAAAAAAAAAAAAATTATGGCAAAAAAAATTGGCATTAGAAATTTTAAAAAATTTAAAAATGCAATTTATTAGAATTAATTTAATTGTTAATAAAATTAAAAATTGGTCAAGTGACAGCTAACTTTAATGTCATTATTTTTTTCCATTAATTAAATTGAAACAAAAAAACATTTTTAAAAAATTGCACTTATGTCGGCTAACTTAATTTTTTAATTTTATTTATCAAAAAGATTTGTTCAAAAAAATTTTTTAATTTTTTTAAATTTCTAGATGTCAATTTTTTTTGCCATCATTTATTTGTTAAAAAAATTTTTAAATGAAGTTGATAGACATTAAAAATTTTTTTATAATCATATAACAAT
Source organism: Cotesia congregata (assembly GCA_905319865.3). Taxonomy (NCBI): domain Eukaryota; kingdom Metazoa; phylum Arthropoda; class Insecta; order Hymenoptera; family Braconidae; genus Cotesia; species Cotesia congregata. The sequence continues at coordinate 5,026,732 of CAJNRD030001117.1, read as the reverse complement.
TAAATTATTAAAAAAAAATTTTATTAAAAAATTCCACATGTGAAAATTAATAAAAATTATAAGTGAAAATTTTTAGAAGCATTTTTTTTATTGTAATTGTTATGATATTAAAGTTAGCTGTCACTTGACCATTTTTTAATTTTATTTAACAAAAAAAAAAGTTTGTCCCGAGGAATTATTTTTAAAAAATTGCATTTTTAATTTATTAAATTTTCTAGATGTCAATTTTTTTTCATATTTTTTTTATGCAGTAATTTTTTATTAAAAAAATTCTTAAAATTATAAAATATCTGTTAAATTAATTTTCATTAAAATTTTTAAAATTGACAGCTGACAGCTAACTTCAGTGTTATCGTTTGTAAGAACTACTTGGAACAAAAATATAAAATTCCAACAATTAAAAAAGACTAAATAATTAAAGTAAAATTTTTTTTTTTCAAAAATGACAGTTTTGACTCACAAAAATTATTTCTTCACTGAAGAAATATTAAAAATTCATTAGTAAGTGATAAAAATTTTTTTTTGGCGCTAAAATTCACAAATTTAAAGGTAAAGTCCTTTTTACCGACAAATACCCGCGTTATCTGTCATTTCTTCACACATATTTATGTGCTTACATTTCTATACGTCATACGTCAAATAACTGAGTGTGTGTAAAGAAATCATACGTGTGAAATTGTTATCATTCATATGTTATAAGTTACAATAATGAAAGTACACAGCACGGTTAAAAAAAGTAACGTCAATAATGTATAACTGTGTAGTGTAACATATGTGACTATTATTAAATAAATTTACTTAGATATTTTTTATTAAATCACCACTTGATTTATCATAATTAATAATCCAAAATAAAAATAAAAACAATGAGTGATTTAAACCGTAAAATGAAAAATCCACTGCTGACTGCAGCTGGTCAAGGCTTTCCGTTTGAAGAACATGAAATTCCAAATTTGTTGATACCTGTAGCACAACCTGTGTTAACCTCGCAAGATGGTAATGGTATGTAAATAAATTACACGTATTTACAATTACAAAAATCTATTTTATTTTATTATCAATAAATTTGATTATTTATTCAATAATCGAGGTTTAAAAAATTTACAGGTTACGTTTGAATGTTATAATCCCGCTTTCATAAACAATTACTCGGTATATACATTTATACATAAATATAGATTTAAGAAAGGGAGATTTAAAAGTTATAAATAAATAGCAATTGCATCCGGATTATCATGACGCAATTTAACTTATGTTAATATTAAAAAATATTACGTAAAATATAAACTATTTAACTTTGCTTAGTTAATTATCTCTAAGGCGTTGGTCGTGATCCGTATCGTTGGGTGTAAGTAAGGTCTGCGTTTTTACGTTTTTTTACACAATTAACACACACAATGACAATTATTATCAAAATAACCAGAATAAGTATCGTTCCAACTACAGCAGCTATTATTTCCCCGGTTGTTAAATTGTCCCAGGCTGTAACAAATTATTGTTAAGGTCAATTGGTTATTTTTTTTAATTATTTACATTAGTGCAAGTAAGAATAATTATTGTTTCGTTACCTGTCACGTCGACTGTTTTAGTAAAAGAGTTCTGGTTGATGTCAATAACTCGGAGCTTCACGAGTTTGTTGCAGCAAGTCGAGCTGTAGTAAAAGTAAACTGGAGATTTAGTACCAGCGATAAAGCTTGTCAAAGGCTGAATACCCGCTGGCTCTGATATCACGTTCTTAACTCCAGACTGGTCATTTTTCACTAGAATTTCGGCGCTCCATTGGCTCAAGCTACACCGGTCTCGGCTTGATTTACCGAAACAATTATCATTGAAGTAAACTTCTATCTCTGGTTCTTTACTGTTCACTATCTGAAAACAATCCTAATATAAAATTGAGATGAAATGTATGTGGCATTAAACTATTCGTAACGTGATTGGTCAAATATATCATAAGCATGAAAATATATGCAAACTCTATAGTCAAGGCGCGCGCTTGCGCACGAAAATTAAATTCTAGTTATTATAAATTTTAGCTCACATTCTTTGAAAAAAGAATTTATTATTTTAACTCTGGTAAAATAAAATCTTTAAAATTTTTGGTAAATATTTACAAGTATTTTAATTTTCATTTTTTTTAATGAAATTTCTTTTTGATTTTATTGATATATTTTCTTTTTTAAATCCATAAAAAAATGAACAATTAAAAAGAAAAAGTTGATTTTCACAATTTTAACAAATTTTACAAATTTTCAAAAAAATTTATAAATTTTTTAGAAAATTGCGATATTCAATTTTTTTTAAATTATTCGTTTTTTCATTCATTTATTTTAAACAATTTACTGAACCCTATAACAAAGCCATTAAGTGGATTCTATTAGAAAAAAAAATAACACATTATATTGAATAATAACATTTATAAGTAATAGTAATAACTAATGTCTGTATTTAGTGTAATAAGTAAGGTAAAAGACCCAGTTATAGACACTGGCCTAGAGGTTTGACACTTGTAATTTTATCCTAATTAAAAAAATTAAATGTTCTCAAAAAACCAATTTTCTTAAAATTTATAATTCAAAAACTATGTTTATTAATTTATAAAAGTTGATTTGTTTTTTTTTTTTTAATTAAAATAAAGTTGCATGTGTCAATAACTAGGCCAGTGTCAATAACTGGATCTTTTACCTTATATGAAATACTCTCTATAAGGCTCAATCTCTATTTGATGAACATAGTTTCGAGAAACAATCAATAATGTTTATCTGATAGACATCAAGGCTGTTATCAATTTTGTAAAAATTGTTAAAGGCATTCATTAATCGATATAGTCAAAAAAAAAATACATCAAAAAATAATAAAATAGAAATTTTATCCAAAAAACATGAGCTAAAATTTTTTCTAACTTTTGAAGGCAAAAAAGCTATCGAAATCTTTATTTTTTTCTTTTACATTTCAGCTGCCCAATTTTAAAACACAGAAACTGCAAAATTTTTTTACCTGATTTTTTTCAGTATTGCTACATTTCTTATTACTTGTAGATTTTAATTATCAAGTATTTTTTTTTTTTTAATATTTATATTTAAGTATTGTCTATTCTAAAATCAAATTTTTTATCAATGAGGCGCGCAAACTTTTTTTTAATAAGAAAAATTGAAAAAAAATCTTAAAATTGTCAATTACTGTGTTTTGAAATTGGGCAGCCGATTTTTTATCATAAATACGCCATTAAAATAAGTAGAATAAAAAATAATTAAAAAATGTTAATTTTTTTCCTAGTTACGGTCAAAAATGGGGCTTAACTACTTATAAATAATTACCAAAATTTTTTATCAAAATTAAAATAATAAATTTTAAATTCCAAGGAAGAAATTTAATTTTATTAATCAAAAAAATCAAATTTACCACGCCAGTAGAATTCTGTATATAAATATACGCAGATTTAGAAATTTCTCCAAAATTATTGCCTTTGACCGACAGACTGACAGTATTGACATAAAATTCGTTTGCGTTTCTCGGCACCGCTATTTGTACTGGAATATTTAGCGTCTGTCCAGGGTGGATCCAACTTGGTTTGACACCACAAATAATTTGATATTGGCTACTGCGTACGTCAAACTGATACAGAACGTCAGAATTACCGTTATTTGTAACAGAGAACCAAATAGTATAAATGAATCCCGGCATCACTACTAATTTAGTCTCGTAGGCAATGTCAACAATACTATCCTTCTTAGTAAGTTCATTTTCATTTTCCAATTGCGTTAAATCCATTCTTTCAATATTTTTGTTTCCAGAAACTAAAACTTCGTCGACTTCATAAATTTCCTGGTTCATTTTTGAGCTGGAATCATCTTGAGAAGAATGAAAGAAAAATAATTCATTTAAAAAACAAAATTTCAATAATAACAACCATAATAATAATAGTAATAGTAATAATTATAATAAATGACGTAAATTCATATACTTAAAAGTATATTTATATAATTTGCTGAATAAAGAAACAAAAAATATGAATCACGCGGCCTGATCAGAGGGCATATGCGACTGTCTATTGCATAATCGGGAATGAGTTTGCGCAGTGTTTGAATAAGATTGGTCATGTTAAAATATATATATATATATATATATATATATATATATCAATAGTAGTATATACCGTCAATACAATAGTTGATGGGTTATTGAGCAATGGGAAAGTCATGTATCTGTTTTTATAAATAATAATAAATATTTGTAACCGTAAATTAACAATGTCTGTTGGAAAACGGTGACAAAAAATTAGTGACGGATAATTTTGTTTTAAATCAATAGAGTAATGACGTTAAATTAAAATGTTTTATATTTACCTTCACGAGAATCTATACGACTAGGTAAGTCGATTCGTGATAAACTTGTTGATTTATTTATTACCATCATAGTTATATTATTCCACGGATCTAAGTCTTCTTCGTTTATTTTAAGTTTCAGCTCGCCGGGCGGTGGATTTTTTATCAGAAAATAATTTTCTGATGTCTGTATATTTTTTTTTAATGACAATGACGTTTCTGTTGATTTTTTTCTAGCTCCTAATAAATATAAACATTAAAAATTTTATGTAATAATCGATAAATTTATTTTATTTCTTTAATATTGCGGGTAATTGTTAATGTCCTTAGACACGCCACGGCGATTTGTAGATTATAAAATAACTAATAATAATAATAGTGATATTTACTTAGAGGAATTTGCAGCATAAGCCATGAAATATTTCCCGTTATTGTAAATTGCAGTAATTCGGTCTCGCTGTTGACTTTAAATTTTAATTCATTTACAAACTCGTATTTTCTAGTCATTGACTCCTGAGAAATTCATCAATTTGTTAGATAATATTATACAATAATGAGTAAATAATAGAATAGTAATTACCAGTTTAGTTGGCAAGTCAGCAAATGAATTATTGCAGTCGATTTTTATTGAAGTGTCGCATGTTGATTCTAATGCTCTTCCAATGATCGGTACTGATCCTTGATCTTTGTAAAATTTTTTTTTGGTTTATTAAAAAATTTAAACTTGTTTTTATTTATAAAAAAAAAGTACAGAGTGTATTAATAGACTTTAATGCATTTGAAATTAATTTCTTTTTAAATATTATATAAGATTTAATTTTTATAAAATTAATCTTACATTTTATAATTTTTACTCAACAATGAACTATAAATTAATTTGCAGTAAATTTTTTATCTAAATTTTTGTTCAATTAAAATTTTTAATCAATTACACTGAGAGAAAAAAATTATTTTGAAAATAATAAACATTTTTTTGACAAGAAATTAATTTGTTACAAATTTTCAACAGTTTTATTTCTCAGCTGAAGAAATCAAAATTGTTTTAATAGTATTTTTTTGTTGAAAAAAAAGTTTTCTAGATTTGGTAAAAAATAATTTTGAATTAAAATTTTTAAGTTGTCTTTGAGTCAATCATTTGAATTTGCATTTTTTGAACAAAATTTCTATCTGATTTTCTATTTTATTAAAATAAAAAAAGATAATTATCACAATTTTAACAAATTTAAAAAAAAATTTATAAATTTTTTAGAAAATTATAATATTCGACTTCTTTTTTGTAATTGTTCCATTTTTTATGTACTATTCAAAAAAAAAAATATATCAAAAAAAGATAAAATAGAAATTTCATCCAAAAAAATGAAAGCTAAAATTTTTCCAACTTTTGAAGGCAAAAAAAAGCTATCAAAATCTTTATTTTTTTCTTTCACGAAATTTTTTATCATAAATTATTATTATTATTATTATTTCTTTATTGATATAAACCTAACAGCCCTGCAGGGTCAATTGTAAGGTTACAAAAAGTTACAATATGTAATTCTAAGTGGCGCATGTAGCCAAATAACATAATTATAATTGATAGCATTTAATATAAAATAAGAATTATATAATAATACAATAGAAAAGTTTTGTTCAAGTGTTACAGTATGGATGTATGTATGTATGTATTTATTTAATATGCCAAGGCAATTAGCCGAATGGCAAAGGTTTGTACATAGTTTTATAAATTTTTACTTAAAATTTAATACAAAGTAATAAACTTAGGTGTAGGTGTACATCAAAATCTTATTTATAAAATAACAATTATAATTTTATTTTAGATTTAACTTTAGTTTTAATTTTAGATTAAATTTGATTTAATAAGTAACAATGTAATATTTATTCTAATCCACGTATTTAACAATATAATGGTAGTTGCTTTGACTAGTAAGTAACAATAGTTTGTAAGAGTATTTGAATATATACAGAAGCCAACGTGAAGGTAATTTACTGAAAGTCAAGTTTCAAGAGATAGTCATAGATCTTTGTTTTAAACACTTCTAGACAGTATTATATACATCTTAGTATTTAGGTAATAATAGTACAATAATACATAGGAATATAATAAATATATATAAGTGTAACAAATAGTATTTAATTTAGTATTTAACGGTATATAATTCATGATATTAGGTTCAATATGACTAAGGTAGTTAATTTTTAAACATTAAACTATAAATGCGCCGTAAAAACAAGCAGAATAAAAAAAAATTGAAACTGTTAATTTTTCACCTAGTTATTGCCCAAAATGGGTTTGACCCTACTTGTAAATAATTCCCTGTTGCAAGCAGCATGTACTTCTTCAATAACAAATTTTTTTGTTGAAAAAAAGGTTTTTAGATTTGGTAAAAAATAATTTTGGATAAAAATTTTGAAGCTGTCTATCATAAGATTGTTTTTTCCAAATTTAGAAAACTTTTTTTCAACAAAAAAGACACTTAAAAAAATTTACATTTCTTCAGCTAAGAAATAAAATTGTTAAAAATTTTCAACAAATTAATTTCTTGTCACAAAAATCTTTATTTTTTTCAAAAGAAATTTTTTTTTTTTTCAGTCTATAAATTTGCAATAAATTTTTAGCTAAAAAAATTGTTAAACTTACCAAGAAATTGATTATCACTCCACAAAATATTTAAATACTCCGCCTGAGATTCAAAATCATCAATACAGTACCTAAGCACAAATTAAAAAAAATTAAAAATAGTTCACTGAATAATTACTAAACAATTCACCAAAACAAAAAATACAAACCTCAAGCACCTATAAAAATTAGTTCTATTAACAACAATCCATTTCTCATTAAAATGATCCTCAAGCTGGCCCATAACCTGTAGCACAGTCACAAACCACAGAAATAAAATAAGCTTACAGTAACTCATAATAACTGTAGACACTAAACGTTTGAGTAAAAAACTATAACTGGCAAGTAAAAACCCTCGGTTGTACTTATAAGCGAATAGTTTCCGGTTTACAAAAGATTACTGATTACATTAAAAGAAGAAAAGTCAGTTCGGTATTGTCATTTTTTTCTTTATTTACTTTGCCGTATTTTTATTTTATATATTTACCTCTTACGATGACAAGCGATGATGAAAGCATAAGTAAATGATTACACAATTGTCGAATGTTAGTCATATATTTAGTGGGTGTGGATCTACTTTAAATGTAAGAAAAATTTATAGATAAATCCGTGGGACAGCATCCTGTTAACATTATTCGTCAGATATTACTATACGGGAAATCCAGGTTAAAGATAACTCCAGTCTATGATAACGATTTATTACGATAGTTAAAAATACCCACCTGTGTCTGTAAAGTAATGTTTGTTTGTTTAATTAATTATTATTTTTTTTATGTTTTAGCAAATCCTACGCCCTTTCCGAGTGGAAATGATGGTAAGTGTTAACTCTATTTTTGTTATTGTTATTATTAGTACGTATTATTCATAGAAGTATTTGTTATTAATAATTTTCTTCTTTTCAGTGTTATCTACCATTGAACTTGATAACAGAGATGGATCAAATGGTACAATAACAAAAACAGAAACTTTATCGGAAATATCTCTGAATGATCAATGCTACGATGAGTCTTCTAGTAGAAGTTTAACCGAGAGTATTGATAGTTTAAATTTAACTAGTAATCCAACAACTCCACCATTGTCATTTCCAATTGCAAATACTAGTGAGTTTATTTATTTTAAAAAACAATTTTTGTTATTTTCTGCAGGACTTATAATAGTCAACATTTTTTTTTTATTATACTCTTGTTAGTGCGCGGAACCAAAATAATTTTTATTAAACAGATAATTTAATCACGGTTAATTTTGTAATTTTCAAAAATTTATTTTATGTAATAGAAACGAGAAAATTATTCAAGTAAATATTTGCTTGCGTCAAGCAATAGAAAAATATTCATAGTTTGGAAACACGATAAATTTATTATTTACGTCATTTTTTTTTAAATACATTTTCTTTGACGTTATACATAAAATATACAATGATACGAAAATCAGCCGGCGTTTAACAATTTTTTTATATTTATTAAATCAAATCTAAGAAATTTTATTTAGAAAATGTACTTTTAGTTTTTCAAATTTTTTAAAAGTGAAATTTTTTATTTCTTCACTTTTGTAATAATTTTTTAATAGAAAAATTATCCAAATTTTTAAATCTCGACTAACTTTATTTTCATAAATATGCATGGCAAATCTTTTACTCCTACGCGTATGTACGTTATAATAACAGTCAGAACTGAGTTAAGACAAATACCGAACAATAAGTTACTTCAATAATTTACAATAATACATTTTCTTCTTTCTCAATTTATCAATTATCAATAATGTAATATATTTTCTATAAAAAATTCACCGAGCATTATGAGTCTTGCACTTTTGAACTTTTAAAATTTTGGAATAATTATAATAAATAATACTAAAGTTAGCGAACATTTTTAATTTTTTAATTATTTTTCATTTATTAAATTAGAACTAAAAAATATTTTTTAAAAATTGCACTTATAGTTTTTTAAGTTTTTTACAAATGAAAATTTTTTTTATTTTTTTGTAATAATTTTTACAATAAAAAAAATTTCGGTAATTATGCTGAATTTTTGAGCTTCAATTAAATAAAAAATCCCCAAAATATTTAATTTTCATATTTTTTATCATAAACCCATCGTGAAGAAGAATAATTTGAAAAAAAAAAAAAAAAAATATTTAAACAGATCAATTTTTTGATTTTTTACACTTAAAAATAGGTGGAGCATAATTATCACTTCTTCATAATTACCAAAAATTCTTAAAATTTTTAGATGTCGGCTAATTTAATTTTCATTCATATCAACTAATTTACCGCTAAAAAAATTTCTCCCAAGCCTGGGAGGTCTTTAAACAAAAAAAATCAACTTTCCGATAATGAAATTAAATGTAAATTCCTCACCAAACCCTACTAAGAGAAAGTAATCTCTTCTAATCACTGGGAAAATCTTTACATACTTTCCTAAACCATACTTATCAATTACATCAATCAATTAACAACTAAACATCAATAATCAAATAAACTAATTAGAAAAATTTCTTCCAGTACAAAATTCAAGTTACCGCCTCGGAAATCAAAGACGCCTAAGATATGTGCCACCACCGAACCTGACATCATCCCACCAAGCGCCATTGCAGCCACCAATAACCCAACCATTCACTCCAGCTCCAGCTCCAGTATCTCAGGAAATTTTTACACCGACAGTAAATCAACCGCCTCAAGCGCAACACGTACCTTCAGCTCCGCCAGTTCCAGCAGAATTCGCTCCTGCGCATGTACAAGAACGAGTTCCTCTAGTTCAACCTAATCTCCCCCAAGTTCCAGTCAACACGCCACCCAGCGGGCTGTCGAATTACTTCTCAGCTTCCAACCAGGACAACGACATCTTCAGCAGTTGCTATGCACCACCTCAGACTCAGAATTTACTGAGCAATTTCAATGCAGCAAATGAAGCATTTCCCAGAAACCAATCAACGAATTCAAGCGTCGATGTACAGAGTACCAATTTTTATTCCAGCAACATAAATTCTCCTTTTACAAGAGATGAAAGCGACAACGAGAAACGTGATCTAGTTACTGTAGACCATCGAGGACCTCAAGATCCAATAAAACTTGAGGATTCATCAGCAACTCAATCAAATTTATCTGTACAAAGTACTTTTTACAATCCAGCTAATTACAATCCTCCTTGCCAGGTGCCAACACCTCCAAGCTTTTCATTCGATTCAGTCCATGCGAGTCCTGGACTGGAGCAGCCTGCGTTTGTTAACTGTATGATGCCTGAGCCTACGGGCTCTGCTACGTTGAATCCCACTCAGATATCCGTCAGCCAATTGGCGCCTGGAAGAGTTCACACTGAAACAATAATTCCTGCAAGTCTGGAAAATTTAGCGTCAGCTAATAAAATAATGTACCGTCCAGTCTACTACCACTGGTTCCACTGCCGCGAGATAGAGACCAAGATCATCTGGCAGCCGTTCTCCATGCATGACAGTCTCAACTTGGAGCAGGCTTTCAATTCTACGGAAATTAGCGCTGAGACGGTGATTGCTACTGATGGCGGCAGGTATGATGTGGAAATAATAAAGCGACAACGAAGGCCGGTTTACTGGTCTGCTACACCCACTCAGGTCAGAAGGTGTTCTTGGTTCTTCAAAGGCCCCACTGAGTCCCGGTACACGCCTTATGAGGAACAGATTGCGGCGAGGCTTGAAGAAGAGTATAAGCAGGCTTGCTTGAGTAACTCTTGGAATCGGCGGGTTGAACTTAGCAATAATGAACACATCATTTTTCATAGCGCTACTGTTCAAGTTCATTATACACCTGCTACTTCACTTGAATTCAATTCTTCGTGGAGCAATAGCTATGTAAGCAGTTTTTACATTTATTTTTACTTTTTTGAGGAATTTTTTTTTTTTAAGGAGGTTCATTGGCAAGAAAAAGACACCAATAGGTGATGGCTATTGGTTTCTTTCTCATGCACTAGTGCTGCCTCTTTTTACAGACTATCGCTCACTTACTTCCACTCACGTAAAATATCGAAAGTCACTAATTTCAAACCGACAGTCTAATTAGCAATTGGTCTAACTCCTTATTTTTAAGAGGGTGATTTTTTAACATTTTGATGTAGCAATAATCGAATAATAAATTACTTGAATGATCCAAACCAAAATATAATACCTCTAATAGATATTAAGTGGTTTTTTAAAGTGGTAATCAATTTTTAATTAATTGTTTTATCATATAAATGGATGATTCACTAAAATGAAGTTAGACAATTTGCTAATTAGAACGTCGAAACATTTTTTATAAAAAAATGAATACCGCTTGTTTATGTTATTTTTGAAAAAAATACTTGTTATATCTTCAATTAATGATTATCGATTTTTTTTAAAACAATACTAAGAAAAGTACGATTGATATTTAATGAAATGTTCGTTTGAATATCGTTCAGTATAAGATTTCTATACAAAGTATACAAATTTTAAATTCTAGAATTTCAAAATTTAGTGCCGCAAAGACTATTTAAAAAAATTCCTGCGTATAGAGGATATTTGTGAGTATAAGTACTCAAAATTTCAAAATAATTTTAAGAACGATTTTTTCACGGAACTTCCTTAAGAGTAGTTTAGTTCGTCGACTAAAAAAATAGGCGATTTTTGAAAATTTCTTGTGAGCTCGATATGAAAGATATGTTTATAAAAGTTATTAGATGATTAATGAAGTCTTGAATTACAAAAATAAAAATTATTTTCAGTTTTTTTACAAAAAATTCAAACTTAGAACGTCATATTTTGGAGAATAGGTCGGCTCCTACACGATATCTCGGTAGCGGCTTATGTGAAACAAAAAAAAAAAAACTGAAGTGTTAGATTGAGTATGACAATTGCTACAAAATAGACTATTGATATTAATTTTGAAGGATTGCTGTTAATTTAAAGTAACAAAAACCAAAAAAATTGTTTTTCTTTTTCACTATTATTTATAAAAAAAAAAAAAATAGTAAAAATCTATATTTTAACATGATGATAATCTATTTTATGAGTATTTATGTTTAGAATATGTGGTTAAAATTTCAAAACGATCAGCCCACAGGTTCCGGAGAAATCGTGTTAGTCGTTCATGAAAACGTAGTTTTGAGAAAAACGCGTTTTATTTATTTATGTATTTATTAAATTTATATGTCAAGGTTTAGCCGAATGGGAATAATACACGATTTGGATATAAGTGATGGGTAATATATAAATTAAATAGTGTAGTTAGATAATAAAGCAGAAATATTATAGTACAATGCAATATAATAAATTGAGTAACTAACATATGAGTAAAATCAAATACAAATTCAAGTAAGCCAAACTAGATAATTAATAGGGTTATTATAAACTGTTAGATAGTTCAAGATTTAAGAAAAATTCAAACGCTTTATTTTTAAGTTTCTTTAAATAAAAAATCTTACCAATACGTTCCTATAAAACATTCTTAGCTAAATTAAAAGCAATCTTGTAACATAATTTCGTTAATTTAATACTTTTTCTTTTATATATTGGTCTTTCTACTATTATAATTTTTTTATATCAATTTCTTTCAATATTTTGTATTACCAAAGTGTATAAAACCAATTGGCGTATAAGTAAATTAGCGGGGATTCTTAAATACATATCGATACTGCCATTCTAATACGTCGTATCCTACAAAATTTGTCATATTGACTTTTTTTGAAAAATAGAATCACAACAATATTTAAATAAATATTTTCACCTGTTAAATCCCGTTTAATTAACGTTAAAAATGAACTGTTTTTACCGTCTGCTGTAAAATTTTCTAAATGTGGGATACGACGTATTAGAATGGCAGTATCGATATTCATTCGAAAAATATAAAAGTTAAATTTTCGAAAGTGATCAATTAGATTGCATGCACCCTTATAACTTATTACGGTTGTTAATTTAATTTTTTTTTTTTATTTAAGAATGTTGCAAATCGACCAAAACTCGTTAAACGTGGCTTAGACGAATTAAATATCGACGAGGGAGAGCCTGAAGCAATAGACCACTTGCTGTTCCTTGTTCACGGTATAGGCAGCGCCTGTGATTTAAAGTTCCGCAGCGTTGAAGAAGTTGGTAAGTTTATGAAAATTTCTTCTCTGTATTTATATTATTATTATTATTATCATCATTAATATTAACCAGAAATAAATGATAAATAAATTAATGTTTTATTGCAGTCGACGAGTTCCGAAGTATATCTTTGCAATTGGTCCAGACTCATTACCGTACAGAAACCGACCATGGTAGAGTACACAGAATAGAAGTGCTGCCAATATCATGGCACTCGACGCTCCACTCAGAAGACACGGGGATAGACAATAAACTGAAAACAATAACATTAGAGAGCATACCCAAGCTGAGGCACTTCACCAATGATACATTGCTTGACATACTTTTTTATACCAGTCCTGTTTACTGTCAGACCATTATGCAAGCTGTTGGGAATGAGATGAATAAACAGTACGCTTTATTTAAAGAACGTAATCCGCTGTTTAATGGAAGTGTTTATTTGGGTGGTCATTCGCTGGGTAGTTTAATTTTATTTGATTTGCTCTGCCACCAGAAACCGATTGTTGATAAACCCAAAGAAGATGTTACCTCTGAAAATGAAAATTCTGTAAGTTTAATTTATTTTTAATATTTGTTATGCAAGTTTTGTTATTTAACTAATTAATTTATTGCACAACTCGAAGCGCCGACAATGGGGTCTATTTTCTCAAGTAATTTCATTCACTCATGTCTATAAATTCACATTTACAAGCTTCACACTTCATCTAAATACGATAAATGTATTATCCGCTGAAGGAAAGTCTAATAAACATTTATACAATTAAGGATGTTCATGCGCTACGCTAGAGCCAAATGTGTACTAACTTTTTATATAATTTATTGGGATCTTGAGAAAAATTTTTAAGTATATTATTAATTTTTTAATGGTTTATGATTATTAATTATTTTTTTTTTTTTCATCTGGAATATTTTTTAGGCTTCTATTTTAAAAAATCAGTAAATATAAATTAGTAGTAGATTTGACGATCATTTTTATTGTTTATTAAGAGGTTACATGGGTTTTAAAAAATCGATTTTTTTTTATTAAATTCTACAACATCTCTAGAATATTGTCCTAAAGTTTCAAATCGATCCGAATAATAGTTTTGGAGATACAGTTTTAAAAAGTTGCGTGCTCAATAAACGCGTTTTTCTCAAAACTATGTTCTCAAAGACGGCTGTCAAGATTTCTCGAGAACTACTCAACCGATCTTGATGAAATTTTAGACAGGTCTTCGAGATATAATTTACAAGGTCCGGGACGAAGGATTTTTTTTTTTCAATTACAACTATTTGAAAAAAAAAATGCCGCGAAATTTTAGACAAATTTTTATGTAAAAACCTCAGCCAAAAATCCAATTTTCATTTTTTTTTCCTTCGTTCAAGACCTAGTTTGAGGACTAAAGCACATATTTTTTTTTTTTTCACTTTTGATGATCCTGCTAGGAGTTCTGCTGATCACGCGGACGCGTCTTTTTTCCGAGGGCTCGCCGTAAATGACGTGATAATAGCAGATTTTTTTTCAAAAATTTCAGTAATCCCTTATCAAACAAGTATCTTTAAGACAGTAAAAAGTTTGAATAAAATATTCCATTTTTTTATATTAAAAGAACAATAGTTGAAAATAGGCCATTTTTTCCCGGAGGAAATCTATGAAACCCTTTAAATTAGACAAATTTATCATTTTTAACGCTGTAATCAGCTGTAATTAGGTTGTTATTTTCAGTACGGTGAAAAATTAACTAAAATAATTTTAATAATACCAAGAAAAATAATAAATAATTAAATAATTAAAAATTTAATTTTTAATCATTAATCGTTAGGAAAGATCACTTGATTAAATTATCAAAACTAAAAAATATAAATTTATATCTACTACTATTAAGTCTTATGCATGAACGTCAAAAAAAATTAACTTTGTATCTGTTACGAAAAAGTTGCTTTGTTTTAAATATTCTTCATATAGGTTAGGTGTACGTACATCGTGATGTTAATACAATCTAAATGTTTATAAAAACATATTAAATAAATGAAATTCCTTTTGCAATCGATTTTAATTACCGAAACACAGATTATTATTGCAAATCATCATTGTAGCCCTTTTAATTTAATTACAATAAAAGAAATAAGTCCAAATACGGTAACAAAGAGCCGCAACCATATTGGATATTTTGAAACAAAGATTCTTATGATGAAGGCCACCAGGTAGCGTTACATACAAAAAAAGTTGACATAAATAGTTTTTAAAAAATTGCACTATTGTTGTTTTTTTGTTCCTATTTCATAAGCGTTCGAGTTGTGTACTTTTGAAGGTGGAAAAATTTTAATTATTTTACTTTATTGCAGGAAGATGAAGATACCGTCGGTGAAATGCAGACAATACCGCGAGCTAAATTCGAGCGACGTACCAGCCGTAGAATAAGTTACGTAATGGGTAGCGCTGGAACGGGACAGCCTTTTATTGTTTATCCGCATCTTAATTTCTATCCAAAGGCATTTTTCGCGTTTGGTAGCCCTATTGGAATGTTCGTGACGACTCGCGGTATCGATAATTTAGGGTCTGACTTTAGATTGCCAACTTGTCCGGCGTTTTTCAATATTTTTCATCCGTTCGATCCAGTGGCCTACAGAATTGAACCTATGGTTAACCCAGAGGCCTACAAATATCCGCCTCAGTTAATTCCGCATCATAAGGGAAGAAAACGAATGCATTTAGGTAATTTACATTTATTTTTAAATAAATTTAATTATATTTAAATTTGCAAATACTTGAAAATTTTTCGATTTTTATAGCAAATTAATTATTGTCAAAAAAAAAATTTTATTATTTTTTAAATGTTTATATATTGAATTATAATTTAGTTATAAAAATTTTTAAATTGTTCGATTTTTTTTTGGCAAATCAAAAAAAAAATATTTATTATTTTTTTTAATTTCTACATTTAAAAAAATTTTTAGTTAGAGTTTTGTTAGAAAAAATTAAAAAATTGTTGAAATTTTTATAGTAAATTAATTATAACTAGCAACCTTGCAGTCACTATCTGACTGCCGTGACTTGTGAACTATAAATAAACAAAATTTTGTTTTATTAAATAATTACTTTCGTTAAATTGCTCTGAAATATTGACGATTTTAAAAATATAAGCTCATCTTGATGTTACACTCATCAAGAGCTTTCATTTGAGCACCTACATCATTTTTTTCATATATTTATATGTATTATATATATAAATATATGAAAAATATATCAAAATGCATGTGGGTATTCAAATGAAAGGTCTCGATGAGTGTAATGTCGGAATGAGCTTATATCTTTAAAAATGTCAATAGTTCACAAGATACAAGGTCATTTCTTAATTATTGACATTTTTTAAAATATAAACTCATTTCGATGTTACACTCATCAAGAGCTTTAATTTGAGTACCCACATACAGTTTTGATATATTTTTCATATATACATATATATAAAATATATAAATATATGAAAAATTGATGTGGGTACTCAAATGAAAGGTCTTGATGAGTATAACATCGGGATGAGCTTATATCTTTAATAATGTCAACAGTTCACAAGATACAAGGTCATTTCTTAATTATGTATCTAGAAATAGAGCATTTTCGAATGCAGCCTAAATACTTATCATCATAAATTGACTATTGGTGCGAATGATATAAAATCTTGAAAAGGCACAACTCCAAATCAAGACTTTTTCAACGATACCAATTTTTGTCATAAAAACCCATTTTATCATATAAAATACACTAACCAAAAAATTTTGCTTATTCTCTTCATAATGTAGATAAAGAAATAATATTTGTAATTTTTTTCTAATTTCTACATTAGAAAATTCTTTTGATTATAATTTAGTTATAAAAAATTCAAAAATTGTTTTTAGAACAAATCAATTATTGTAAAAAAAAAAAATATTTATAATTTTTTAAATATTTACATGTAAAATTTTTTGAATTTCTAATTATTTGTTATAAAAATAAAAAAAAATTTCAGATGGTAGTTAATTTTATTATTATATGATATAATTTAATAGGATAAAAGTTATAATTTATAATTTATTAAATGAAATGTTAAATTTTAATGGTTGCAGAATTAAAAGAAACGATGGCGAGAGTTGGAGCTGATTTGAAACAAAAAATCCTAAATTCAATGAAAGTAACTTGGAACTCGGTCTTTCAGTTGACTTCATTCTACCAACCAGACAATAAAGCTCTCGAGCAGGAGATTGAAAAAGTCGTCGAGGAGGAATTTAAAAAATCATCAAGACTTGCTGAATCATCAGCCAATAGTAATAATGATAAGAATGAAGATAATGATAGCAGCGAAGCTGGTCGTTATTATCACGACGATCGGCTAAGTGATGCTGGTGAAATAAATATTAAGATGGGCAAACTCAATGGAGGCCGTCGTATCGATTATGTGTTACAAGAAGCACCATTTGAATATATTAATGAATATATATTTGCCTTAACGAGTCATGTGTGTTATTGGTAAGTTGTAACTTTCTATTCAATCACATTTTTTTTTTTTTTTTTTAATTTATTCAGGTATTTTTTGTGTGTAATAATTTTTATTCGAATTAATAAAAATAAATAGCCTGTAGTTTGATTAAAATATTCAAATGTGACATGAGTTAAAGTTTAATCAACTTGACAAATATTTCCAGGGAATCCGAAGACACGATGTTGCTGATATTAAAAGAGATATATGGAAGTAACGGAATCCAAGCTGATGCCCAGTTACCACAACAGCTGTTGACACCGACCAGCGTGTCTTTTTCATCATCAGATTCTCTGTCTTCGCCGTCACACGAGCTCCCGTCTACCTCGGCGTCTCATCCTCATCCTCTTTCAACCTCACCCGCACTCCAGGGTGTCGATCCCACGGCTCCAATCACCCAGAAGTCCGTCGGGCCGCCTCCGATCTCTGGTTTTGTTCGAAAGTCGTAGATTATGCCATTCACTTTTTTTACTAAACTAAAAATCAAATTTATTGCGTGATTTACGAGACATGCTAATTCATGTTAAATTTCTTTACTTTTTTTTTTTTAAATTACTAGTAAATTATTTCGCGTTCCAGATGCCACAAGTGCGTATACTAGCAAAAGGTCCCGGTGAAAAACCATAAGGACGTTTTATAAAAATTCTATTTTTTTTTTTTAAGAAAAAAAATTTTTAATTTGGAAAAAATTTTTTTTTTGCATTTCTTCACATTTTATGAAAAAATACGTCGGTTCTCAAAAAAAAATTTTTTTTCAGAATCAACTTATTTTTAAATGAAACGTGCAGAAATGCAAAAAAAAAAATTTCTCCATACTAAAAATTTTTTTTGGACTTAAAAAAAAAAATACCATTTTTATTATACACCCTTACACGAAAAAAAGATGACACTGGATATCATCCCAAATTACACTCAGTGATATTTGTGATGAAAAAAAATTTCAGATAGCTAGTATAATCCAGATTATACTGAGTGATATCTGGATTATACTCATTGATATCTCTAATTTTACCGTGTATAATTAAACTGGATATAATCAGAGATAGTGTCTGGATAATCCAGTATAATTTAATCATCCAGATTATTAATTGGAGTGTCCAGTATAATTTGGATTATACTCAGTAGAATCTTGGATTATACCCAGTGATATCTCCGGAATTTTTTTTCTAGCGCTTGCGCACTTAACATTATCATATCTATTATATATTTTAGACATTAGGATAATCAAATACTATCTGAAATTTTTTTTCATCACAGATATCACTGAGTATAATCTGGGATGATAGCCAGTGTCTTGTTCTTTCCGTGTATGGCATTTGTAATGCGATTTGATAGGTCGATTTTAATAAAAATTATTATTATAATTGAATAATGTTATACTTATTTTTCATAGTTTATTTTTATCGAAAAAAATATAAATTATTAATTTTTTTTCCTAAAATCAAATAGATAAATTTATAAGTACGATGTTTAAAATTGTTAATTATAAATAATATATAAAAATATATTTTGTAATGTTTAAACATTTATATATTGTTGCTTAAATTTTTTTTTTTACCACACTATTTATTTTAAAATTCACATACCATTATTATTATTTAATTATTAACACACAATTATTCTCATGTACTTACATGAATGATTTAGCAATTTGTTTTCATAAATTTTACTTTCAATCCAGGATAATTCTACATTACATTAAATTACATTATGTTCATTTAATTACATTGTTTAGTAAGACTACTACTGTATTATTTATAAATAATTTATATTTTATGTTTATGAGTAATGAGAGCTGGTGAGGTTGAGTTAATAATCAGGATTATTACGATGACCATGTGTTCCGTTTCCACGATATTTCGGATTCCATCAGAGAAAGTTAACCATTTATTTGTGTCGATTCATTGCTTCACATTCTCTTCTTTCTCCGAATTAAGAATACTCCATGGAATTTATGGTAATTACAACAACTCACATGGTGAACTTTACAAGGACAAGTGCCTACCATTGATTATTACGTCTGACTTTATTCGTCAATGAAATATTTTTCTATGAATAATATAATACACCATAGCGTATTATAGTAGTTTGTACAATTCACTATAACTGTTTAGTTTTATTCTAAAACTTTCACTTGGTATAAATATCTAATAATATATTTCTATTTATCAATCATTTTTTACTTTAATTGGTTACATAAATTATTTATGTTTAATGCCTAATTTATCAAATTAAATTATTTACATAAAAATTTTTCACGCTCTAAATACTTTTTAATTTCCCGCTAAGAAAATTGAAAATTTTCAAAAATCGGGAAGTTATTGTTTTCACCCCGTTTTTCGAAAATCCAGTTTTCATCAGATCTCGACGTTTTGAGGTCCTAGGAAGCTTCCCTGACTATTTCCGCGATGATGTCCGTACGGCTAAGTGTGTGTGTGTGTGTGTGTGTGTGTGTGTGTGTGTGTGTGTGTGTGTTTGGACCGGTCAAAATCGGTTGATTCGTTCGTGAGATATCGAAAACGAAAAATTTCAAAAAAAATATTTTTTCAAAAAATCTCTTAAATGGCTTTACCGATCACTTCCAAAAACTTATTAGCTTTCAACCTTGAAAAACTATGTCGATCACCGTTGGACCGATCAAAATCGGTTGATTCGTTCGAGAGATATCGTGAACGAAAGAAAACCGAAAAAAGTGTTTATTCGGGATTACTCCGAAATTTTCGGTTCGATCAATTAAAACCTGAAAATCATTTATGAGGATGATAAAACTGCGTCGAATGGCGCCAACCCCGTGAAAATTGGTTGATCCATTCAAAAGTTATTGCGGTTTGAAAATTCCAAAAATAGTGTTCTACGAAACTTCTATCAGACTTTTGAGCTAGGACAGCTCAAATGCATAGAAACATTATTTCTTTGAACTCAGCAAGCTCAAAATATCACATAAATTATTTTTTGAGCTTAAAAATCTCAAAAATGTCATAAGTACAATTTTAAGCGCCCAGGAATGGAATTAGCGGGAAGTTGTACGGATGGCCTTCAGGGTGAACCGTTTTTCTAATTTTTTTATTATATATTCTTCACTTTTTTTTTTTATATTAAATAATATTAATTTTTATATTAATAAAAGGTCGAATTACTTTTCAAATCTGAAGATTGAATACATGTTAGATTTTGAATAAATAAATAAATGTAAGTCCGCATTTTTGGACTCAATAAAAAGGTTGTTGATCAACCTACATAATACCGAGAAATAAAAATAATAAATAAGTAAATGGGATAATAAATTAAAGAAAAATTAAATATTGCAAATTTATGGTAAATTAGCAAACTATAAATGTCAGGATGAAAAAAATTGTTTACTTAAAACTCGCGCTGTTGCGTTATAGAAAAAAGATAAAGTAGAAATGAAATACTGGTGATATTTTTGCTAAATGTTAATAACTTTGTTATTGTAGGTAATTATCGTCATAACGCGAAAATAATAATGATTTTTTATTATTTTTTATTTTTAACGCGCTTTTCTTGTTTAAAAAAAAATTTTTTTTTATTTCAACTAAAAAATTAAATCTTTTTCTTTAGAATTTTGATTTTTTTATAAAATTTGACCAAAATATTACAAATATTATAAAATTGATAGCAATCTTTTTTGTAGAAAACTAAATTTTCTACAAATAAAATTTTTTATAATTTTTTTGTATTTTTTTGATCCAAATTTTTGATTTTTAAATTTAAACGCTTAATTCTTTAATTCTTTGAAGTTTTTTAAAAATCTTCACAAAAAAATTAGAAATATCAGAAAATTGATAAGGATCTTTTTATATTTTTGATATTTAATCCAAATTTTTTAATTTTTAAATTTAAACTTGATTTTTTGACTTCTTACGGCTTTTTTGGAAATTTTAACCAAAATTTTAAGAATATGATAAAATTGACAAGCATCTTTTTTTTTTGTAGAGAATTAAATTATTTGCAATTAAGATTTTTTATGATTTTTCCATATTTTTGATATTTGACCCAAACTTTTGATTTTTAAATTTAAACGCTTGATTCCTTAATTCCTTAAAGTTTTTTGAAAATTGTGACCAAAATATTAAAAAAATCCTAAGATTGACAAGCATTTTTTTTTTTTGTAGAGAATTAAATTTTTTACAACTAAGATTTTTTTATATTTTTAATATTTGACCAAAATTTCGATTGTTAAATTTAACCACTTGAATTTTTGACTTCTTAAGAATTTTTTGGAAATTTTGACCAAAATTTGAAAAAATACGTCAAAATTATCAAAAACTTTTGTTATAAAGAATAAAATTTCCTACAAAAAAGATTTCGTATGAATTTTTGATATTCTTGATATTTAATCCAAATTTTTTATTTTTAAATTTAAACACTTGATTCTTTAATTCTTTGAAGTTTTTTAAAAATTTTGACCAAAATATTAGAAATATCATTAAATTGATAAGAATTTTTTTATATTTTTGATATTTAACCCAAATTTTTTATTTTTTTACTTCTTACAGCTTTTTTGGAAATTTTGACCAAAATTTCAATTAAGATTTTTTTATATTCTTGATATTTGACCGAAATTTTTGATTTTTAAATGTAAACGCTTGATTTTCTAATTTTTTGGTATTTTTTGTCAATTTTGACTAAAATATCATAAAATTGATGAGGATCATTTTTTGTAGAAAATTATATTTCCCACGTATAAGATCTCGTATGATTTCTTAATATTCTTGACATTTCCCAATTTGATCAAAATTTCAAAAAATATAACAAAATTATCAAGGATTTTTTTTTATAAAAAATAAAATTTCCTACAAAAAATGTTTCTTAAAATTTTCTGTAATTTCAATATTTAATAATAATAATAATAATAATAATAAAATATTAAGAAATGATTGCGAGAAAGTTATCAATAAATGTCAGGAGTCAGGATTGACATATCATAGGATAAATAATCCTCCTAGAAGAAGAAGAAGAAAAAAAAACCAAAGATAATTTAATAACAACTAATATAATTTAATCTGAAGAGTAAAATACATCTTGTAGAGACAAACATAAAAAATGAGTATCGAGTTATTTGTGAATGGAAGAGGATTTTGAGCTGGAAGCGGAAATGCATTAGTGAGAAGAAAATGGGGATATAACTAAAGTGTTCTTGCGAAGCGCAGCGAAAGTGCGGAGAGATCGTTACTCGTGACTCGTCTCCCGTCACGTGATGACGAGTTTAAGACCAATGTTTTGTTTTTTAGTTTTATTTTCGTCGAAGCTAACTCGTTTTGTAACAATAACTTTTTTCTTAATTTAATGTTATTATTATCATTATTATTCTCATTATCATTATCAATAACAACTATTTCCTTGAGTCATTTAATTTATACATTTCTTCTTTTTTTGCTCATGCTTTATCGAACAAACAATTTGGATTTATGGTTCGTGACGAAAGGCCACAGATAATTAGCCAACAAAGTATTAATATAAATCACATGACCCTAATAGACTTAATAATTAAATAACAATTAATTATTTTGATATTTTTATTTACAATTATAAACAAGTATTCAATTCTTCTCTATTTAAGGATTTAATTTATTGGCTTTTAATTAATCAGCATTCTTAATCTTCTTTATATGCGCATGAATTTATATTGATTAATTTATAAATTCACTTTTTATTTGTTTAGAATTTTTATAAAAATATTTTTTAGTCTTTCGTAATTTACAAGTTTTTTGCCGTCGATATTAAAAGCAAATGCGTATGACCTTAAAAAAGCTGTTGTATCTGTTAAATATTAGCATGGGCGGTGGTTCACCTTGACCGTACTTGGCGTCATCTTTTCCGTTTCACCAACCTGCTTTTATTTTATTTTATTGCCTGCCAGGATGTGTATCTAATCTATAATAATGTAATCTAATCTGGCAATTTTGTTAAAAAAAATTAAGTCAATTTTGCGATAAGCTTAATCGATAATTCGTTCAATTTTCAAGGACCGAATTTAGCTAAAAAAATTTAGTTTGGAAAAAAAAATATTGCATTAGTTTTTAGAGTAAAAATTTTATCGGAGAATCAAGCGGATTATAGCAACGCGTGTAAATTTTTAATAGGGAACAATTAATTATGAAATACCGTGTAAATAAACTTCGCAATGGTGAAATTAAAACGTATTTAATTGAAGAATATATAATATAATAGTAGAATTTCTCTTTTTTTCTTTTATTGTTGGATCAGCCGAAAATTAAATTTGGAATTTTTAGAAAACTTAATTCTTGAATTAATTATAGTATTAACGTCAATAAAATTCTGAATACAAAAAAAGGAATGTTCAATTTTGAAATTAATTTATTTATTGAGAGAATTATTTATTTTTATGTGAATTAAAGAAATTATTTCGTAATTATTTACAAGTGGGGTCCACTATTTTAATTTTTATTTTTTTTAACGAAATTTTTTTTTGATATATTTTTTTTTTGAAAAACACAAAAAAATGAACAATTAAAAAAAAATTTGATTACCACAATTTTAATATTATAAATTTATTATAATATTCAACTTTTTTTTTTTTTAATTGTTTGTTTTTTTATGTACTTTCATAAAAAAAAAAAATATATCAAAAACATCAATAATAGATAAAATAGAAATTTTATCAAAAAACATGAGAGCTAAAAGTTGTTTCCAACTTTGAAGACAAAAAAGCTGCGGCTGCCGAATTTTAAAACACAGTAACTGCAAAATTTTTATACCTGATTTTTTTTTAGTATTGCTGCATTTTTTATAACTTTTAGATGAAACTAAAGTTAGCCGTCAGCTGTCAATTTTAAAAATTTTAATAACAATAAAAAAATACTTCTAAAAATTTTCACTTATAATTTTTATTAAATTTCAAATATGGAATTTTTAAATTAAATTTTTTTTATAATAATGTAATTGCTATGAAATTCTAAAAAAAATTTTTAATGTCTGTCAATTTCAGTATCATACTTTTAGACCTTAATTTCAAGTATTTTTTCTTAAAAATATTTATATTCAAAAATTTTCTATTCATAAATCAAATTTTTCATCAATTTGGCGGCTAAACTTTTTTTTAATAAGAAAAATTGGAAAAAATTTTTAAATGTTAGTTACTATGTTTTGAAATTGGGCAGCCGATAATTACCAATTATTTTTTGGTTAAATTATAAATACAAGTAACTCAATTAGTAGTCAAGGAATAGTAATTTAATTAAAATAAATTTATTGACTAAATAAAAAAAAAAAAATTAGTGTTATTTCTTTTAGATTCAAGTTTTGTGGGTACAAATGCTTGTAATTAAGGTTTTAAATATATTAAAAAAAAAAAAATATACTGAGGCTGGGGTTTGAACCCTGTTCTTTTTGAGTGAAAGTTTAGTGGTTTTTGCGCTTAGCTACTCTAAAAAATTGAGGTAGCTCCTTTTTAAAAAATTTTTTTTTAGAAAATTTCTAAAAAATCCCCTCTTTATACCAGTAAGAAAATAAATTTAAAATTAAATCGCAAAGTCCTTCAAAAATTAAAATCCTTTAGTTTTACAAAAGAGTAGTCAAAGTCGCTTCTACAGTATTGTTTTAATTAAGTAAATTATCGAATATTTTTTTCAAAAGTTAGAATTGCATAATTTACATTAATTTATATTGGTTAATTATTTTTTATTCATTTTTTTGATGGCAATAAAATTTTTAAGAAAAAAAAATCATTTTTTAAGATTGTGAAGATATTTAACAATCTCAAGAAGTTATACTTAATTTAAAAAATAATTATTGAAGCAAAGAAAAATTTTAATTTTAATAAAACAAAATTTCTAAAGTATTTATTAATAGTTAAAAAATTTGAAAATAAAATTTTCATCCAAATTACAGTTTCATCCAAATTTTCTGTACAGTTAAAAAATACAACCTAAGATATTGTTCAATAAAAAAGTGAGAAAAAAAATTTTTTTACAAGATTTAGATTAATAAATTTAATATCAATCATTTTTTATTATTAAATTTCAGATTTCTTATTATAATAATAAGTATTTCAAATTTTCTACTAAAAATTATGACTAAAAAATTTTCAGCTTAAGAATATTTTTTATGACCAACTTTTAAAATAAATTTAATTTAAATCACTAAAAATTCGACTTAAAGAAGAAATAAATCTCTAATCAAAAATTGAAATAAAACTAATTATTAATTAAAAAAAAAGTAATTTAATAATTTCACTTAAATAAAATTCTAAAACCCAAAAAACTAATCATTATATTCCCAGATAATTTAATAAATCCATTCCAATTAAAAAAAGAAATTTAACTATTATATTTTTATCCAAATGAATATTTATTTTCTCGGGACGAAAAAAGAAATTTATCGGACTGAACTACTAAATAATGTATCTAATAATTGTTATTTAACTTTCTTAATTGCGACGTGGGTTTTTTATTTTTTGTCTACGGAAAAGAAACCAAAGTCGATTAAAAAATAAAGTATTTACGTAACAAGTTGCGATTAGGTGCAATAGTAATTAATAATACTACCGTGAGAACCAAAAAAAAAACCAACAGTGTAATTAAAATTAAGCGAGAGACGGTGATTGACAATAGAAGGAAGATCAAGGTGAGGTTTTGTGAAGATGATCGTATCGGTAAGCGATTGGATGTGATGGTCAGCCTACTTTCTCCAGATCGAGGTTTTTTTAATCGTTTTCTTTCTACTGGTTTTCAAAATAAAATATATATAGTAAAGATCGGTGAATGTTTCCCACTCTTACCCTTACCCGGTTCATCTTATGTTCCCTCTCTGCCGGTAGTAACCCAAGGTGCTCATCCTCGTCTCCGATTCTCTTTTTCTCCAGGCGCATTCTTCCTCCGGTTCACAATACAAGTATCCGGCTCACCGGGACATTACTTGTCGCTGTCCATTAGAATCTATAAAAGCAAGTGTAAATCCGAGGGTGACCATTAGTGACGATCGTGTGCTCTCAAAGATCGGGCTTTTTTAGTTTATAAATCGAGGAATGCTTCCGGTCTATCGAATTAGTTTTTATTGAAAAATTTTGGTGTGTGAATTTTGTTGTTTATTACCGCGCATTTATAATGGATAATTACAAGGTGAGGAGTTTGTTTTATTTATTTGCTTTTTTTTCATTTTCCAAGTGCTCGTTTTGTTTTATTGGTTTTAATGTATGGTAATTTGTATGAAGATAGTCTCGGAGTCATTTCACAGATCATTAACTCTAATAGTTGCTATTACTTCTATGATTTAATTTAATTTCATGGAACAGCAAAAGTTAGTTTTTTTTTTTTTTTATTATTAATTAAAGGCTATTTTTATTAAGTGGTTAAAATTTTTTTGGAGTTGTTAGAGATCATTTTTTTGGCGAAAAAAAAAAATTATTTTTGTATCAATTTTTTATATATTAAATTTTGAAGAATTTTTTTTAATAATAACGAGCAACCTTGCAGTCACTATGTAACTGCCGTGACTTGTGAACTATAAATACATACAATTTTAATTTATTAAATAATGACTTTTGTTAAATTGCACTGTACTTTCTTAAATATTGACGTTTTTAATGATATAAACTCATTTCGATGTTACACTTATCAAGAGCTTTCATTTGAGTACCCACATGCATTTTGATATATTTTTCATATATACATATATATAAAATATATAAATATATGAAAAAGTGATGTGGGTACTCAAATGAAAGGTCTTGATGAGTGTAACATCGGGATGAGCTTATATCTTTAAAAATGTCAATAGTTAACAAAATACAAGGTCATTTCTTAATTATGTATCTAGAAATAGAGCATTTTCGATTACAGCCTAAATAATTATCATTATAAATTGACCTTCGGTAAGAATGATATGAAACCTTGAAAAGGCAAAATTCAAATCAAGACCTTTGTAATGACACTAAATTTCATTAAAAAAACCGATTTTATTATGATTATCCTGAACACAAAATTCCCTTAATAATATAGATTTGTAACATTTTTTAAAAAGTATTTTTTCTTTAAATGAGTTTCTATTTCAAATAAAATTAAAAATTTTTTTTTTGCATCAAATTAAAGTTCTTAAAATTATTTTTAAATATCTAATTTAATAAAAAATTTTTAAAAGTATCAAAATTTTTTTTCTCTAAATTAATTAAAACAAATTTTTATTGCCAATAAAATTAAATCTTATATCAAGATAAAAAAATTTTTTCCACCGTTTTTAACGATAAAGACTTTCACCGTAAAAGAATTAAAAATTTAAAGGTCAGAAATCATGTCGGAGAAAGATTGTTCGAGATTCATACAGGAAAAAAAAAAAATTATAAGTATTGAAAGTAGAAACAAGTTTACAATTAAAAACAAGTTTGATAAACATAAATCATGACAATTGGTCTCTATATAATCACTTAGCAAATTACCGATCTCTCGATAAAACTACAAAAGATAGATCCGAGGGTGATGAAAGTAAGCGCGGTGAAAGTGAACAAACACCTCCATATAATTAACACTACCTATTCACAAATTACAGATAACAATTCTCCTAGCAGTCCTATTGGCGGTGGACAGCGCCCGAGGCGTCTTGAACAAGAAACCCGCGGAAGCGGATCTCACGATAAAAAACCCGCCCTTGAAATCCTTGAAACACGCTCAGGACAGAATAAGCAGCTTTCCTCACGGAAAATTCGGGCTTCCGAAGTTCAACTTCGACAGTTTTGGCCCGGAGCACCACTACCGCCCGAAAAAATTCGCTCCGAGAATAGAATTGTCGTCACTGAACAGCTTGACTTATGCGTCAGGCAACAACTTTTTCCGCAAGCCGTCCTTCCCACACCCGAGTTTCTCTCTAGGATCACGTCACCCAGGACCAAATAACTGGCGAACAGGATTCAAGTCCCACACACCAGTGATTCCAATTTCCTTAGAAGCCTACGGTCCACCCAATAAGCCCGCATTGCCTACATTTTCTTCAGGATCTTCACCTTTCGCCCAGAACCCTAACCACAACCATGGTTTCCCACAAAATGGTTTCTTCAACAATGAACTAACCCATTCGCCGCTGCAGAACAACGCACTAGCGCCGCCTACTCAACCCGACATCAAATACGACGGATGGCAGCCAATCGCCGGCAACATAGTGGCGTCCAGTCTGGAGCAACCTCCTGCTTTTCACGACAACGTTCCGCAGCCTATCTTCCACGATTCTAACGCAGCGGTTCCCAATTTTGACGCAAACGTTCCTCCTTACCTAGACTCTGGAAATGTTCCCCAAAATTTCCAAGACAACATTCCCCAGCAAGTCTTCCACGACACCGGATCTGCCCCAACCAACAACGGGCCTTCAAGTCTCCTGAACCCAGAATTCGGATCAGCGCCAAGTGATTCCTACGGCGAACCAATTTTCAACCCCGAGGACCACAATTTGAAGCAATCTGTGCGATCTAGAGACGAAACTGCCTTACCACCACCGCCATTACCCGAACAGGAGCCATTCCACGTGCAAGGACAGCCAGACAATAGCGTTCCAAGCTTGCCTAATCCTCAAGAACAAGTAAGACATGCAGGACTATCTGGACCAGGTCAAAATCCCATCAATCCTTACCCAGTTCAGGAAGACTCCTACTTGTCGCCTCCGCCTTCTTCTTTTGCATCCGACGGACCTTATCCCGCCGCTAGGAAGCCCTTCTCAAGACCTCCTGGACCTGACTTTGGGTTCATCAGGATTCCAAACTTCCGAGCGCCTTCCAGACCTGCTAACCACCCGCAAATGCTCTTCCCAGTGAGCTTAACTCCTCCAAGGACTTGGGCACCAGTCCAGTTTCGGCAGGAGGATCAAAATTATGGATCTCACAGCGCCGCTTCGGAGTTTTCCGAAAATTACAACGTTCCTTCTGTGAGCTTGCCTCTGGAAAAAGACAACTGCAATGATAAGCCGCATAATCACTTGGATTCGGACGTGTCGATGAGTTATAACCAGATCGTTGTGAGCGAGGACTCGCGGGCTAACAAAATCTCCGGTGATCCTCTGTCGGGGTTACCATCGGAAAACAACTACGCGGGATTAAGCGACGCGGATGAAGCAAATAACAAAGTTCAACAAGGACAATCAGCGCAGGATTACGGGAATCCAGAGGCCGTAAATCAGCAGTTTAAGCAGGAAGCCATCGCTATTTCGCAAAATGCTAATGATGATGGGTATCAAATTCAGGGAACCAAGGGAGTTTATTCTCTTCAAATACAACCGGCGGATGGAAGCCAGGGAACTGAGGATTCTGACAGCTCGATTAGACACGAGCAGTTATTGTCTGACGGACTTTTGCAGAATATTCTGGCCGCGATTGAGCAGCCAGGAAGTGAAAATGCCAATGACCAGTCGGCTTATCAGCCACAAGTCGCGGCTAGCTTCGATCTCAGTGCTGCGTCATCACAGTTAGCGTTATCGGCTGGTGATAATCAAGATAGTCTTCCGCTTAATGATAAAAGTGAACAAGCGCTCTTTGGTGAATCGCAAAATTAGAGTGTTTTGTGGACTTTTATGAATTTTTTTTTTATTTAATTTTTCAATTTTAAGAAAGTATTATTATTATTGTCATGATTATTTATAGGGATAAGTTGCACTGTAAAAAATTGGGAGTTTATTTCAAGTGGATTTTCACTTACACAGTAAAAAATTTTGCGTCATTGCGTCAAAAAATTTTGTGTTAAATATTTAACACTATTTTGTGCTGATTTAATAGAATAAATGTTAAATTTATACATAAAAGTGTTAAATATTTAACACTAAGTTTTTAGACGAAATGACGTAATATTTTTTACTGTGTAAAATATCGGAGTGAAGAAATAATACACTTGTAAAATTTAGAGGATTTTTTTAACTAAGTGAAAATGAATTTTACTGTGAGTAAGAAGTTTTTACACTAAAATAAATTTTAATTAGCTGAAACAAGTTTCATATTCAAAATTACTAACAAATACTTCAAAAAATCTTCAAGTTTGAGTTTGGAAATTTTTTTTTACATTTTTAAAAAAATTTGATTAGGACATTAAATCAAATTTTCATAAAGATTATTTTTTTTTCAAGTCTTGTTAATAAATCCTGACGTAAAACGTAAAAAATCATTAATTTTACTACATTTAATTCAATAAAATTAATTACTGAAATTAATTTTTATAAGACAGTTTTTTTAATTCTTAAAAAATAAATTATTATAGAAAAAATTTATCAAAAAATGCGACTAGTAAAAATTAAAAAAAAAATTAATTTAATTTTTTTTAACGATTAAAAACTTATTAATTACATTAATTTCATAATTTTTAAGCGAACTATTTATTTATTTTTATTCAATAACAGAAATAAATAATTCACTTCGCTGATTATTTTCTAATTAATTTAAATTAATTAAAAATCATTCACTCCAAAAATTTTTCCAGTGTATTGATTGTAATAATTTATAATTTATAATTTATATGTGTGTAATTCTGTTGTGCGAAGGATTATTGTTTAGATTATGTATTAATTTAATTTAATTTTATTTAATAATGAAAATTTTTAAATATGGTAATTTTTGAACGGAGAAAGAGAACCGATCCAGGTCAATGGGACATACGCTTAATCGCCGGTGGCATTATATACATATATATTCGAGGAATGGAAGTTAACTGGTGACGCTGTCCCCTATGCCATATTAAAGATGTAGATGGGTTTGTATGTATGATAGCCAAGGTGAAAGTTCAGTCAACTGAGTAAAAATAATACCACTTTCTTCTACGCACTTAATCGTAAATAAAACCTTGATGTGAATTGTCGTTACTGCCTTTCTTATCGCAGCAATTCTTGGTTCTGTATTTAAAACTTGTTTTTTATTTATTTATTTTAGTTTTTTTTTTGTATTATTGAATGATATTAAATAGTGTATTTATGGCAATAATAGCAGACTTTTTATAGAAGTCTGGTGTTTTATACAAGAACAAATACATTTTTAGGAACAAGTTTTTATGAATTGTAAAATTATATTCAGTGTTTTATAAAAATAAAAAAAAAATTGTATTAAATTTAGCAAACTTCAAAAGACTTGTAATTTTTTTTTATTTTAAAAAAACTTAATGTTTGTTTTTTGTATTTTGAATATTTTTGTAATCTGAGTCTCAAATAAATCTTTAATTTTTTATGTTAACGTTGTGGGCTAGTTTTATTTTATTTTAGTTTCTAAGTTTTAGAAATATAAAAGAAAGCCAGAATTTAATCGTGAATGGAAAATTCCAGGATTTAAGTAAGACATTTTTTTTTTTTTTTTTTTTTTTAAGACTTGGGATAAAAAGCTGCGGGATTAACTAGGGGCTCTATTGAAAGTAAGTTTGATGAGTTTTAGTTAATTTATTGTAAAGATATAGAAGTTTATTTTTGTTAGATTTATTTTTTGGCGAAAGAATATTTAGCCTTTAAAATGAAGTTTCAAAATTGTTAATTTTAAAAATTTTAATATAGGGGTGTGCAAATACAGACAAAAATTGTGCGTCAAAAAAAATTTGTGTTAAATATTTAATGCTTTTTTATATTGATTTAATTTTAAGAAAATTAACACCAAAAAGTGTTAAAAACTTAACAAAAAATTTTTTGACGCAATCACGCAAAATATTTTACTGTCTATAAGGATTTGTTAGCATTTAAGAAGATTTCTTTGTATTTAAGAAATCATTTTTTAAACATCATTTCTTCGCATTTAAATAACATTTCTTAGTGTTTAAGAAATATTTCTTAAACACTAAGAAATATTTTTTAAATACAAAGAAATCTTTTTAAATACTAAGAAATCCTTCTATCAGTGTAGTGTAGATTACTACACTGATAAAAAATTTAGCTTGATTCAAGAAAAAATATCTTGAACCTAGAGTACCATTTTCAAGGAAATCATTTTCTTGAGTCAAGAGAAAAAATTCTTAAGTTAAGAAAATTATTCTCAATTCAAGAATTTTTCCTCTTGCCTCAAGAAAATTATTTTTTTCAAAATGGTATTCTTAATTCAAGATTTTTTATTTTAAATCAAGTTAATTTTTTTATTAGTATACTCTAATAAGTTTGTAAAATATTCGAATCGAATTATTCGTTTATATTGTTTACATCCACAGATTCGGTAGAATCTGGCGCCAAGGTCCGTTCAAAAATCCCGTTGTAAACGGAGCGCCAGACTACCGACTGTGTTTACTGTAAGCAGAACGGTTTTTTTGAGGTTGCGAAATTTAATTTAATTCTACGGTAGTTTTTTCACTAATTTGTTCATTATAACAGTAGTTCATAATTTATTTTACCGTATTAATTAATTTATATTCACTTATCACAATTTATTTACTTGAAATTATTAAATTTTATTAGCACATACTATAGCTCGCTCACGAATTCAGATCCTGACTTTTTTGCGATGGGGAATATCAGCGCCACAGATTAGATAAAATAAAAATGTGTAGTAATCCTTCCTATAGGGACCGAGCCCGAGCTGTAGAGGCAGCACATCTGTCGGAAGTGGCGCACCCTGGTGTTAAATTTTCACAAAAAACGGGTAAAAATCTTGCAATTGTTAATGAAATAATCATAAAAAATAGGAAAAAATAGTTAATTACAGTTTTTAACGGGTAACAACCGATCGTATTCAAAGCAGAAACGATTGAAATTGTGAAAAAAATTTTGAACCTGTATATTTATGGAATCTAGTTGAAGAAAATCATTTAAATACCTCAGAAAACATGAGAGCTAGGTTATGGTTCACTCTAGTTGCGCTTCTATCGAGGTTATTTGTTTACCATTTTTCGACCGCGAACCACAGCCAGTCAGAGAAAAACATCAAAATTTCAGTAGTTGATTTATTTTACACTTTCAGCCCAGTGTAATTATATACTTTAAAGTATAACAAAATTATATTGATAAAAATACTGCCAAAAATATATCCATTTATTAAGATAAAAATTAATAAAAAGTGAAACTCGTGTTAAAATTCAAAATTTTTGCCCGTAATTTGTACATTTAAGTCACCAGTTGGCGTGACAGTCTACAGGCTCGGTCCCTATACGGAGTGCTACAAATCCCGGGAAATTCAAATTTTATACGTAATACACCCTCGTAGAGCGGCACATGTACGAAGTCGTACACATACTACAGAATAAATGAAGTGATAGTAATAATAATAATAATAATAATAATAATAATAATAATAATAATAATAATAATAATATTAATCAACGATATTTATTATTATTATTATTATTATTATTATTATTGTTTTTAAATTATTGAGTATTGAGGATTAGATTTAAATTTACAATTATCTCAATTACAAAATCTATATAAATATATAATATGATTGTATATATACAAGCAAAATCGTTTTTTCTTTAGATGAAATTCTTCCGAAAAAATTTGGGGTACTCAATGACGCGCGCCAAGTACGATAAAAAATTTTTTTTAATTTTTTAATTTTTAACAAATTTTTTTTCAATTTTTTCAACATTACGACGGTTTCTTGGTATTTTTTTGTATTTCACATCTTTTTGTAGAGAATGAAAATTATTGAAACGAGCCTAATTTTTTTTGTAAAGTGCAAATGTTATTGAGATGAGTTTTATGAACGTGGACTTGGCGCAATTTTTTACAGTGAAACTGTTTTTATATAAAAAGTACTTAAAAAATAATTAACAAGAAAACTTGTAGATTAAATTAGATATTGTTCATTTTATCACTAAATATCCCTTAGTTTGGCCTTGTTACCCAACAGCACCTTATTTGTCTCATACAGCTAAATTACAATACCCTAAAGAGAGCAATAACAAGAGCAAACGTCATATTAAATTTTACCAAAATGGTAGATTTAGTTATACTAGATATATTATTATTTGCTTTCTGATCGTAATAAATAATTACCTTACAACTGTTTATAGAGCACATAAAATATGTGCCGTTAAATAACCTTGTGCCTTCTTTTAATGTTTTGTTTGAGAAAACAAAAACAATTGTTTTATTATTCGTAGAATATCTTATAAATTCTTTTAAACTACAAAATAAAATTTCATGTTTTTACGCCTTTATATTGAGAAGAAAGTAAAAAGCAGTTTTCTAATTTTTTTCAAAGCACTATTCACGCTAGAGGCGTGCAAAAGAATAAATTGAATTTTAATTACAGATTTAAAATTAAAAACATTGACCGGAACTGAATTTTAGTTCTCCATTTTGTCAAGAATCAAAATAAAACAAAAATTTGGAAAAATATGAAAGGGGGAGGGATTTTTATTAGGATTTACGACAACGCTTATATCTTTAAGACTATTTAACATTTTTCAATAAAAATTTATTTAAATATTGTGAAGTGTACTTTCAATAAAATAAATAAAACATAATCAAGATACTCTTTTATTTTCTCGGTCAAAAAATATTCCCGAAACTCAATTATACACTGAGAAAAAAAATTTTCTTAGCGGAAAGTTAAAAATTAATTTGAATCAAGAGAAAAATTTTTGGACTAAGAATAATAATTTTGAAGAGTTTAATTGTCTTGAATCAAGACGAAAAATTTTTGAACCAAGTAAAATTTACTTAAAAAACAGAAATTTCTTACCCGTGTAAAAAAAAATCGTCTTAAAATTGTCGTTCGTTTAAAATCTTAAACGTGACACAAACCAAGACTATTTTAAGACTCTTTTAAGGCGCCAAAAAAAAAAACTCCGAGAGCAGATTTTTGAAAATTTGGTTCTCGAATTTGTTGTGAAAATTAATTTTTAGACATTTTTTAGACGATTTTACGACTTTCTAACCGCGATATTTTTGAGTAAAATGTTTTTAAATTGAATTTAAAATTGTTAAAAAACTATTATCTGACAATTTTAAGACGTTCCGTTTTAATGTTCCGGGGCTCTGTCGCTGTTAGCTCATCTTAAAATAGTCTCTAAATCTTTTTTTAAGATTTTTTTAAGTCTAATTTAAGATCATTTTAAGACAATTTAAAGACGCTTTATAATAATTTTCCGGAGCTGTAATTGTGATGTCATCGGAAAATAGCCTAAAAATTTTTTAATATTTTTGTTTAAGATTTTTTTAAGACTATTTTAAGATTTTTTAAAGACAATTTAAAGACGCTCCATAATTATGTTCCAGAGCTCTGTCGCTGTAAGATTTTTTTAAGACTATTTTAAGACTCAAATCTTAAAATAGTCTTAAAAAAATCTTAAACAAAAATATTAAAAAATTTTTAGGCTATTTTCCGATGACATCACAATTACAGCTCCAGAAAATTATTATAAAGCGTCTTTAAATTACCTTAAAATTATCTTAAATTAGTCCTAAAAAAAAAATTTAGACTATTTTAAGATGGGCTAACGGCGAACATTAAAACGGAACATTTTAAAAAAGTCTTAAAATTCTCAGATAATAGTTTTTTAACAATTTTAAATTCAATTTAAAAATATTGCGGTTAGAAAGTCGTAAAATCGTCTAAAAAATGTCTAAAAATTAATTTTCACAACAAATTCGAGAGCCAAATTTTCAAAAATTTGTTCTCTGAATTTTTTTTTTTTTTTTGGCGTCTTAAAAGAGTCTTAAAATAGTCTTGGACTATTTTAAGACGACTTTTTTTACACGGGTAATTTAAAAATTTTTTTACTCAAATTAAGAAGATCTTTAAAAAGTTAACTTTTTTGAAGAATTCTTCAAAATTATTTACTTATAATTCAAGTAAAATTTTTTTTCTGTGTAATTTTTATGATTTAAGGTTGTACGGACACTAATGCACTTTTGAAGATCAGAAGCTAATTTTTTGATATGTTATGAATTGCTATCTCATACGTCTAAATTAATTTTTTTGAATAGATCTGTCGAAGGGTTATCCTTTAATAAATTATTAAAAAATTGAAATTTAACATGTAGCCTATAGAGACTATTGGCGGATTGCACATATATCGATTTATGTGACTGCCTCATAGGAAGATTAAAAAACAAAAAACTTCTATTTCAGTCAATCAACTTTCGTAGAATACGTTAAAAATAAAATGAAAATTTTCTGTCGAAGGCTTTTAAAGATATTTTAATGCAAAAGATGAGAAATTCACGAAAATTTCAGGCCGACATATTTAAAAATAAACAAACCACGTGATTCAGCGCAGTGTGGCAACGTTGCACAGAATAGAACGCGCGAATTTTGAATTTTAGTAATTCCTGTGTATTTTTATGGGTTATGTTTTTCAACTCAACATTACACAGTGAGATAAATATAAACAGCTGTTAAGTGCGGTGTTGTCAGGTCCAAGTTTTGTGAAAAAATACTTGAGTCAAACGTTGACTATTTATTGTTGTTGTTAATTAAATTATTAAATTATTTTATTTAATAATAATGTAAGGTAACGATTAAATTATAGTAATGAATTTTCGTATTTAAATTTTTAAGTTTAATGAAAAAAAAATTTAGATTCTACTATGACTTACGGGGTACTGTCCGTGCAACCTTAACTAAAATAATTTTAAGTAATTTAATTCGATTAAATTAGAAATATATTTAAGGTCCAGGGTAATAACTAATAACAAAAGAAATTTAAATATAAATGTAACTCTATCGCACATAGTCTTAATTCATCTCTTGTTTCTAGTTATTAAGCAACTTTATTAATTCATAGTATTAGTTAAGTATAGAAACTTTGGATTATATAGAATCATATTTTACTTAAGTATTCTCACTTTGTCATAATCTGCAACTTTTTATAAATTGAGTAACCTTGTTATTGGTCCTTTGAGCTGTTGGATTTAAATAAAGACAATAAATAAATATGTATTAAAGTCAAAAAAGGACTGAATGTTGAATAAAATTATTTTCATAATAAACTTTAATATTCTAAAAAACTATATGGTATTAACGTGTAGCATGATTATTAAAAATTATAAATATAATAATAATAGTAATAATGAAAATAATACATTGGTCAAGGTATATATTTACAGAGATGGGATACAAAGGAAAATGTATGAGGGGAATTAGCCGGTTGCCTTTAAGTAGGATTAGAGTTATGCAAATCAAGTGCCAGCGAATCGTATCACACAGGCGTTAGGTTTGCTCTTGCCAGCTCGTATTCTGCAATGCAAATTCCGAGTCTCATTATTGAAAATACAATACTATGACCTACACTGAAATATATATACATAAAAAAAAACAAAGATAAAAAATTATAAATATATATATATATAAATTTATTCAACTTTATTTAAATGCATAAATATATTAAAAGTTTAGTTATATGAACTTTTGAATAAAAAATATATATTATAGTTTTAGTAGGAAAAAAAAAAAAAAAAAAAAAAAAAGATTAGTAGAAGAGGAATTTCTCGGGAATTATCTCCAACAATTTGAATTTTATTCTCATTAGTTAGTTTTCTCTTTTGGTTATATCTCCTACTCGTTCACCCGTATCTCACTTGATTAAACGGTGTTAATTAGTGAATCCCCGTTCGAAGATTACATTATAGTATTGGCAGAATTATATATCTATAGATATGGATGTGGATGCAAGCATTGAGAAGAAAATGTATTATCAACGGGAAT
Source organism: Cotesia congregata (assembly GCA_905319865.3). Classification (NCBI taxonomy): domain Eukaryota; kingdom Metazoa; phylum Arthropoda; class Insecta; order Hymenoptera; family Braconidae; genus Cotesia; species Cotesia congregata. The sequence continues at coordinate 4,988,668 of CAJNRD030001117.1, read as the reverse complement.
AAAAAGGCGAGAGATAGAAAGAAGAAAAATAAGTGGAAAGATATAAAGGGTCTGGACGGTAAAATTTATATAAAATTCTAATGACTTTTATAAAATATGCATTACTTTAAAAATAATGAGGGAAGAAGGATGGTGATGACAGATTCTATGATGTTCAACCATTGAATTTAACATGAAAGATATGACATTTAAGGACTGGAAAATAAAAGGACTCGTTTCTTATTTCCCATTAAAACTACAAGTGTTTTGTTTTTATTATTCCTTCCTATACGGTGAAAAGAAACTAGATGATTCTAGAGAAATATTATTTAGTTCTTAAAAGAATAGGTTGTTTTCATTCGAGAAATTTGAACCTCGAAACTCGTTTTCATGGGGAAAAAAAAATTTTTGAAAAAGAATTACCTTAACTTTTTGAAGTAGCGCAGGGAGAAAATCATTAGTCGGGTACGCAGGAGGATAGGGTTCGAATCCCGCTGTCAGTCTTTTTAAAAAGAAAAAAAATGTCTTTATTTAAAATAGTTTTTTTTCAATGTATGACAAAAACTTCATTGAATTTAAAGTTATAAGAAAAAAATGTTCATAAATTGAAAGTTTTAATTTAATAGAAAAATTTTTGGATAGCTTTCTTGTAAAAAGAATAAAATTTTACGGTTTAAAAATTAATATTCATTTATTGAAAATTTATTATAATTTTTTTGAGATAAATTTCGAATAATTACCAATAATCAGCTTTTTTTTTGTATTAATTTGAAGTTCTAAAGTATTGTTTTAAAACCCAAAAAATTTTCTCAATTCTTTTCATAATTTTTTTCAACAAACTCTAATTATCTCCAAAATTTTAGCGATTTAATATTTTTCTCGACTCAAGTATCATTTCTTCACCAATCTCAAGATAAATTGTCTCCTTTACTTTATACACTGATGAAAAAATTAATTTGACTCAAAAGCCAAAATCTTGAATCAAGAACACCATGTTGAAGAAAATGATTTTCATGAGTCAGAGAACTAAAATCTTGAACCAAGAACACCATTTTAAAGAAAATGATTTTCTTGAGTCAATAAATTATTCTTGATTTAAATAAATTTTTCTTATCTCAAGAATTTATTCTCTTGACTCAAGAAAATCATTTTCTTCAAAATGGTATTCTTGGTTCAATATTTTGGCTCTTGAGTCAACAAGTTAATGTTTTTATCAGTGTAATTTTCATATTAAACAATATCTAAAAAAAATCTCTGCTCTCAAATTCATATACTGATAAAAAAAATAACTTGATTCAAGAGAAAAAATCTTGACTCAAGAATACTATTTCAAAGAAAATAAATTTCTTGCATCAAGAAAAAAAATTCTTGAGTCAAGAAATTATTTTTGATTTAGGTAAATTTTTCTTGTCTCAAACATTTTTCCTTTCGACTCAATAAAATCCTTTTCTTCAAAGTAGTATACTAAGTTTATACGATTTTTTATCTTTAATGAAGTTAAATTTTTTATCAGTGTATAAAAAACTCTCCTCTAAATTCCTCCTAACCCAAGCAAATAAAGCTTTACCCTTCCAATTAATCACAACATAAACCTCTTCTAAATACTTCACCGATCACCTGCCAATAAAATAATAAAAAAAGTCGGGATAAATCTTAATAAAAACCAAATCTAAACCCCGATCATTAGCACAGTCCTGATTTCTTATTCCATTTTCCATCAAGTTTCTTAAACTGAAAAAACGGCTAGGCCTGAAATTGAAAGTAAAAATAAGGGTTAGGCAAGTGGTTGCATAACCGAGTCAACTCCGCGATGTTGAAACAACAGCTTAATCCCCCAACGTATAGCTCCGGCATAGGAACAGCAGAAGCGTCTGCGCCTCTGATCCTTGAAGCAGGATAAATGCCCCTAGAAAGCACAGCGTAGCACCCTTATACTTCTATTTAGCCCTCTTCACCCCTTCTACTGCACCCTCCCTTTCTACTTCCCTCCTTCCGGCTTCCCTTGAGGGGTACTCCCTAGGGCTACATCAGAACGACCTCGCTGTCAACGCTGTGCCCGAAACGAGGGACTGAACGTTAAATTTAAGAACCGCTCGCGCCCGCATTAAAATCAGAGCCATCCCACACCCTCCTGCCTCTTATATCCTTTTGCTGCAGGAGCTCTGTACATTCTGTACTTACGGTGTTCCAGAGTGTTTCCCTTCTATGAATCCTCTGTCCTCTCCTCTGCATCCTATTCCGTTCCACGCTCTGGTTCACGAATGCTCCGCAGTGGTTGCGAAAGCGGAGGCCAAAAATACTTAAATTACAGTCTAATGTGTATATGCAATGAATATGATGGATATTATTCATGCATATAAACAGAAATACGTAAAGATATTGTGAATACTGCGCATCAAATAAATCCGCATAAAAAAGGTGTATAGTTCTTATAAGTTTAATAAAAACTATAAGCATACATACACACTGTTAAAAATAGTTGTATACACTGTTAAAAATATTGAATCAAGAAAATGATTTTAAAGAATTCTGTCGTCTTAATTTAAGTAGAAAAAATCTTAAATTAAGAAATTTTTCTTGACTTAAGTGAATTTTTCGTCTTAATTCAAGATAATGAAACTCTTTAGAATTATTTTTTTGGTTCACGAGTTTTTCTCTTGATTCAAGTTAATATTTTTTTCAGAGTAAGTATACTTTTTAAAGGTCAGCGATATGTCTCATAAATTCAATGTATAGTTTATGATATGCAGAGATTGTATATTTAATGAACCCGTTCAAGTTTACTAAGTACCAAACAGGCTGAGCTTAGATTAGTATACTGTGCATTAATTTATTACACTAATAAAGAAGTTAAGGTAGTTCTTTCCCAACCAATAGTTTATGCTACTGCTGTCTTTTTCATTTGCTAGTGTCACCTCTCTTACGGGTTATTGCTCACTTACTTCCACGTATGACTTTATTTGTTTACTTTATTAGTAGATTTCATAAAAATCTAACTATTGTATTTGTCCTCATGACGTAATTTTCCGTTAATTTTACTATATTTCGACCTAACTCGTCGACAATCTGAGTCAGAAAATACATATGGTTCAAAAGTTTATATATATATACTTTTTTATTTTTTCATTTCAGATGACTAGGAGGGTTGAAATCATGTCAAAACTCATCTGCCAATTTTTTGACGCCCCCCACTTCATCGGCTGCCAGCTTTTTAAATTTTTGACTTTTTTTTTTTTATTTTTTTCTATACTCTTGAAACATTAATAAATAACTGATAAAAAAATGGATAGTAAAAATATTGATTGCTTTTTTTTTACGACACTTTCAAAATTATCTAAAATTCATGTCTCTACACTAGAATACCCCCTTAAGAAATTTTACTCTTGCAGTCGTTTTGTCTATACAGAACTGACTGAAAAGTACTGAAGTACAATAATTCTTCTCTTTCTTTATTGAACGTTATTTATTTTTTTTTTTTATAATTTTAGTTGTTTTTAATTCTTTTCATCATGAAATCTACTTCCATTTCGGCTGCCGAATGGCCTTTTTTAGTTTATCAATGATTTCTCAAAAACTGTGGTACACATCAGTAAAAAACTTTTCTTCATTGTGTAAAATGTAAAAATTTTTGTGTAGAATATTACACTCCAGTGTGTAGAATTTTACATTTTCATGTGTTGATTTAACACACTAGAATGTAGAATTAATATTGGTTTGTGTAAAAACAGTCAGCAGTAACACAAATATTTATGTTGAATTTGACGAAAATTTTTTTACTGGGTAGGGAATTCCAGAATTTTGTAGGGTAATTATACATGTATTAATCTAAGTAATATTAGTTTTTCGTAAAATTCTAAAAATTTCTTCAATACAAATATAATAAAACTTCGCGGGTTTCTCTCTCTTTTCTCATACCGCTTGTGTAAAAATGTCATTTTCAATTGCAATTATCTTCGATTAGACGTGGCAAATCGTCTCTAAATTTTAACAGCGTGTGTATTATGTATTTAAATACTTATATACGGAGTTTTGGTGATTTCTTGAATTTTTGCTTACTGAGCCCAACTACTTCAACTTAAATCGAAAAAAAAAATTGAACTAAGAAATACTAATTTGAAGAAAATAATTATTGTGAGTCTAGAAAAAAAATTCTTGAACTAAGAAATTTTTTTTTTATTTAAATAAATTTTTCTTGCTTTAAGAATTTCTTCTCTTGACTTAAAACAATTATATTCTTTAAAATAGTATTCTTGGTTCAAGATTTTTTTTTTTTTATCAAGTTAACTTTTATTATCAGTGTATAGATATTCTACAAAGACAAAGGTTGACAAGTTATATATGTAATTTGTAATGTTTAACCTACAATGTAGTTTGACACAAAGTAATCAAACAACAATATGGCGGCCGCCACAAGCATTGATATTTGTACAGGTATCGCTTTTGCTTTTACTAATGCACATACATAACTGCAGGCTATTGTGCAGCTATCTATCGATTAGTTCTCCTAAAAAATATTTCTTAATTATTAATCTTCTTTGGTGGTAACAAATATACATATATTACAATACAACAAGGCTTTGTTAACATTCAAAATATTTATTTAATATCAAGAAGTAACTTATTTAATTTTAAGAAATATTTTTAGTTATTAAACTTTTTTTTTATTCACAAAAAATTCAACATAGTTTTAAGAAATCAATTCATTTCTTCTTAAATTAGTGTGAATAATTTTTATTACATGATTCAAGTATAATGAACTGTTCAAAATTAATTAACTGACAAAATTTGAAATAATAATTTATAAATTTCAATTATTTTAGAAAAATAAAATAGAGCACATTAAAGTAAAAAAAAATTGTATCATAAAATTATATCAAAAAAGTAATTTTTTACAATTCAGAGTATACTTTTCAACTATCCACTTTTTCATGTCAGAAAGGGTTGCAAAGTGACTGAAATTGCGTGCTATTCAAAATTTTATGAGCTTCAAGTATTAGGAATACCACAACGCGACAGCTTAAATATATACATGCATAATATATAAATATATAAATATACTTTATGCTAAGTAATGCAGAGGCGTGGTGTAAATATCCAGGAGAAATATCTTCTATGTATATAAATATGTACAATGAACAACGAACAATGATGGAAGCTAGAGGAGACTGTCGACTGTCGAAACTCATTAACCCCTTCGTCGACATTTTTAGTGCCCATAAAAACCCACTGTCTTCATTATGTCAGACGGAAAAACCCCCAACACTATCAACCTCAAGATTATATTCCATCTACTTCAGTTTTTTCATTTGGTCTTTTTCATATTGATGGTTTTATTACGGCAATAATTGTACTTATTGTTTATACTAGTTATTATTTTGATTGAGAAGGGAGAAGTAATTGATCTTTATCAGGATAATTATTCAAAAGTCAGTTGTTAAAATCAAAATTTTACTTCTAGTACATCAAAATTCCAAATTAATATAAAATAAGCTAATTATTGACTATAGTTTAAAATTAGTCCCTAGAAAATAATAATAAATTTTTTACAAAGAAAAAAGAAACTTTTTGCGCCAAGAAAATTTTAAGGAAGACAAAAATTATTTTGGAGCAAGAAAAAATTTTCTTGGCTCAAAAAACTTTGACTTCATTCAAGAAATTTTCAATCTTCCTTAATATTTTCTTGAGCCAAGAAAATTTACATTCCAGTTAAAAACTTTTTTTTTCAGTGTAGAATTAATTATATTAATTTTTAAATTAAAAAATTTATCATTTTTTATTTTTATAACAAATTAAAAAATTTTTAATCTATCGATTTTTTATCATACATTGAAGAAACGACTACTTAATTCAAGAAAATACTTGTTTTTTTTTATTTTGAATGAAGAAAATTTTTTTCTTTAAAAAAATACTGACGGTGGGGTTCGAACCCTGGCTTTCTGCGTGCCAGAATAATGATTTTCTCTCTGCGCTACTGTAAAAAGTTAAGGTAGGTCTTTTTCATAAAATTTTTTTTTAAAAAATTTCTATAAATTACGCTCTTTTCGCTGATGAAAAAGTAAATTGAAAATTCAATTATGACGTTCTCCAAAAATGCAATAATATTTTTCGATACTGAATTTAACAATATCTCATTCTTATAATATACTCTTTGTTTAAGGATTTCAATTTTTTTCCCCAACAAAACAATTTTTAAATTCTTAAATCAAGACATAAATAATTCCGTTCTTAAATCAACAATATTTTTCTTGAACAAACTAATTTTTTTTCAGCGTACAATTGATAATTTCTATCACAATACCCATCATCCATCATTAAATTCATTATTTTAATTTTCCATCGTAAAGTCCTCAATTTTTTTTTCAAAGTAAAATCCTTAGACTTAAAAAAAAACCTCCTCAAATTTTCTATTCACTCACCAACAACTTTTCGCCAACAAGTTGCTTTAAATCTCCCAAAGGATTATCAAGTACTTAGTGTTACCAAGAATATTAATTATGTTCCCGCGTAAGTTTACTCGCGCATAAATCATTCAGAATAAAAAAAGAGTATTTAATAACAATCTAAATAGATTTATATAATATCCATATAATACAGAACAATAAAAAATTGGTGTATGAAGAAGAAGCGAACAAAGAGACAAAGAGACAAGCATAAATATTCAGTAGAGAGTAATTTGTGAATAACCAGTGAAATATTTATGGATTTGATTTAACGGGGATTAGAGATAAAAAAAATTGAAGCCAAAGCTGAAGCCGAAACAAAGTAAATAAATAAATAAATAAATGAATAGAAGGTATGCAGAATAAAATTACAGAGTTGTTGTCGGTTAAAAATCCTCGGTAGGTTGTTGTGTTTTTGAGATTAGAGTAAAAAAAATGATGATTTTAATATTTTTTATTCAATGTATCTTGATCACACATGAAATGAAGAGGGAATAGGAAAAAAGCGTGTTTATGCATTTTTTATGTCCTATGAAAAATATGAATTATGAATGTGTATCCATGGGCGATGGTGCCGGCGAACGAGAACGAGGGTGTGTTGTGGTGTTCGTGGGTGTTATATACCATACTACCATACTAGACTGTAGATATCACAGCGTGAAAGCTTATCTCGAGGTTGCTGGCGTTCTGGCGTCGCTCAGCCCGTTTCGTTGGGCATGTATATTCGGTTCGCGGGGGTACTTTTTGTCGCGTGTGTCGACTAAAAGCCTTTATAAATCAGAACAAGTCTGTTAGACGACACGATCGTTTCAAAGACCAGAGCCTGGTGGTTGTAACCATAGTTTGCTGTACTTTTAAAAACTTACTCTTGCTCAAAAATCAAAAGATTGATCAGGAGACTCTAAAATAGTGAACTTGTTCTGTAATTATTATTAGTACTGCCATCAGCCTCATTTGATTAAATGAAATTATAGTTTCGTTAAAGCTCTCATGTTATAGTAAATGTTTAGTATAGTTTTTATTATAAATTTATTAAATTACTTGTTTATTAAATAGATATATTATTCTCATGTATTTGGAATTGTAATATTGTAATTGTTTATTTTTGCCATTTGATTCATGCCGTGGCATATATATTGCATAAGTAAATAAATAAAATGATGAGTCCTAGTTTAACCTTCGAGTTGGTATTTGATATGAAATTTAATTATTTGTTTATAATATTAATAATAATTATTATTATTATTATTATTATTAGCAACCTTGCAGTCACTATGTGACTTGTGAACTATAAGTAAATAAAATTTTGCTTTATTAAATAATACTCGGAAAAAAGTAAACTGTAATATTCACTTGGAGTCTAAATACTTATCATCATAAATTGGCTATTGGTGAGAATGATATGAAACCATGAAAAGGCACAACTCCAGGTCAAGACTTTTCCATAGTAAAATTAACCATAAAAGCCCATTTTATCATATAAATGTCAAGAGGAAGAAATCGCTGGGAGTCGAGAAAGTAAAAATATAATTCGTACTCATCGAAATTTTTGTTCATTAACTTATGTATCGTAATTAAAATTTTTTAATATTTTTAACTTTTTTGTTGCAATCATAATCAAATTTTCGTTTTTAAGTCAAACTTTTGTAAATTTGTAATTTTTTTTATATTTTTAATGTTTATGTAATAGTCAATTGAATTATGTTCAGTATTTATATTTTTTGACAATTTAATAGTAATTTGTAAAAACAATTGTTACAAAAGTAGATGTAAGAAATTTTTATTTATTAACTTTGGTACTCTAATTAACATTTTTCAATATTGTTAACCTTTTTTTGTAGTCATTAATTAAATTTACGTTTTTAAGTTAAACTTATGTAAATTTTTAATTTTTCGTAGAAATTAGATATAAAAAAATGTAAAGAAATTAGATGTAAGAAAAATAGATGTAAAAAATTATTTTTTGATAGTAAATAATGTAAATAATAAACTTAAACTTGAAGTTTTTAATTTTTATAAAAATTTAAAATTTATTTTTACAATTTTACATTAAAATTGAATAAATAATTTTTTAATAATCCTAATTAATTTGTTTTTTTTTCATTTTTTTTTTAAAATTATAATTATAAAGTTTTATTACTAATTTCTGAAAAACATATTTGAGACGGGGATCCACCGCTCTCTTGGTCGCCTCTTAATTTATTTAAGGCGCCACTGGATTTTTTCCACAGTATCCAGAAACTGGCCCAGAACAAGGAGTGAAGACTCAGGGTCGGAGAGATTGTCAGGAAGGATACAGAAATTATAATCAGAAATTCATTTTTACAATTCATTTTATTTATCCAACCCTTAATACAAAATCAAAACCCTTTACAAAATATCAAATTAACTTAATCCCGACAATATCCTCTTATGGAGCGTCCTATCGCGGTTTCTAACTTACTACCGTTGTACCCCAAATCCGGCGTCTATACAACGGCTTCTAAGCGTGCCCAGGAAGCAGAGGAGGATATCATGAATCCCTAGGCTACGCTACAATAATCTTTTCCTTTTTCCAAACAAACCCACAATATTTATTTAAAATGCTTATGCCTATTGCACCCCCGACCTGGGCGTCTATGCAAAGGACTCTAAGTGTGCCCAGGAAGCAGAGGAGGATACCATGAATCCCTAGGCAACACTACAATACTTAACACTAAAACCCACCCACATGATTATTTCCAAACCCACTAATTATTACTCCGGATTCTACAAATTTATTTTCCAAATTCAAATGAAATCCGACTCGATGCCTAGATCCATTTATCCCTTCAACAATTTACAAAACCCGAGTTCCTAATTTATTTCTAAAATTCCTAATCTTAATTTTAAATTAAAATCACTAACTAATTTAATGTCGTGGTCTTAATAATACAACAATTAAATATTTAATATCAAGAGGTCTTCGTATCTTATATTAATAGGTTAAAATCTATTGACAGAGGTCTTAATAATCTGCCAACAACGTGTTGGTTACTTCCGAGAGTTACAAAGTTAATGTACTGAATTTACTTAATTTATTTTTATAAGTTGTTGTGTTAAATTACTTGGCTTTGTCTAATTTATTTTACCCGAATTTATCAGTTTATTTCTCCAGATTATTTTAATTTATTTTACAGAATCTATTAATTTATTTTATTTTAATCCGAACTTATGGAATTATTTATTTTGTCCAGATTATTTTATTTAATTAAGATCTTAACGTTCAATGACTAAAATTTTATCAATTAATTTCATGTAATTTATTTTTACTAAACTGTTTGGCTGGTCCGTCAATAATCGAGTTTTATTTTCTCTACGTTATTTTATTTTACGTTCTATTGTGTTGCATGAAAAACTTAGCATTTATTTTATTTTATTTGAGGACTATATTCTGCCTAGCAACACAGTACGATTTTAATCTCGACTTTGAATGTCCTCTACTCAGCGCTTCGCGCGGGACAAGATGGCTGACGCTCTCGCTCGGTCTGGCGTCTTTGTCGCACATCTTTGGTTATTTTTTTTCTCAAACAAATTTTTACAAGTTTCGTTTTCTACTTTCAATTAATAAATTTACATGAACAATTTTCTTGCAATTTTGACTGATTCTAAATTTATTGCAAATGATTTTATTTAAACAATTAAATTTTTATTATAAATTATTTTTCCGAATTTAATAAATTTTACTTCAAATGATTTTACTAAGACTCCTCTAAAATATTTTAATGAATTTACTTTATGCAATTAATTAAATAAATCCGACCGAACTCGATTATCAAAACGACAATTTGTTTTACATGGCACCAAAGTCATAAATTGACTAACCGAAATTATTCCTGGTAAAGTTAATCCAAGCTCTGCCTACGTAGTAAATTAACAATTCGAAATAATTCCTGGTTTTGTTAATTAATTATTTAGTAATTATTCTTGACTTGCTATTAACTTTAGTCTAATTGTTATTCTGGACTTTTCTCTTAATTAAATTCTTAAATAAACTCTGCATCTTATTTTCAATAAATTCTCAACCTTTTCTAAGTAATATTTTAAATAATATCCCAAATAATATTCCGAGTAAATTCTAATAAATAAATTTCCATATAATAATTAAGTAAATTCTACGACGTAATACTTAAACTAATGATTGTGACCGAACGCGAAATGGCGGTGACCTTCAGCCGACTTCAATGCCTGGCTGATGCCGCACCACCGAGAGATTATTGAGACATTTTATTTGTACCTGGAGTCTTACTCGTTTCTCCGAATATTTTATGAATCTGAAACCGCAATCAAGCATTAGAAATTGTTAAAATTTACGCAAGCCGACTGAAGGCCTGGCAAGCAATAAATTAATAGATTTGATCGCTTCGTTCCACGGTACGAAAGGCGACAAAGAAATAATTACCTGCTTAATGATGTTTTTACTAAATTTGCGTGTCCACGCGGTTTGGCGACTCGGTCACAATGACTCTTCTCAGCTTTGTCGGTGCGTTTCTTTCTTCACTCCGTCTTCCCCACTCACTCTCCGCGCCGGCGCTTCCCTCTTGGGGACTTACTCACTAACTTAGAGCTAGAGGCGCGAGTACTTCGGAGCACAGCGCTCTGGGAAATCATTCGATAACTAACTCACGGATCGGAAACCTTCTCTGGGTAAAGAAGGCCCCGTGTACTCCGTTACATATTCAACTTTGAAATTTTATAATTTTTAATTGAACAACTCAGCAATCCTTTAAGTTTTTTGGACCGTCGAAGAAGTATTCTTAAAGTGTAAGTAAAATATAATAGTAGTAATAATAATAATTTATATTATTAAGAGAATAAGCAAAATTTTGTGGTCGGTGTATTTATATGATAAAATGGGCTTTTATGGTTAATTTTAGTATCGAAAAGTCTTGACCTCGGATATTCTAATATTTATTTACACTGACTGCAAAAACTTAAACGTGGTTAAGGTTATATTGTGCAAATGAAAATGTAAACAACCGAAGTACAGCGTTGCCAAATCACGGACAGATTACTTGCAGCTGATTTGAAAGAGTCAAATTAATTTTTGTATTTAACTATTTTTTTTTTTATTTTCAAAATTTCAACGATTAATGCCTCATATACTATTTATTATTTAATTTTAGGAATTTTTATGGGTTTTTTATTTTAATTTATCGTATATTGACTACTACAATTGTTTTGACTCAACTGGAGCGAAAGGATTTCCTTAAAAAAAAAAAAACTGATAAAAATTTTGACGTCCAGATTACTGTCTGCAGTTTTTTATTTATAGTTACGATTATTCACAAAAGATTGACGTGTCGAAATCGGGTTTTTTTTAATAGCTTCAGAATTACCTCAACTGTTGTCGTATTGCAGACGGCTGAATAATTCAGTGTCGCTTAATTATAGATGGTAAAAATCAAAAAACTAAAATTAAATGGTCTTTTGTAAATCTATATATATCTATGTGTAAACAAAGATTAACTCTAAGTTAACTAAACTACGAATAGAAGCTCTATCATCTGTTCGGTGGTGCATTTGCGCCCTATTTTTTTTTTCTAAGATCAACATGCCGTGGAATATTTGAATCTAAAATTAGAGCTCAATTTGTTGAATTATTTATTTCATACCAATGTTAGTAAAAGAACTTATTAATTTTTTAAAAATTAAATGAGCGTTATGAGGCGTGCATTTTTAGATTTTTGAAACTTATTAAAACTATTGTAAAAAAATTTCAATAATTTATTAAATATAAATAACTTTTAGTAAAAAAATATAAACATATTAAAATAACTTAAACCTGGTGGAATTTAAACGAGTCTATTTTTACAATTTTAAAAACACTTAATTTGTCCATTAAAATAAATATTTCTTGCGGCGGCGAGTAAGCAAACGTTTTTTCCTAATCCATAAAATCACATTACCGGCTTTTAATGATCGATTTATCTTTTATCATAAACTGTTTGCACCGTCAGAATGTTTTGATTCTTTAGTCGTTCAATTATTATTTTCTCGTTAATTTTATCATGGCAGATCTACCAGTTACTTCAAAAAATATCTAACCCAAAGAATTATTTTTGACAAATTAATTGAATAGCTACTAAAGTAAATTCTAATTTTAATTTTGTTTTTTTATTTTATTTTATCTGAAAACTTTGACGTGGCTTTGGAGTAGAATCATCGTTATTGTAGTAAGCTTAATTGTAGTTAATGAACATCGCACTTCATTATGAAGTGAGTCATATCCAGTGTTAATAACATCTATTAAATGGGCGTCACCAAAGTATTAGTGGCTGTGATACGTTAAGCTATTCCGTGGATTCATTTATCAATAGATTGTACTGGGACAATTTTTCATTTATAAATATTTATCATCAGTAGTGACAGAACTTTTAAAAAAATGTGAGTATATAAATCTGTTAATTTTTATATAATATCTGATTTTGGTTTGTAATATTTTTTTTTCTTTTTAATTTTTCATAATGATGTCCGTGTCGTCTCTGAAATATATTATCTAATATATTTCAGAGAATTTCTAAAAACAAACTCGAGTGTTATATATCATAGATTATACTAAAGAATTTAAGCTAACTGGTCTACACTATTAAATATACAAGATCCAGAAGAATTTTTTGATATCTTCGAAGATATTTTTTGATATCTTCAAACTGCAGTTTGAAATTATTAACTTTAGCAAGCTGAACAGTTTGATTTAAGGCTCTGTTCAGTGCAGTAAGTTTGATAAAAGGTCCAATTCAGTGCAGTCAGCTTAAATTAAGGTTTAATTCCGCTTTAGCAGTTCGAAATAATGCTGAAACTTTTTGACTCGGGTCATCAATAAATTAAATCTGCTAATTAAAGACTCTACAAAGATACACGGAGAGAATTTTATATTAACGGTAACCATCCCTATTTTGTAGCTTTTACTATCCAGGATGGTTATTAACTTTTACAAAGTTAAGATGATAAATGCAACTATCCGGCGATTGTAATTAGTACAATCAGTATATATTAATTCCTACAATTATGATGATACGATTTATTATTTAGATGGTAACTTTTATCATCGGAGATAGTTAAAATCATCATGATTGCAATCGTAAAAAAAATAAACAGGAAGTATAAAAAACTAAACTTTTTCAATTTTAGTTTAGTTTATGTGAAAAATATATGAAAAATGCATGTAGGTACTCAAATGAAAGGTCTCGATGAGTGTAGCATCGGGATCAGCTTATATCTTTAAAAACGTCAATAATTAAGAAATTACATTGTATCTTGTCAACTAATGACATTTTTAAAGATAGAAGCTCACCCCGACATTACACGCATCGAGACCTTTCATTTGAGTACCCACATCAATTTTTCATATATTTATATATATTATACATATGTATACATAAAAAATATATCAAAAATGCATGTGGGTACTCAAATGAAAGCTCTTGATGAGTGTGACATCAGGATGAGCTTATATATTAAAAAATATCAATAATTAAGAAATTATCTTGTATCTTGTAAACTATTACCATTTTTAAAGATATAAATTCAACCAGACATTACACTCATCGAGACCTTTCATTTGAGTACCCTCATCAATTTCTCATATATTTTATATATTTATATATTATATATAAATATATAAAATATATGCTTATATTTTCAAAAACGTCAATATTCAAGAAAGTACAGTGCAATTTAACAAAAGTCATTATTTAATAAAGCGAAAATTTTGTTTATTTATAATTCACAAGTCACGGTAGTCACATAGTGACTAATCATATTACTAGCTGTGATGGTATAATAATTACCATCATGATTGTACAATTTACAATCAACATGATTTTAGCAGTTAACATATATTATGATTAAGTTTACCATCTTCAAGTTACCAACCAAATGGTAATAATTATTATCCAGATGGTAAATGTAACTATCTGGATGTTTCAGTTAACAATTTGGATAGTTCTTGCAATCAGTCATACTGAGAAGCCGTTTTTACAATACTCGGATAGTTGTATTTACTATTAAATTCTCTCCGTGTAGTAATAATAATAATTTACATTATTAAGAGAATAAGCAAAATTTTGTGGTCGGTGTATTTATATGATAAAATGGGCTTTTATGGTTAAATTTAGTATCGAGAAGTCTTGACCTGGAGTTGTGCCTTTTTATTTTATTTTATTTTATTGAAAAAAACAAACCCAACAGCTTGCGCCATTAACAGGGTTAATAGAATTATACATAAAGTAAATATAAATTTATATATTTACAAAGCTTACCAAGATGTCGTATAACTAGTACAATATTTAATATCGAATATAATATTTTAATATAATATTTAACAAAAAATTTAATATTTAATATGATATTTATGCGTAATTTTAACGTTAAATAAGTAGCTTGGCTACACACATTAGTGATCTTAGATAATTTAATATTATAGAAAAGAATTGCACAGGTTCAAAACTGTTAGAAAGCTCAGACTAGTCAGTTTCGTATATAGCAGCTACTAGACTAGACTGATCAAAAATTTTTTAAATTATACCTATGACGAATTACATTCTCATCATATGTTTTATCCAGTTTTATTGACAAGCTGAAATCAATAATCAAAGCAGGATGATAGGCATCAATGCTGACTAGTGTCTAGTCTGACCTTTCCACATTACATATTATATTGAATAGCACTAAGTATAGATAATTATTTTGAAAATTAGTTACAATATTATACTATTCAAATTTAAATAAGTTATTAAAGTCATTTAAATGTGCCGATCTGGCATCACATAAAATATTCTCTTGATGCCTGACAAACTTGTTAATATTAACGTCACCAGCCATAATAATTTTACAGTCAACTACACACCGAATAAAGAAAACAATAAATACACCAATAACTACCGCAGGAGACATGTACACAATAATCAGCAAGAGCTGATGTTATTTTTCTGCTAGCCGAACTCCAATTAAGTCGATACCCTCAAAGCTTGATATCTTCGTGTTAAGACCATGTACGTTTTGGTAGCAGATTGAGAGTTCACTAGAAAAATGCTTTCCTGACGAGCTACTGATTCTTGTTCAGACTTAGAACCGAAGTTCGATACCGTTGAACAATAATCTGTTGGGTCCCTCTGGTCACTATCCGTAGATCCTTTCCCCCTGCTGTAGTACGCCTCTTCACCTCCTCCTTCAAGGCCAGATATTCTTGCCTCTGTGTAGGAGTCTGATCTCTTGCAATAACCAGGTGCTGGAGTGATGGTGGGAGCTTCTTCTGGGTCCTTAATCGGATATACTCTTGCAGGATAGTATCAATAGAGTCAAGGCAATTGAAAATAATTTTAACAGGACGTGGGTTGGTACTATTTACTAGTACTTTACCCATACGCACACACTTGAATTTACACTTAGCTTCAGCGATTGGATTAGCTAAAAGTGCCGAAAAACAATCCGAGATTTTTAAATTTAAATTACCATCCTCTGCGCCTCGGGATTCATCTTCTGGTAGGCCATAGATCATAAGATTTGAGCGCCTGAAGAGTCTGTCATCGAGTTCCTTAAGTACATCACCAGCCGCTCCAGATGTTGATGGGGCCCCTACGCTGCCAGCTACGATACTGTCAATTTTCTGATTAAGTTGGACTATAGCACTGTGTTTCTCAATTCCTTTGGAGGAGAAATCTTTTAAAAAGGTATCAATATTGTTAAGTCGAATCTCAACATTATCAATTCGTCGAGCTAGTGGTGCGATTTCACTCCTGAAAGTCTGTTGAATATCCTCTAATGAGAATTGAAATGTTCCACCGGTGTTAGATGGTTTACGTCCCGGTCCACAGCATTTAGAAAAGTCCCATTTTTTGCAAGTAATTCAGTGTTGACACACGACTTATGAAAACATTTAAAGCACCTTGGACATCTGACAGATTCATGCAATATTTGCACCTTACACGCTTTACAGTATAAATTTATTTGACAATCGGTAAAAGATACATTGCCACTTGTATCTATATTAAACAAAGTTAGCACCACCAGATGTCAGCCAGAGTGTTTGGAAAAATTACCCAGTGATACCGTTCGCGTACTTTAACACCGTATATAATAATAATAATACCTTAATATTAAAGGTTAGAAACGTGGCTGAAATAATTTAGGTAAATTTAAATTATTTAAGCAATAACTGCAATTCAGTCGCGCAACTTTATGTTTCACTGTGATTTAATCAGTTTTATGTTTAATTACAAGCACTTTTCAAGATCAATGGTACACTCCAACAGTAATAATTCAGTAAAATTCAATGCACTTAGTATTAACACCTTCAAGACAAAAGCTTATATTAAATTCTTTCATGACCTTGAGCTTAAGGAGAGCCTGATACCTGGTACTATTGAGGAAAATTCAAGTTGTTAAAGTTGTCAAAATTGGTATAATTTGCAGTACATTATATCTAACAGTCTGGCACTTATATTTTTAAACTCCTTGTTACTCCTATTTCATTCTACTTTGACTGATTGTAATTAATTGATTATTTTTCTTTTTCTAATTTTGTATTGTTAATGTGTTTATATAGACCTGTTTATAGTCTTACATATACTTTATACCACCTATTTTTGTATTTTTGCCATTTGGTTGATGCCTTGGCATATAAATCAAATAAATAAATAAATAAATAAATAAATAAACAAAATATAAGAGAGACCTTTTTACGCACTTTTACTTAGTCGCGGCCATCTTGGCTATCTTTTATGGTTTCATATCATTCTCACCAATAGTCAATTTATGATGATAAGTATTTAAGCTGCATTCGAAAATATTCTATCTCTAGATACATAATTAAGGAATTACCTTGTATCTTGTGAACTATTTACATTTTTAAAGATATAAGCTCATCCTGATGTTACACTCATCGAGACCTTTCATTTGAGTATCCACATCAAATTTTCATATATTTATATATATTATATCTATTGGGGTGAGCTAAAAAAATTAACCTATCGAATTTATGGGTTCAAATTAATCAATATATCGAAAAAAAAATTTCCCTGCAAGGCAGGATTTTAAGCTTAATTTTGAAAAGTGTCGGTGAGCATTCTAAGTTTCCCATAACACACGTAAAAAAATCTTTTTTCATTAAAAATAATTAAACTTTTAAACCGCTTTTGAGATAAAAAATTTTTGACGGCGGATTCTTGAAGAGCATTAAATTTCCTACAAAACCATGCCAATAATAAAGAATTTTAGGTATCTATCTTCTAACAACTTATCAAAAATATTTTATGTATCTCAAAATTTAGAAAACAGTTAAAACATATGGCAGGTCAAGAATAAAAGAAAATTATTGTAATTATTATTTTATAGCATAAACATGGTGTAGATTCAATAATAACGATATTGATTAGTCTTTCGTGTAATATGTTCGGGTAGGTCGTCAGTAAATATGTCACAAATTAGTATTAAATATTGTTTTATTCAATTAAAATTTCATCCGGCTTTAAATTTCTGATTAACTTGGAAACTGTGTTCTTAAGCAGTTACTTAAAATTTGGATATTAATAATTCAAATCTCATAATCTTTAAAATTGTTTGATAAATATTTGAGAAACTTTTTCTATACAAGATAAATTTTTGAACAAAATTAGTTCTAAATAGTTTTCAATTTATTGTTGAATATTGTTTTCAATCAATGAATTAAGTTATACATCATTAGTATTAATATTTTTTATTAAAAATAAATTTTCTTTATTTGAGAAATCTACTTTCATTTCGGTTGCCGAATAGCCTTTTATAATTATTTTAATTTTTTAGATTAATATTATTAGTATTATTATTGTTGTTGTATGTCATACATATTATTCGGAAAATGTACAAGAAAAATATCGCAAATGGTAAAAATGTTTTAAAAAATTTTACAAACCCACTTTAACATTTTTATCATGATGCTCCATTAATTTTTATCATAGCGTGCTCTGATGCGCTCGCATGCAAACTACACTTACAATATATGTACATGTATATATTTGTACATATATATGAATATAAATATTTAATAAAGATGAAATATAACGCAAACTTTTTTGCACGCTTTGCTTTTACAACATCGTCGATAATATTTTATATTTTTTATTTTATTATTCCGGCTGAATAAATTTGTTACTAAAAATGCGTGACTATAATTGCTTGCATTACTATTCTTTTTAATGTGAATTTATTTTATTGCAGTTGATTTCGGAGCGAGAAACATTCCGGGTGCAATTTAGGGCCGGTTTTATTAAAAATTTTTAGGGCTTTATGGAATTATAATTCATACTTTTTACACTGGTTAATTTTGTTTCTCATTTATCCGAGTGATAAAATTAAAAGAATGACTTTTTTTTTTAATTCATTTTAAAAATTAAAGAGAATAATTTTTATACGAAAAATTATAAACCTTTAAAATGGCAATTTTTGGGATTTCTTGATAAATAAATTATTATAGAGAGAATTTTTCAAAAAATGCTACTCATAAAAATTAAAAAAATATTGATGGAATTTTTAAAAAATTAAAAATTTGTTTTATCAAACCAAAAAAAATGTTATAAGGTAAAAGGCCTCATTATTGACACTATAAGAGTGATAATCAATATTTGAATTTTTTTATCGAGTTTCAAATCAATATTGTCAACTTTTTTTTTATAGGACACCTTAATCATTGTTTCTACTTGTATAATTTAATTAATTATTAACTTTAATAGTACTAAATTTACTAATTATTATATCAACTTAAAACCAACAGGTCGAATGTATGTATTATTGACAGCGCAAAAAATTCAAAGAGCCGGTTATTGACATACCATTGACCCTATTATTGACAGGTGTTTTATTACAGTTCAATTTATATTAACAATAATCATTTTTACTAACGAATGCAAAACAATCAATAATTTTGATTATTTTAAAATTCGTTAAAGACCTATACGGAAAAAACAAGATGACACTGGATATCATCCCAGTTTATACTCACTGATATCTCCGGGATTTTTATTTTTAGCGCTTGCATTACCATATCTATTATGTATTTAACTTAGCATTATCATATCTATTATGTATTTTAGATATTAGGATAGTCAAATATTGTTTTAAATACTATCTGAAATTTTTTTTTCACCACAAATATCACTGAGTATAATCTGGGATCATATCCAGTGTCATCTTGTTCTTTCCGTGTAGTATTTCTATATTTTTTACCAGATTTTTTTAGCAATTTTTTCTAGTCTCAAATAATTTGATTTTTATAAAATCACATGACAGTATGTAAACATTAATACGTTGATATGTATGTTGAGGGGTTTAAGTTACCTTACATTATGGCCTATGTCGTTAGTTGACGCAAGTTAATTTTTGTGTCCCCATCATTGACATCCGCTATTTTAAAATCAATTTTAACTTGATAAAGTATAAATAAATGATTATATGGTTATTTAGACTATAAATAATCTAAAATAATTTTAAACAATGCAATTACATAAAAAAAAACATTGAGAAATCTGGATTTGAAAATAAGGTTTTTCTTAACGATATTATTAAGAAATTACAAACGTATAAGCAGTTTTAGTCGACGTGAAAAAATTAAATTTTTTTACGGTAAATAGTTTATACTTTGGAATTAAATTTTACTATTTTTTTTAATCTTAAAAATATGTAAGATTGTCATGAAATATCAACAATTGTGATTATTAACAGATTTGAATAATGAAATAATAAAATTAAATAGGGTGTCAATAGTGGGGGCCCTGTCAATAATAGAGGCTTTTACCTTATTAATTGTTTAATTTTTAAGTATGTATTTTGTAATTTTTAAATAAGTAAAATTTTTTTTTATTTCTATTAAATAAAATAAAGAATTCATTCCGCGGAATTTTTTTTATTAATAAGGTAAAGTACCCAGTACTTGAACACTTCTAAAAATGGGACCAGTAGTTGAACAGACTTTTAAAATTGCTGTAATACAAAATCTGTATATATATTATGAGTCATATGCACATTTTATAATTATTCAATGATACAGTAATTGATTTTGGTAATCTTTTTCAATTATAAATCAAAACAATTACATTTTTGTTAACTTTAAAGTTGACATGTCAAGAATCGCCGTAAACCGAACAATCAATAAAAAAAACGGTATATCATCATTTTAAGTGAAAAAAATTGTACCACCCAATGAAATAGTCTTTTCTAAATAATATATATTTTTTGCAAAGACATTAACTATAATTTTTATATTAAATTTTAGCGTTCAACTATACCTCCCAATTTTCAAAGCGGTACCCAGAACTTGAACAAGCTGGGACGGTATAATTTTAACAGCACTCTAACCTTTAATAGGTTTATAGACTAGTGATCAATATTGCACTGATAGAAAGACAATCTTGATTCAAGAAACTTTTTTTCTTCAAAACTTGAATTCTTGAAACTAGATATAGATATATTTCTTTCAAGAATTTTTGTCTCTTGGTTCAAGATAGGCGATAACATTGATTCAAGATGTTTACCGACTTGTGTTAAGAATGGCTTTTTTTTTGAGTCATTAATTAATTTACTTCTTTCTAAGGAATAATTTTTTTTTGGTATAACAATTAAAGACTATTTAGTTTTTGAATTGTACTTTGATAAATTATTTAAAGTTTTTTAAACAATAATGTTATTTTAATTGAAAAACTTCAATGTATCGATTGAAGATAATATAGCTCTTAAGCCAAGAAAATCTAAATCAAGACAAGAAATTCTTAGAGCAAGATAATCATTTGTCTTCCAAAATAAATTCTTAGATCAAGAAAATATCTCTTGAGTCAACATAAATTTTCTATCAGTGTGTGATTTGTATTAATTACTGCAAATTAAATAAGTTTTATAACTAAAAATTAGTATAGTTAAAAACTATTCAACGTTTTGAATTGAGTGTTTTTGATTTATAATTGAAAATTTACTTTGTCATTCATAAAAAATGTAATTAATAAATTAATTACAAATATTTCTCATTTTTAAATGAACATATTAAATATTCACAGTGTCATTTTTAATATTATTCAATAATATATTATAAATCTTTCAATATTTCAATAAAACATTAAAAATTTTTGGTGTGCCTATTGCCATATATTTTATTAGTTCAATTACTGCTCCCGGAGTGTTCAACTACTGCAGCTTGTCGGAATTGATTGTTCAACTACTACTCCTTTCATAGTTTATCTTAAAAACGTTGTCAAATTATAAATATTCAATTATTTTTGTTATGTTGCGCTTCAATCAATTCAAAATTGTTTATATTTTCATGAAAATCACTCATTTGAACTAATAATTACATATTTATATATTAAAAGTAGGGTCAAATACGTTTTACTTTGAAACCTGTTCAACTACTGGGTACTCTACCTTAATATCTATAAAATTTTTCTCGAAATAAATTTTACTGATACATTACAAGCCAAGTTAAAAAAAAGCGAGTTTAAAATAAAAATAAATTCTCTTCCAGCTTCGATCCCCGTTTGTATCACCACAAAGAATTAACAAAATAAATTTAGCGAAAAATTTAAAAACCCGTTGACAAAAATGGTAGCAAATAGATTATGGGATATTTCGGTGATATCGGAGCCATCTGCACTTAACGGCTGCTTATTCAGCATTTTTATGTTAATATGAACCCGACAGGAATAACTTGTTCGGGAGTTTTTAGGATCAATTTGGATGTCTGTGTCACCGTCTACGTTAGCGTCAATGAATCCATCGGAGAGTAAAAATAAAATGAAATAAAACATAGCCAAACTGCATGAATAAAAAGAAATAAAAACAGATAAAAAAAAAAGTTACAAGAGGCTAAAATACGATAACAAAAAATATCATGATGCTATCGGTATTACCGGTAATTCCGATCAATCAGCTTATCGATCGACTGTCATGTTTGCGATAGAATTAGTGCTATCTAAAGTCTATGTAAAATAGTCACATAACACGAACAACGACAATAAATCATAATCAATGTACTTATGGATGGGAAAACACCAACTTTTATTTAAAAAAAAAATTTATTTTCAATTGTTCAAATTAATTGAATACTTTAGCTACTTTGTTTTATTTGCGTTATTATTATATTTATGTCTATCTAGATGTATTTTTGTTTGTATCGGTTTAGTTTATTTATTCAAAATATTTTGTTTGATTTACTTGTACCGTCAATGCTGAGTTGAAAAATAAATTGCCAAATAATGTCAAAAGTATCATGGGATATACGCGTTTATATATAAATATATATGTATTTATATGGATAGAAGGAGAAATCCAATTTAATTTTTATCCATACATATTCACCGGCGTGTAGTGAAACAATCGGTTACGAGAAAAGCCTCGAGGAATTTTTTTTCGCCACCCTACAGACAAAATAATTTGGCAACAGATGTGCGTCATATTTTATCAATTCATTCGACTAAAAGTAGGCGTATTAGAAGCGGAAAATTACTCAAAATAACTCTCATGAAAATTTATACTTTTTTTTTTAATTTTTAAAATTTTAGTTGAGCATTTTTTTGTAAGAAATTTTGTAGTTTTTATGAAAAGTTTGAACTAAAGGTGGAGGAAGATATTCATTCCATAGGTTTTAGATTTTTTAAATTGAAAAATTTTTCTACACTCTGATAGAAAAATAATTTATATTATTAAGAGAATAACCAAAATTTTATGGCCATTGTATTTTATATGATAAAATGGGGTTTCATGGTTAAATTTGGTATCATTGGAAAAGTGTTGACCTGGAGCTGTGCCTTTTCATGGTTTCATATCATTCTCACCAATACTCAATTTATGATGATAAGTATTTAGACTGCATTCGAAAATGCTCTATTTTTAGATACATAATTAAGAAATTACCTTGTATTTTATGAACTATTGACATTTATAACGATATAAGCTTATCCCGATGTTACACTGATCAAGATCTTTCATTTGAATACCCACATCATTTTTTCATATATTATATATATATATATAATATATGAAAAAATGATGTGGGTATTCAAATGAAAGATCTTGATCAATGTAACATCGGGATGAGCTTATATCTTTAAAGATGTCAATAATGAAGAAATGACCTTGTATCTTGTGAACTATTGACATTTTTAAAGATATAAGCTCATCCCGATGTTACACTCATCGAGACCTTTCATTTGAGTACCCACATGCATTTTGATATATTTTTGATATATACATATATAGAATATATATAAATATATGAAAAATTGATGTGGGTACTCAAATGAAAGTTCTTGACGATTGTAACGTCGGAATGAGATTATATCTTCAAAAACATCAATAGTTAAGAAATGATATTGTATTTCGTCAGTTAATAATATTTTTAAAGATATAAGCTCATCCTGACATTATACTCATCGAGACCTTTCATTTGAGCACCCACATAATTTTTTTATATATTTATATATACTATATATATGAATATATGAAAAATATATCAAAATGCTGCAATTTAATAAGAGTCATTATTTAATAAAACAAAATTTTATTTAATTATAGTTCACAAGTCAAGGCAGTCACATAGTGACTGCAAGATTGCTTGTAACATATTAATTTATTAAGAAGAAATTTATTATTTTATTAAGTATAAGCAATTATTATTTTATGCTTATTAAATAATAGGGAAGAATATAACACTAAATAAAAGTTACGGGGTGAATTTTTTATTGTTTCTATTAAATAAAAATAAAAAAAATGGCTTTCATTCAAAAATTACAAAATGCTTATTTAAAAAAAATTGTATTAATATTTTCTTGAATTTTTACAAGTAGCCTTTTTTTCTAAATTCTCTCTATTATATTTTATCCGTAAAGAACTTCTAAAAATTACTATATAAAAGTTAATTTCAGTAACATTTAAGTAATTAATTTTATTTGATTAACCGTATTAACGTTAATAATTTATTATATATTACTTTTTACTCCAAGATTTATTAAAAAAAACTTTAAAACAAAATAATCTTTATAAAAATTTGGTTCAATATTCCAGTCAAATATTTTGAAAAATATAATTAAAATTTACAAATTTAAGCTTGACATAAATTGTTTCAAAAATTGGTTCGTAATTTTGCAAATGAAACTTATTTTAGCTAATTAATGTTTATTTTAGTTTAAAAACTCGGTACTCGGATGTTTTTCTTATTAAATCCATATTTACTTTGCTGATAAAAAAAAACTCTTCTATAAATACTTATTAAATAATCTGATATTAAAAAAATCATTTATCAAAAATTAATAAAGGTCACTATTAATTATTATATTAACAAACCCTATCAGTGCGGAAAAATAAACAATCTTCCTTAATTATTATTAAATAAAAGAAAAACTTATTCTGATCCTTTTAGTATTCGTAATATTTAGTTTGGCCCTTCTTCCTAACAAAGATAAGGATTAAAAAAAGTTATTAGCGAGGGAAAGTGTTGAGTGTGTCTGGTCCGGGCGCATGGCCGTCTCGTCTTCCTTTCGGCTTTTAAACTTTTTCCGTAATATCAAAAATTTGAATTTAACCGCTAATTATACGATCGTCCTGGTCTGGCTCGGTGGTGGGACGTTCACAGCCACGACGTTAAAATATTCATCGTCTTGGTAACTGGAAACTTTTCCCACTCTGGCGAACCGCGAAAATTTATTATACTTTTCTCATCTTCTTTTATGGATGATGCCTATACTTTACTTTACTTATTTTTATTTTTATTTTCATTTTCATTGTTATTATTATTTTACCGGTCCTCGGTGGCAAGGGCATTCAATTTATCGAATTACCCCTAATTCGCTGAATAAAATATACTTTTAAGTGTAAATAAAAAATCAACAGACCAGGAGAATATTTTTTAATAAATTTATCTATATTTATGTCTATGTCTAGTCATATTATCTTTATCTATATTTAAACAAGAAGAACTTTATGTAGTATTGTATATCGTATAGGGTTAGGGTTGAAGTTGAGTATAGCTTCACGTACGGTTGTAAGCTCAACAATGGGTATTGTATAGACGCCATAAGCAGGCACCGAATACGACAGCCCAGTACCCACAACGGCATTGTCAAAGTGTCAGGGTCTGCCTTGCTTTATTCGCCAAATCGTGTTCACTTAGCCTGGTCATCTCTTCCCGTCCTATCATAAATACCGTGTTATTCTAAGAACACAACAACTATATTCACTTCATTGTTGTTATCTTCATCATTATCATCATCATCGTCATCCATACAGTAAAAAATTTTGCGTTATTGCGTAAAAAAAATTTTTGTTAAAAAATTTTGTGTTACACTGTAAAAAAAGCGGTATTAAAATGGACTTATTTTAACACCGCTACGTAACACCTGTGTATTAACACCGGTGTAGCAGTGTTCTATTGCGGTGTAATATCGGTGTAATATTTGTGAATATAGATATTAGGGTGTGCCAAAATGTATTTTCCTTGGGGGACATCCATTAATTACGTGAGCTCAGAATGAGGGGGGAGGGGTCCAATGAAATCTCACCAAATCTCATCTAAGCCGAGGGGGGGGATAATCAAAAATCTCACCTCAACTTCAAAAAATATAAAATATTACAGACATTAAAAAAAAAATTATTTTGAGTGTTTATTTTGCCCGCTAAAACAAATTTTATGTCTATTAAAATCATTTACGCTGATGATTTAATCAAGCTCTTCTCAGAGCTAATGGTGGATTTCTTTAACATTATAATTATAATATAAATTATAATATGTATGTATAAAAAAAGTACATGAGTCTCCATGGATTGAGTAAAATTAAAAAAAGTGTTGTTTTTATGTTTTTTTTGCTTTGAATTTTATTTAATTTAAATAAATTAACTATAGTATACTTGAATGGTTTATTATTCTCCCGAATAATAAAAATAATTTTAATTTAAAATATTTTTAGCGTCAATCTCACGTAAGGGGAGGGGGGGGGATCCAGACAAATCTCACTAAATCTCACCTAAGGGGGGGGGGGGGGGAGGAGTCTAAACTGATTGAAAAATAGCTCACGTAATTAATGGATGTCTCCTTGATGGAGCTTTTAAAATTGGAATTTTGAGTTCCGCTTTTAACAGGAGTTGTGTTTGGGCATTTCCTGTCATATTTTGAGCGTAAAGGATTTATTTGATTTTTATAGAACTTTTTAACAGGAATTTTGTTCAGCTAAATTTTGAAATTTTGAAATTCCAGCAAAAATGGCCGAACGAAACTCCTGATAAAAAATTCTATAGAAATTAAATAAATCCTTTACATCCAAAATTTGTCAGGAAATGCTCAAACACAACTCCTGTTAAAAGCGGAATTCAAAATTCCAATTTTAAGAGGTCCATGAAGGAAGTTACATTTTGGCACACCCTAATAGATATACAAATACATGGGGTGATCATATACTGGGGCTTTTACCTTACTAGGACTTAAAAAAAATTGAAGTATACAATGACGCACACCAAGGACGTTCCAAAATTGCTTCTTTTAATTTTTAAATTTACAAAAAAATTTTTTTTAATTTCCGAAAATCATATACAACCATATAGGTTACTTGGATTTTTTAATTTTTTATTTTATATCTTTTTGTAAAGAAATAAAACTTTTTTTTCTTAATAGTCTTATGAACGTTGACTTGGCGCGAGTTTTTTTTACAGTGAAACTGTTTTTGTTCGGATTTCAGTAATTTTTGTAATTATAATAAAAATTGACAATTTTAATTCAATACATTTCCGGTGGCAAACTATCACCTGTAAGCTATAGTTCATGTAAAAGTTATTCTTGCGCCGCCTGGCGTGTGTAATTGCAAGCTGTCAAATATCTTTTTTTCACTGTAGTTTCTCATCTATTATAAGATTAGCATGCACCCTTATATTATTTAGTCTCTGGCCGTCCACTTTTTACATAAGAAAAAAGTTAAAATCTAAAAATCTGGGTCGCTATAGTTTGTGCTGATTATTTTCAATAATTTTAAATAGAAATTATAAAGATAATTGATAATAATCAAGTAATACGCGTAATAAAAAGCATGAACTACTATTATAAAATATCATATAAAAAAAAAATCAAATTAAATTTGAAAAAAAATTTGTAACCTCAAAAAACCGTTCTGCTTACGATATATACACACTCGGTACTCTGGCTTGAGAACGGAACTTGGCGCCAGATTCTACCGAATCTGTTGATAATTGAGTTATACACTGTTAAAAATTTCTATTGTAATTTTACAAGAAATGTATTGGAAGCTAATAGGCAAAACATTTATTTAAAATTACAATCGGGTATAGTAAAATTACAAAACATATACAGCTCAGTGAGGTTACTAATTTTACAAAACGGTTTTGTAATTTTACAAATATTTTTAGATTAGCTAAGTTTGTAAAATTACAATACTTTCCTTGAATTTTACTTGAATTGAAATAATAAAAAAGAAAGATTTGATTTAATATCTGTTGTCATTTTATTGTTATGAAGCGCTGACTTGATTTTGTATCTCAGGTAGACCTAATTTGTTCAACTCAGATGATTTAAAGTGAAAATAATATATACCCTAACTAAGAATCGAACGCGAGCCGCGCGCTTGCCAGACCGATACCTAACGCCCTACGCCGTACGACCGATAGGTGATTCAACATCTTATTATTCTTATAAACTAATCCTATGTGGTGATTAAGCATTACGGCTTATTATTTATAATCTACATTATTTGTGTTATTTTATGCTGTTTATTGATGGAAAAGTCTAACATATACTCATTCAAATATATTGATTTCGAAATGATCGTTTGAACATAATATTAAAATTTATAAAAGATAAATTATGCCTCGAATTTATTATTTCAAATAAACAACCATAGACTAAAAATTAGTGAAAAATTAAAAAGCTTTTTTTGAAAATTGACGAACAGTTCTGTAATATTACAATGCGTGTTGGGTTTATACAAGAAGATTGTAAAATTACAATACATCTTAGTAGATTTCCTGATAGGTGTTGGAAAATTACATGAGTTGTATTTTATTTCGCATTGCTATACACTGATTTGTAATTTTACATATCATTTGTTTTGTAATATGATTGTAATTTTACAAAAATTTTTAACAGTGTAGTTAATATACTAGCTATAAATCATCTTGTTATACATCATAAAATTTTTATGTATTAAACATTGTAATTATTAATCCTGTTAATGGCCTGTACTGTTGGGTTCGTTTAATTAAATAAATTAAAATAAAATATATTTTTGGTATTGGAGATGAATTATAATGCTAATTATCAAAACAATACTCTGATTATTGATCTTAAATACTAAAAATGTTTAAACTATATTGCAAACTATTTAATTATATTAAAACAAGCCTTTCATTATGCGACTTTACTAAAATATTTTACAAAAAAAGTACTTGAATAATTATCAACAAGAAAACTTATAGAATAAATTGGATGTTTTTGTATCTATCACAGTTATCCCGCAGCTAGTTTGTATTGCCCGCGGGTCCTTGACTTGACAAACTACCTTAAAAGTTTTGGGTTCGAATCTCGCCGTTGGATATTTGTCCTTTTTTTTTTTATTTTTTTTATTTTAGAATTGTTTTCAAATGCAATTCGGGCTAAAATAAACACTCATTTTTTTATTCCAAGAACAAAAAAAAATTTCACGACATGTAAAACTTTCCGATCGTTCGATAAGTTGATAAGTAAAATGAGCTCATTAACAAAGACTAACGATAATTAAATTTATAAGAACAGATAACAATTGATGAACGATAAAGAAAAGAAAAATTGAGTATATAAGTGACGGCTCGAGCTACGGAAAGTCATAAACAAACTTTAAGAATAACTCAGAATAATTAGAAGAAGTGAAGTGACAAAAAAAAAATGAAGGGTGAGTTTCTTCCAATTTATTGGTCACTTATTACTTATTTTTTATCGCAAAACTTATTGCTGCATTGAATTAAAAGCTTGAAACTTAAATTGGCGTAAAATGTTTAACTAACACTAACAGTTGGTGGTTTTTGTTTTTTCAGTGATAATTGCTGTATTTATTGTTGGATTGATCGGAACGGTAAATTGCCTGAACCGAAATCCGTTGATAAGAGCTACGGAGGAAACTCCTAAACCAACTACTACAACTACTACTAGCTCAACCCCAAAGCCACTGGTTGACTGCGATGTTCTGACCGATAACAAAGACGAGTTAATCCTGTTGCCCAATCCCGTGAATTGCAAGAGTTACTACGTCTGCGTTGGATTAGATCCGATTTTAATGCCTTGCCCTGATGGTCTTCACTTCAATCCTAAATTGAAAGTCTGCGATTGGCCCAATCTTGCTAACTGCATTTCTCAGTTTAATATTTGTTGACGGTTATTCAGTTATGTTTTGCTTAATATTTACTATTTACTGTTTCTATTTACTATTTACTGTTTCTATTTACTATTTAAATGTATTTAACATTACCATGAGCAATAAAAATCTTTAGAGTTAAGTTTTGTTCTTCAGAATTTCAAACTACCGCCATCTATCATCATATCAGTGACTTAAATCAATAAACTGCACTTCATCGCTTCGCGACTTCTTTAAAGCGTAATTAAGACGTTTAAGGTTAAAATAATTTTTATTAATTTTTTTTGGGATTTTAGAAAGTGAACCAAGATAAAAAATGGGGAATTAGATGTATTGATGCAGAAAAAAAATGACTAAAATAATTGATTTACATTTTTATTGACGGCTATCTTTGCTAAATTAGAAAAAAAAATGTAGTTTTTTATCAACAGGTGTTTTTAAACAAAAAAAAAAATTATTTGATTCAGTAAAAAATATTGGGTTGAAAATTTCACTCTTGCTTCGAGAAATTAAGTTTGAATTTATTCGAGAAATTCATAAACAGAATTAACAAAATAAAATTCAAATTGATTTAATAAATTTAGATTTTTAAGAAAAAAAAAAACTGACGACGGGATTCGAACCCTGATCTCTCCGCGTGGTATATTAGCGGTTTTCTCTCTACTCCACTGTAAAAAATTGAGGTAGCTCTTTTTTACAAACAATTTTTTTCGAAAATTTCTATAAAATACTCTTTTTTCACCGGTGAGAAAATAAATTAGAAATTCAATTGCTACGTCCTTCAAAAATTTAATAGTATTTTTCAATTGCATTTTACTCTTATAATATTATCTTGATCTTAAAGATTTCGAATTTCTCTTCGCCAAGAAAACGAGTTTAAAGACAAGAAATTATTGAATCAAGAAAAATAAATTTGCTCTTGGATCAACAATATTTCTCTTGGACCATGTAATTTTTTTTCGATGTGTTACAAACTGGTTAATAAAACTAAACCCTGAATTTTTTCTGCAGACTGTACAGAAGTATATGAAATAAAAAAAAATCAATTAACCAGAGTATTTTATTTAGAAACCATTGAAAAAAAATTTAATTAAATTTTAGTGGAGTTGATTGTGAGGTTAGTTTTTTAAAAATAAATCAATGAACGATGGAGAAGTAAAGAGATGTCAATAAATAATATATAACCCAGGAAAAGGAATATTTAATGAAAAAAAGACGGGAGCTTTGATGAAAAGAAATAAATGAACAGAGCTGGATAAAATTTTATCAGAGAAGAGGCAACACTTAAATTGGTTATTTCGTTTGCCTCAATATTGCTGTACCTTGAGTCTTGCATTTGTTGCATCGATACCGTCACACTTTTCACTCTCCTTCTTCTTCTGGTTCCTCTTTTTCCCTCGTAAAGCCGCTTAATGTCGCATTCTTGGGGGTAAATGGAACGGGGGAAGAGAAAATAACGGCACCCCGTGAAAAACGTATCGAACTTGTTATCAAGGCGCAAGTCACTCACTTTTTTCAATTTTCTCCTTTTCTTTTATTTTTTTAGTATCTTTTTTCGATTCCTTGTCTTTTCACTTGTCGCTCTCTTTCATCCTCACTCTTATTTTTTTTTTTTTTTTTATTTTTTTCCAATTTAATTCCGCCTTGCTCCGTATAATACCAGATCTCTGTACTCGGTACTCTTATTTATCTTTTTTCATGTGAATCGTCTAGTCCGAGTGTTGCTCGCCAGCAGCAGTAACACGTGGAACATTTTTCGTCCGATGGGCAGCTGAACGAATACTCGGCGCTTTCTCAGAGTTAGATCCGATCGGAAAATGTTAATGGTATTTCATTTTGTGCCAAATTGAAAACTTATTGGAATTTACTCTTCATCAACCTACATATAAAAAATCTTTACTTACTTTTTATCATTCAAATACTCTTTAACATTTTCTCAAAAGTATTATATATTTTTTTTTATAGAAAGTATTAAGTAGGAAAATCAAAAGTTTTTTGACTTTCCGCATTGAAAATGAAAAATTTTCAAAAATAGGGAAATTGTTTGTTTTAAAAAATTTTGTCGACTTGTTTTTTTTTGCGTAAATATATGCGACATATATATTTTTCTATGCGAGTAAAATTTTGTCGTTTAATATTTATAAAATATTAAACAAATGGAAACTTCTGTATAGCTTTTGAATTCTTCGAGAAATTGACTTAAGAATGTTGTTAAGAAAATTAAAATCGAAGGACAGGTTTAAAAGATATCTTAGCTAAAAGATATTCTAATAATAGCTCTTTAGAAATAATTCTTAATCAAAAATAAACTTATTGGTAAACTTTTAAGTTCTTTGATCAACTAAAAAATTGTGAAAGTTTCAGGATAGTAAAGACACTCTTTAAGATATTTTTTTAGTCTATAAAA
The DNA here is from genome assembly GCA_905319865.3 of Cotesia congregata. Taxonomy (NCBI): domain Eukaryota; kingdom Metazoa; phylum Arthropoda; class Insecta; order Hymenoptera; family Braconidae; genus Cotesia; species Cotesia congregata. Next base: position 4,956,479 of record CAJNRD030001117.1, on the reverse strand, counting down.
AGATAATATTTTTGATCAGAAGCTTAACATTTAGAAATTAAATGAAATTATTAAAAAAAAATTCCAATAGGTGAATAAAAGCCAACAATATTAATGAAAAAATTCGGTAAAAAAATGTTTATTAAAGAAAAAATGGGACTTGGTATTCTGGGCGAAAAATTAATAATCCGCGCCCTGTGATCACGTGCGTGCGATGTGTAATTAAATAAATTTATTAACCGTCAATAAATAGAGTTACATATGCGGAGAATTTTTTGGGCACTTGTCCTAACAGTAAAAAAATATTGAGGGCTAGTGTGTAACTATAGGACATTGTGAAGGCAATGAGCGAATCAGTCAAGCTTAAACTATTCCACATACCTGGGCAGCGGACACACAGAAACGTAGCGGTGGATAAATAGATATAGGCTTGTACATATAGAGATGTATATGATGTATATGGATGGATGTAGTACATGGGTAATGTAGAATAGACACACGGATAAACACACACAAACTTACTGGGAACATTGTCGAGACTCGAGACGCGTCCAACTCAGCGCGTAATGAACTTGTGAATATTTAGTGGAGTAATTGGCCACCACAGAGTAAAACGGCTACTCGACTAATTGGCATTCCCTATATGTACAGCCCGAAAAATCGTAAATGACAAAAACGTATAAGTCATATTATATATAGGTACATACATACATACATATAGATGTTTTCAATTTCAATTTAATTAATTAATTTGACTAATTAATTTTAAATGGATGAGTTGATTGCTTTTTTGGTTTATTTTTCATTAAAACCTAGAAGAAATATATGCTGAAGATAAAAAAAAAATTGATTCAAGATAATATTTAAGAGAATATTACCAGAGTGAGATATAATCAAATTTAACATTCAAACACATTATTGCATTTGAAGGACATAACTATTGGATTTCCAATTTATTTTTTCAACGGTAAAGAGAGTGTATTTTATAGAAATTTTCTAAAATAAAATTTTTTGAGAAAGAGCTACCTCAATTTTTTGCATTGGTGCAGAGAGAAAATCGTTAATTTGACAAGCAAAAGGTCAGGGTTCGAATCCCGTCATCGGATTAATTTTAAGTTCATCTAAATTTTATTTTTCAATTTTAAAATTCTTTAAGGGGGTATTCTGGTTTAGAAGCATGAAATTTCAGATAATTTTTGAACTGCCGTAAAAAAAAGTCAATCAATATTTTTACGATCTATTTTTTTATAAGTTATTTATTAACATTATAGGAATACATAAAAAAATAAAAAAAGTTGAAAATTCAAACAATTAACAACTGATGAAGTAGGGGGGAGGGTTTCAAAAAATTGGCACGTGAATATACCTACGATTCCAACCCTCATAGCAATCGGAAACAAGAAAATAAATTTTCAACTTTTTTTATTTTTTCAATTTTTTCTGTATTCTTATAATATATATTTTTTTTTTTGGAACTTACGCGTCAGCCTTTTTTGGCCTAGACACGTGAGATTTTGAATCTCTCCTTATTTTGACTATTTACACTCTCGTTATTCTTATAATATTAATAAATAACATAAAATAATGGATGATAAAAATATTAATTGCCTTTTTTTTACGGCACTTCAAAAATTACCTGAAATTTCATGCTTCTAGACCAGAATACCCTTAATATAAAAACCAAAAATGTTTTTGATTCTATTCATGAATTTCTCGAATTAATTGAAACCTTTTACCTCAAAATTTTTCTTCAACCAATTACTTCTTTTTTTTCAGCGTAAGCTTTCAAAGGAAGCTACCAAGTACCTCATTTGACTAATGAGTTATTAATAACCGTCGATATAATTCGGTATCAGATATACTTGAGCGGAGATAAAATGAATCATCACGTGGGTGTTATCAAGACATTAATCGTCCGAAGTGGATCGCTTATTGACCGATAATCGGTCCGGTATCATATAATATGTTTACATATATATATATATATATATATATATATATATATATATATATATATATATATATATATATTTAATGCGATGAAAGTTATTTTTAGAACTATCAATGCTAGCAAGTGGCTATTATTTATCCTCTATTGTACTTTATTGGGTATAATTAGCAATTATTAATAGCGGAGGAAAGCTGGAGCTGGAGAGACTTATAATGGAGGATCGAGCGATCGCGTATTGGTTCGGTTATCCTCGCAATGGATATGCTCTCGACGGGTGGCTCGGTGCGAACCTGGACGAGGCACTTGGTGAATTTATGTACCAGGAGTAGAGTAGATAGCAGGCAATATAAATGAGATTTTAAGTACTGTAGGCTGTAGGTAGACCCTGGTGATGCTGATGATTATTTTTTTTGCTATAGTTATAGTTATGTAGTGAGGTCTTTTTTGGTCGCGATCAGGGGGCCGATAAATTCCGATCGATGAGTTATGACCGAAATGCTCTCGTGATACATATTATATAATGTGGTATGTGTGTGAGGGTGAGTATATACTGTGTAAATATTATATATATTTAATATTTTATATAAATACAGATAGGTGTGTGGAAAAAGGTATAAATAAAAGACAAGCGCAGTAAATTTGAAGAAGAACTGCTAAACGAAAATGCCAGTTGGCGAATGCTATCGCGGTTGTTCATCTAATGGAGAAATAATGGTTTTTTTTGACAACTAAGATTTGCTGATCCGACCGAACATTGTTCTAGTTTATTTATTGATCATCTGATAATACGGCAAGTGAAATATTGCTCCTGGGATCGACAGGTGAAATGTTCGAAAAACTATCGTGGCTATATTGGGGGTTTTAAAAAATTTATTTTTTTGGATAAAAATAATGCGAGAATTTTTATTGAACGTTTATAATTATAGGAATTTATATATTAAAGCTACGTAAACTTTTTTTATTATTATTTTTTTTTTTAGTATTTAACTTGATAAATTATCCTTTAAATTAAAATACATGATAGTCTTGAAGTTAGTCAAAGGTCGAAAGTCGCAAAAAAACGGGCCACGATTCATTATTGGTTAAAATTTAGGCGCGCGTGTAGCGCGCTATTCAAATTTCTAGTTAACTTTTAAATTACACTTTTGTCTTTAAAAATTTGTATTTTATAAAAACAAATTATTCTGTCAAAATTTTTTATTGGCCTTAAATTAAGGGAATGCAAATTTAAAGGCTTTAATAATTTATTGTAACAGTGCAATAATAATAAATTTTTAGTATATTACATACCTAGGCCAGTAAAATAAGAAAAGTCTCAGATCACATGTAATTGTTGGCCGAGGCGAAGCCGAGGTTGACAAACATGTGATCTGAGGCTTTACTTTTTACTGGCCAAGGTGTGTATACTATTTTTCTGCTCGACGTAGCCGGAATGTGGCAACTTTGTTTAGCGCAGCGGCCAGAAAGTTGCCACTTTCCGGCCGGAGGGCAGAAAATTATATTTTTAACAAAAATATTTTTTTTTTCATCTTCTAGAACGCACAGAAAAATTACCCCGTATATTTTAGAAAACTTATTTTACAATAAAATAAATTTCAATTGGAATTTTGAAGAATATCGTAATTGAATTTACAATTTATTTTTTCACCGTTGAAAAGAGTATACTATGCAGATATTTTCTAAAAAAATTTTTTTCAAAAAAGAGCTACCTCAACTTTTTGCTGTGGCGTAGAAAGAAAACTGTTAATGTAGCTCGCGGGGAGTCAGGGTTCGAATCCTATCGTCAGTTTTTTTTTTTTTTTTTTAATCTAAATTTGTGGAATCAATTTATTTTGATAATACTGTTATTTAATTTATCGAATAAATTTTAACTTAATATCTCGAACCAAGAGTGAAATTTTCAACGAATATTTTTCTTGAATCAACTAGTTTTTTTTTTCAGTGTTAAAACATCAACACAAGTAGTAATTGACTGTGAAACATTTTGCAAGTCCGTCTACCGTCTACTATACATAAAGTACTGTAGACTTGAGACTGAAGGCCGGAGACTCGAGAAGAGGTTCGTAAACTCGGCGCAACAGGGGTAGTCATTGCGGCCGAAAGAATAGATTCCGAATAAGGGTTACGTCCTGAGGGAAATCAGTGCGAGGCAGAGTGGGCCCACCCTCCATCACCCTAACTGCTCTGTATACTATATACTATATATTATACACCATACGCCATACAGTAAACTACGCTATACATCGGAGGATAAACCGAGGGAGACAGACGGCTAAGTTCTACACCAGATCCTTCTGCAAAGTTGCTTGTCAATAACTTAAATCTCAATCGTAACTTCCCTCCGTGCCCTTCCCTAGGAGGCTCGACTCCTTTTCTTCCTCCCCTCAGGGCCGCAGCTTGTTTCAACATCCTACGCATATTTCAACGTGTGTTTATCAAGATTACCGGTATATACAATTTTAAACCCCGCAAAGACTTCCAAAGCGTTCTGGAAAATTAAAAAATAACTTTTGATAAAAATGTGATAGAATTTATAAAAGTGCAATTCGGAATTATTAATGTATTTAGCTTTGAAATTTATACTTCCTCAGAGCTTCCAGCCTTTTAAATAAAAAGAAAAAAATTTACCGACGACGGGATTTGAACCTTGATCTTTCGTATGCCAGCCCAACGCGTTTCTCTCTGCGCTACAGCAAAAAATCGAGGTAGTTCTATTTCGAAATTTTTTTTCTCAGAAAATTCCTATAAAATACACTGTTTTTAACGGAGAGAAAATAAATTAGAAATTCAGTAGCGATGTCCTTCAAAAATGCAATTAAAATTTATTTTATTAAAAAATAAAATTTTAAAATATACGGGTAGTTTTTCTCTAAAATAAATGTGATAAAATTTATAAAAGTGCATTTATAGTCCTGAAATATTAAAGTCTTCAAATTTACACTTCCTTAAGGTAGTTGTCATGGTACAATATTGTCAAAAAATAAGAGATTATACGTATATAAAATATATAAAAAATTCATGTGGGTATTCAAATGAAAGGTCTCGGTAAGGGTAACATCAGAATGAGCTTATATCTTTAAAAATATCATTAGGTTACGAGATACAGTGTAATTTCTTAATTCAAGATATTTTTAAAGATATAAAGAGAATTCAGCTTGGGTTATAGGTGGTCAATCGACTTCATATTTTTAGGGTAATTGTATCATCATCTCTTTAATAAGTATACAAAAATTTAGAATTTTCTGACGGTATGCCTTAACCACGACAACTACGTTAAGGCCAATAAAAAATTGCACGCCTCATAGCGCTAAGCGCGTGAGGTTGTGCTTTATACTCGATTCGTCAAGGTCAAGAAATTTTGTGATCTTTAAATGCCTCTATCATATTGCACTTATACAATAATATAAGTAGAAGTGCACCGAGAAAACACTTGAATTAAGCCATCTTTTATTATCTAAAATCATTTCATATTGCTATTTTGGAAAAAAAAAACGTTTCGAAAAAAATTTTACGTGGACGTCCTGATGTCACCCCATTTTGGATGTACCAATGATTACTCCCGAACAAATTGATATTTGAAGACCGGGCCTTTTTTATTAATTTAAGAATGCGATGAACTGGGTCCGTATTTCATATCAGTAGCCTAGTTTACGTATTTTTTTTAAAATTGAATTTTTATTAAAATTCACTACAATACAACCGTATACAAAGACAAACGCACTTTTCTTATTTGTCACGTGAAAACTATGGCGCCACTTGATCAAGCTAGATTTTTTTAGACTGCGTGCGCATATGACAAGAAAAACGGGCGCTGATATTCAAAGAAAATTAAAAAATACTTTGTAAGAAATTACTCAATTATGATTTTTTTCTTTCAATCAATTACGCAATTCATTTTTTTCTTAAAAAATGAATGAGCGTTATGAGACGTGCATTTTTGGATTTTCCACACTTTTTTCTTCTTTTATCAACAATGACGTAATATTCAAGTCAAGATAATTTTTTTTAATTCAACCTCGACTTATCCAATTTTTTGAGAAATTTCCAGTTGACCAGACAAAATCCTGAATAAATGAGTAAACAGTAAAAGTAGCGAAAATAAATAAAGCCTTAAGATGACAATAAACCATAGAGGCATTAGTGTGTCAATGTTTGTATTTATACGAGGGAAATATTGTTGAATGGCAGTGGATAGTGCTAGACATAGTAATTAACCAGAACACATTGCTCCCCTGGGACAGAGCCGCGTTGGCAAAGCATGAGAAGTGAAGCTACAACTAAACTGGATAGTACACGACTACCAACAACTGGAAACTGCACCCACGGTTCCAGGCATTTGTAGCACATATATAGACATATATAGATATAGATGTGAATGTAGAGGAAAATTACACATTGAAGCTCCACTGTAGTAGATAGACTGTACTATACACTGCAGCAGCCAGCAGACAACAACATTGCAGTAGTGCTGTAGTGCATATGGGATTCCCGCCACGGATCGGCTGCACTGCTAAATGTGCCCCCGGAGCGCTCATACTTCATTTCTGCTGATTATGTCTAAGTACTAAATGCACATACATGTGTACAGATACAGATACATATATATGCCGATATTGTTCAGATATTCATATCTGTGTGTGCATATTATAATAATAGCACTGTAATTATTACCTGTACTATCATACAGGAATGGGTAAGTGTGTATGTGTGTGTGCAGATAGTTGTAATATATACGTTGGTAGATACATAAATCGGCAATCTCTCTGCTGTCTCACTAGTTATACAGAGTGCATTATAGGTACACTCGATCACAACACAATACAATGCCACACACTTACGATAAATCTAAAATAGAACGATTATCTCTCCGTATATTCTCTGGGCGACTTTCGGGCCTCTTTTGTTATTTTATTGTTTCCGTTATTTATTCCTCTAAATCTTTTAATGCTAAATTATTTTTAATTGCCGGCCATATGTATTGCTTTTTCAAGGACAATTGATTCAAGAATTTATTAGGTGCTTCTTTTGCTTCTATTCGTCATATATTTTTGGATGGATGTTATATTTATCTGAACTAAGTATATAAATCTGCAATTTTTTATCTTTATAACTAATTTAGACAAAATTTTTTATGTGAACAGAAAAAACTTTGATTTTATAAGTACACAGTAAAAAATTTTGCGTCATTGCGTCAAAAAATTTTGTGTTAAAAATTTTGCGCCTACATGGAAAGAACAAGATGACACTGGATATCATCCCTGATTATACTCAGTGATATCTGTGGTGAAAAAAAATTTTAAATAGTAGCTTAAAAAATCCAGATTATACTGTAGGATATCTGGATTATATTCATTGTAATCTAGTACTATCTGAAATTTTTTTTCACGGAGTATAATCTGGGATGATATCCAGTGTCATCTTGTTCTTTCCATGTAGGCGCTGATAATTCATTTATTTTGTGAATATCGCGAATTAATTTCAAATTTATTTTTTTACTGGTGAAAAAAGTGAAAAAAGTTTTTCAAAAATGGACTTCTGCAATTTTTTGCAGTGGCGTAGAGAAAAAACTATTAGTCTGACACGTGGGAAAACAGGGTTCGAATCCTGGAGACAATATTTTTTTTGTCGAGATTTAAGTATTTACAGATTTGTATAGATTTTTTGTCGAAAATATAAGACCTCGTTTTTGATAATATTAGAATAGAAATAAAATAAACATAAGAGTAAAATATTTTGCAAGTGATGGAAAAAATAAAAAAAGTGCCATTCGGCAGCCGAAATGGAAGTAGATTTTCTACTTTAATAAAATCACAATACTAATAATACAATACTTCCATGACATTTATGGAATCTCTTCTTCCTAAATTAAAACGAATGCAATAGTAAAATTTCATTAAATATCTTCAGATGAATGGGTTATTTTCAGTCTAGGAGAATAAAATGACATGAAAATTGAAGCTCGTTTAATGGGCTCTAATATGCAATTAACAAAAATTCAATAAGTTATTTCATTAAAAAGTTATCTGTGAAAGAAACTATCAAAATATGAATTTTTACAATTGTGAAAATTTTGAAACCCTGTAATTTCTGAACTACTTGATCGATTGAGGTCATTTTTGAAGTTGACCTTGATATTTCTTGATATAAATTAGGTATATATCGTATTTCTATGAAATCTACTAGAAATAGATATTTTTTGAGTTCCAGTTTAACTTAACTATTACTAATATCACATTTTAAAAATAAAAAAATTTTTTTACTATTTTAATAGCAGCAATAAATATTTTTAACAAATTGGACAAATTCTGCTAGCTCTTTATAAATTTACGATTTAAATTTCTCGAAAAAAATCAAAACTAAACATTTTTAGGATTACATGAGTATCAATGTCTTATTCATTTCATTTTAAAAATTTTTATTTTTATATATGTATACATAATTTTTTCTATTCATTGTATCTCAGATTACTCAATCACATCTTTTCAATATTTGTCTGAGGAAATGGAAGACTTATCCCTATTTCCTCTCGCCGCTCAGCTCAACTCCTCCTCTAGCAGTTAGGATATCACGCGTAGCGATTTCCTGAGACCTTTTCATCTGATTTGAATGAAACTTAAACTGGGAATTTATTTTTCGGATGACGATATAGGGTATGATTGTATTGCTCGGGATAAACCGGTAAGGAGATTTTCAGCCAAGGATATTTTAATTATTTTTTCGACTACCGAAAGACGTTTGTCTAGCCGTTTCTTAATTTTTTTTTTTTTTTAAGAATGAAGAAAGAAAATTCTCTACAGAGGAAATTCGGCGCTCGCTGTAACGAGTGAGGTATTTAATATGCAAATAAACTCGATCCGAGTCAACCGAGGAAATTATTGAATTTTTTGGATAACCACCAAGTTACTTGGCAGCTTTTCAACTGGAATTTTTATCAACTAAAAAATGGCTTTCTATTTATTGCATTACAAATTTACTTTTTTCGATGAATTACATGTCTGGATGCAGAAGCTATCAGTACTTAAGACGCGATACAAGTCCAACTTTTTTTTTTTGATAATTTAATAAAATAAACTAACAAAATTTCACTGAAAACTAAAAAACTAGAAATATTTTGTATTCACAAGTTCTTAAAAATTTTTTCTGCTGAAATTGTATTCATCTTTTTAAATTTTTTCTTTATAAATTCAATCAATTATTTTTTTTTTGTGTACAAATTAATTAGTAAAAAGTCAAGGAGGTATTTATAAAATAAATATTAAAATTAAAATTACGTTGACAAATAAAGGACGCGACGTTGTCTTTTTGGGTGAAGGAAGAGCCGAGGAAGAAAAGTGAAAAGCGTTGAATGTGCTCACGGACTAAAAGGGTTTAATCTCCCCAAATTTAAAGCAAAAGAGTGACAGGGTCTTTAAAAATAAAAATAAATGGTCCTAACACGATCAATCGTGGCAACTCGCTACCCGTCAGCGCTTTTAATAATTTTTCTCTGAAACAATTAGCTGGTTAATTTGTCACAGGTAAGTTTCATTAAGTTTTTCCACTTAGCCGTGACATGATAAATATACAGCTACCACCTAGCTGTGTACCTAAATAAAATAATCTCGCCTCATATTATGTAGTCTATATTCTATATTCTATAACCAGACTTTTATTAATCTTCTTTATCCATGAAAAAAATTTTTTGATCTAGCTACATGTGGCTTGATCATATTTTGCTATATTAAGCTATATATGGGCATGAAAAAATAATTTATCAATTTTTATAGGAATGTGTACGTTAATTTCCGTGAAAGAATTTTCATATGTAGCCATATATGATCAGATCTGGTAATATATATTTATTACATGATAAGGTCATATATGGCCTAATATTACCTGAATAGCCATATATGACCCAACCTGGCTTTAATATGACTATGTATGACCTGATTTGGTTATACATGATATAATATGACTTTGTATAGTCTACTACGAGATATGGCCCAAAACGGTCATATGTAACCTTAAATGACATATGTGATTTAAACTGATTTTGATACGGCCATATATGACTTGATCTGGCTTTGATATGACTATGTTTGACCTGATTTGGTCATACATGACATAATATGGCTCTACATGGTCTAATACGACATGATATGGTCCAAAATGGTCATACATAACCTTAAATGCCATATGTAATCTAAACTGACTTTGATATGGCCATATATGACCTGATATAGCTCAATATGGTCGTGTATGACCTGATTTAGTCATACATGACATAATATGACTCTGCATGGTCTAATACGATATGATATGGCCCAGAATAGTCATATATAACCTTAAATGCTATATGTGATCTAAAGTGACTTTGATACGGCCATAATAGACCTGATCTGGCTTTGATATGATTATGTATCGCCTGATTTGGTTATACATGACATAATATGACTTTGCATGGTCTAATACGATATGATATGGCCCAGAATAGTCATATATAACGTTAAATGCCATGTGTGATTTAAACTGACTTTGATACGGCCATATATGACCTGATATAGCTCAATATGGTCATGTATGACTTGGTTTAGTCATACATGACATAATATGACTCTGCATGGTTTAATACTATATGACATGGTCCAGAATGGCCACATATAACTTTAAATGCCATATATGATCTGAACTGACTTTGATATGGCTATATATGACCTGATATAGCCCAATATGGTAATGTATGACCTGATATGACTATATCTAGCGTTATATGGCTTAACATAGCCATGTATGCTGTAATCCGGTTATATATAGCCGATTTCCATATCAGACTATATATGCCCAGATTAAAAAAATTTCCAGCCTGCATGTTTTATCTTTTATCCTTTACATTTTAAGAAACTACTTTTTCGCGGTTAGGATCTTTGATTCCCCGATATTTTAATACATCGAAACCTTCGTACCCTTCACTGAGGTTGTTCATTCATCAGACAAATTAGCTGGCGGCTTATCTTTGTAGTTTCGCGATTCAAAGCGCGTTTCACCGTCTGTTTTAAATTCACAATGGCAGAACTTTAAAACATTTTTATTCTTTTCATCCTTGTAATTATTTTTTTTCCGGCTTTCAAAATTTATTTACTTTTAAATTATAAATTAACTCACCAAATTTATCCACCTCAAATTATTTTCACTTTTCTTCTTTTATTTTAGGCCGTGGAATATAAGCTCCGATAAAAAATTTTTAACACCCTGTAATTATAAAAAATAATTTTATTAATAACTAAACGCTTATATTTCACATCGGATTAAAGTACAGTTGTCTGTGTCACTGATGGAATAATGGTCTATTTTGAATGCACGTGCTGTTACTGAATCCTTCCACTTTTCTCTCAATCCCCTACTGTTACTTCCACCTCACTTCGGTGTCTCTCTTTATTTCACCCCTTACAAACTTCCCCCTTCCCCTTCTCTACTCCTATAGGATTTCTGTCTCTTTTCCTCCGCAGCCTTTACTTCACTTGGCTTTATTCCTACTAGCAGTATTTCCATGACATTTTCCGCAATTAATATTTATGTCGAGTGGGTTCTTATCCGGTACGTGCTCCAATGGCTTGATTCAAAATTATGTGAATTTGACTAACCAACTACGTAAACGCATACGTCGCTGCGTTTATAAATTTCCTTTCTAGTATATAGATGATATTATCTTTCAAAAATAAAAATAAAATTCCCTTTTTATTTTATTAATGTCAAAAAGTCAAAATAAAATTATTTCACGGTAATTCAAATACTTGAATTCATAATTAAAGGTCTTTAATTTTTATTCCGAGGTTAAAATTTCAATTGAATGTAAATAAGTGTATGTAAATGTGTGAGTATAAATGCGTGTAGTAGTGACGGCGTAACGAGGATCCGAGTCTTACAGCTTACTTTTCCTCATTTGCGAGTTGAGGGTGAATAAGACTATCTTACTGTGCATCAAAATTATTTTGTATAATTATATTCATTTGGCAACGATGCTCTTGGGGTTAGAAATTGAAATTGTCGTGGTTTTGTTTCAAGGATAACTTTTGTCTTCTCTTGTGTGGGAAAAAAATTCTACTATTGAATTTTATAAAATTACTAAGGTAAATTATCTTTTAAGATTATTTTTTTTATATCTAGGGAAAAATTTTTTTAATATGGCTATAGGGAGAAAATTTCTTTACAGAAATAGTCGTAATAATAATAATTTTGTATTTAACTGAGAATTTTGATTTTTAAATTTGATCACGTGGTTTCTCAAGACTTCTTTAAAATTTTGACCAAAATATTAAAGGCATGACAAAATTGATAGAGACTTTCTTCGTAAAAAATCAAATTTTCTACAAAAAAAATTTGTTATAATTTTTTCGAATTTTTGATATTTAACTCAAATTTTTGATTTTGAAATTTAAACACGTGACTTTTTGATTCCTTAAGGATTTTTTGGAAATTGTTATCAAAATTTCAAAAATATGGTAAAATTGATGAGGACTTTTTTTTTGTAGAGTCAAATTTTTTACAAAAAAAAAGTCTTTTACAATTTGTTCGTATTCTTGATATATAATCCAAATTTTTAATTTTCAAATTCGAACATTGAATTTCTTGGTTCCTAATTAAGAGGACCATGAAAAAAACAAATATTTGACAAAATGGCACATAGTTAAAAGTATTTTTTGAAAACGAGTTTCTGATTCGTACTTTTAACTACGCGACATTTTGTCAAATATTTTTTTTTTCATTCTAGTTTCGACGATAACTATACTTATACTAATTAAAAATCTTTTTTTTTTTTTTTTTTTTATTTCAGATCAGAGGGAGAGATCAATCGACACGCGACAGTGAGGTCCATTTTTTTTGGAGAGGGGAACTTCAACGCCATATTTCTAATTTAAAAAAAAATTTTTTTTGTCTTAATTTTCATTTTTGTGTAGTTAATAAGTAATAGAATAAGTGTAAAAAAAATTTGAAAACATTAATCATTACCTTCATATAGAAATAAAATTTTTAAAATAGCTTCAATTTTAAGCCGCTAGACCACCGGATTCCCTTAAGGATTTTTTAGAAATTGTTACCAAAATTTCAAGAATATGGTAAAATTGATGAGGACTTTTTTTTGTAGAGGATAAAATTTTCTACAAAAGAGATCTTTTATAATTAGTTCATATTCTTGAAATATAATCCATGTTTTTTATTTTAAAATTCGAATATTGGATTTCTTGGTTTCTTAAAAATTTTTTCGAAATTGTGGCCAAAATTAAAAAAATATGATAAAATTGATTAGAACTTTTTTTATAGAAAATAAAATTTCCTATAAAAAATGTCTCTTATGATTTTTAGTCTTTTTACTCAGAATTTTAATTTATAAAAACATTAACAATAATAAGAATAATAATGAATTTAAAAAGAAAACATTATTGAAATCGAAACCTCGGGAGTGGAATTCCTTCGCGTTTTTGAGTGAAATGCCTTTTATGTCGAGATTCATAAGTATTATTTCATACCATAACCATACATATACATCCATACAGTCAGTGAACGTATATAGATGAATGTAGAGTGGCATTAGGCAAAAAATATGCACGTAAATGTTACAGCTGAGATAGAGGGCGGCTCCATGAAATGACAAAAAATATCGAGGAATAAAATATAAGCGAAGAAAGGAGAAAGCAAAAGGGTAGATGACAGAGCTCTTGGACATTCCTGGCACGGTATACGAGCAGTATACGAGTCATGAGGAATTTTGTGTGAACCCGCATGGCAGCACGGCACCACACAAGTAAAATCTCATTTTCCCTGTTACTGTACCGCTATATGTATAATATATTATGTGATGCTGTATATACACCATAAACATCAAGAGTATTAACTGTTACAGCGCTTGCGCATTATAATACATCACAACACACAGCACAAAACACACAAGAGTTGTGTGCAGAGATTCTAGATTCTCTGACGGTGTGCCTGCCAGAGAACGCCGAGTAGAGATGAGAATGACATCCTGGATTTCTCAACAAAGCATACTCCCGGTGGAATGCCAGATATTTAACTAAAATCCAAAATCTATACTCGTTAAATTCCAACTTGTATATTTATCCACCTACTGCATATTTTTAGAGTCTCAGAAGAATAAAACTAATGGAAAATATCTCAATTTTGCATTGGGAAAAATCGGGAGTGAATTTTTATTTTCATCACTGAGTACGCAGTAAATCTGGAGTTTTTTTTCAGCGGAGTGAATGTTAATTTTAATAAGGAAAATACAGTGAAAACCGTTTATAACGACATTGAAAGGGATTAATGGTCGTTATAGCCGACAGTCGTTATAAGTAAAAATTAGCAAAAATTATATTCGAAAGCAAAAATGCACGGATTAAATTAAAAAACAGTACTTGATGAATGTTTATTAAATTAATAAAAACTTGATGAAAGTTTATTTAACATTTATTAAACTATACACATAAATTAATTTATTAAACATTTTAATAAAATACATTTAATAATATAGATTTAATAACATAATTATTTTTGAAAATAATCAGTTACTTTGTCGGAGAATTATTTTAAGATTGTAATATTGTAAAATTGTTTTCTACAACTTGTAAGATCATTAATTAAAATGAAAATTGTGATTCTCATTAATTTAAAGCTGGAAAAGAATTTGATGACATCATAAGTATATTTACTGCAAAACGAATGAAAGTATTTATCAGACGTTATAACCAATGCATTTTACTATGAGTTTACTACTGTAAATACTGTGAATTTGGTTGCTATAAACGATTTGTCGCTATAAGCAATGTTGTTATAAGCGGTTTTCGGCTTGAGAATTTTATATGTAATAGAGACGGGACTTAACGGCACGTTGCTTCAAGTGAAGTCGCTGTAAATAAAACGGTTTTGACTTTATCTAAGTTTAATCAATTTTAATTAGCTAAAACATGTGTCATATGTCAAATTACTAAATACTTCTCTAAATAATTTTTCTCAAGCTTAAGTTTGTAAATATTAATTACAATTTTTCCAAAAATTTGACTTTAGAACATTGAACTAAATTTTTATATAAATTATTTTTTCTTAAGTTTTGTGGACAATTGCTGACGTATTATTTATTTATTTTACTTCTAGCATAAATTCTATAGAGGTACATGACACCTGTGCATAGACACCAGAAAAATACAATAATATTTAATTATATATACATCAAGTTAAAAAATCATTAGCTAATGCAATCTACAAAGTATAAGTTTTCTTACTACTAATTATACAATATTTTGCAATTAAATATAATATCTTAATTTATAATTCAATAGTTCTAATCCACTTCCCAAAATTCTTGCTTAATAATTTCTTTTTAAATTCAAGAGCTTTTAGATTATTGGGAAGTAGATTGAAAAATTTTATTGCCACAAAAAACGCATTTTTGGTACTTAAAGTTTTATTAATTTTTGATAAAGTTATCTGTCTATTTCGTGTATTTATAAACCTCTCAGTGCATTAATTTACAATCAGTAAAATAATGAGTTAGCACATTGACAACAAAAAACTGGTTGATTTTTAAAGGTACTAATATTTTTTCAAGAATAATAAATTTTTCAAAAAATGCTACTTGTAAAAATTAAAAAAAAAAAAATTGATACAATTTTTTTAAATATCAAAAATTTGTTATATCAAACTAAGAAAAATTTTATATCAATTTAAAAATTTTGTAATTTTATAATGAATGATAATTTAAAAAAAAAATAAAGAATTCACTCCGAGCATTTTTTTTTATTAATAATATAAATAAAATTCTTCTTGAAGTGAGTTTAACTCTGGAAGGATTAAATCAATTAAAAATTGATTACTTCTATGCTAAAAAATTCCTTACAGAGTGGTAAAAAAATAGCCAATACAGAAGCAAAGAAAAATTTCAAGTATAAAATGGACAATATAAAAAAAATACAAAAAACAAAACTGAAAGTGGAAAGGGGAAATATTGTAAGATGGGAAACTGTGGCAATAGAGGATAAACGAAAGCATCGGTAGGTTGTAGGTTGTAGGTTGTAGGTTGTTGGATCGTGATACGGTTCTCTGGGTCTGATGGTCTGATGGTCTGCCCGATGGAGAGACGAGTTGTACGAACTCCAGTATATTTATAATGACCCTATATGTATGCAAATGGCTGCATATCGTACAAACGTATCCCGGCCGTACGTGCGACAGAGGGCTCCAATGATGAGACCACGCATGTATTGTACATATGAATACATCTCGATCCTATACCTACGTATGCATACATCGATCCGAATAAAAGGCATTCAATTGCCAATTTAGTGTTATAACTGCTATTGTAATAATTGTTTCCATTTCGCTTCTCAAGATATTAAAACTCGCCGAGTATTTCGTACGTTTTTCAAGGTGGTTGTTCATTTTTAGAGGGTTACACTGGAGGAAGATACTTCTCATTAACTGTTCACGTGACAAATCTCAAAAATGTATAAAAAATTTTTTTTCTTATTCAGCTCAAAATCGTTCAAAATTTCAAGATCAGTAGAAACAAATTTAATGTCAGAAATTTTTTTTTAAGCCAAAAGGGCTTTTGGATTTGGAATTTTTTTTTTTTCAATTTTAAGCTTACAATATAATCGCAGAGCGATTGCTAAAAATAATTTTTTTTTACGAATTTTTAACATTAGATCTTAAAATTTTTAAGTTTCTAAAGCTAAAAGGGTGAATAATTTGAAACACATGATTTTTTAGCTTTATAATTTTTTTTTTTTTTCAGTTTTAAACTTTGAATATGTTAGCTTTGTAAAGCCATAAGGGCAAATATGTTGATGTATGCTCTTTTAGAATTTGTCAGATGTGTTAGAAAATTATTTTTCTTATTCATTAAGAAATAATTTGTTGATTTATTAAGCGTAAGAAATTACTTATTAACTTTTGATGAAGATTTTTTTGGGAGAAAAATTTACTTATTAATTTATAATATAATTAATAAATAATCATAGAATTTAAGGTATTTTATTTGCAATATTTTATAGATACTACACGGAAAAAAGAAAACTTGAAAAATTACAGTTTTAGATTGTAATTATTACAGATTTTATAAGAATTATATTATAGAATGTTACATTGAAAGCTCTGAAAATTAAATTCAAAAATTGAATTTAGAAAAATGTTATTTCAAACTGTAATTTTTCTAGTTTTGATTACAACGAGACCGATTTAACATTTTATACTGTAATTATATGAAAATGAAGTTAGCTGATATTTAAAAATTTTCAGAAATTTTTTATTGAAAAAATTTCAATGAAATAATTTAAAAAAAAAAAATTTCACTTGTAAAAAACTTTAAAAACTATAAGTGCAATTTTTTATAAATATCTTTTTAGTTGTATTTTTATTAATAAAAAAAATCATACATTTTTAAACATCTACTAACTTCAGTGTCATGTAATTATTCCTGTTTTCTTTTTTCCGTGTATGTAGAATTAAAAAGGTGTCTAATTCTAGATACTTTTTGGCATTAGTATCATTAATACACAATATATTAACTATTAATAATTATTTATTATTAACGATTAAGAAACATTTATTTAGACTTTCAAATAAAACATAACTATCAAAATTTTATTTAAAAATTTTTTATAATGTTATAGCTCATGAATATGTAAAACAAAATTCAATAGATCAGATAATTGGTCGTTTTTTATAAAAAATTATAAAAAATACTGAATATCTTGTTTCATAGTATAAAATATTTATTTAAAATTGCAAATAAGACACATTCAGTTCCAAAGATACTCCTTAATAATTACTTAATATTTTCTAAGTCACCTAATGTTAAAAAATAATTTATTGAAGTCATTAAATATTAAAAATTAAAAAATCCTGTGTAAAATATTTCTACCAAAAATTCTTAAAAAATTTTTAATTTTTTCCAAAAGAAGAAAAAAATTTCCTAAATTAAAAACCCTTATCGATCGTGATTAAAACCCACCTCCAAAGTAAAGCTCAAGAAAATAATTAAAAAATCCGTGGATATACATAGAGATCGCAAGCTCGTAGAGTTTCTCCCACCAGAGCCGACGTCGCCCCTCACTCTCACTCGCCCCTCATCGCAATACCACCATCTTTAAACTACCACTACAGTACTGGTACTACTACTATACTACTACTATTATATAGAGCAGACTGTGGAGCTCCACTCAGTCTCCACGATACATAGCGATACACGCAAGCTTCCTCATCTTTACGTTCCAGTCGGCGCTGCACTACCGTTACGACCGTTTCATACATTCTTATTCTATCCTTACACTACTTACAGTGCTCGCCGGTGCCTCACTTACTCCCCCGCACCCACCTACCGTTACCGGCCTCGTTATTCAGATAAATAAACAAAACAACAGTGCTGTGCAGTGCTCACAAGTTTGCTCCTGCAAAGTCATTTTTCGTTTAAACTATT
Organism: Cotesia congregata; assembly: GCA_905319865.3. Classification (NCBI taxonomy): domain Eukaryota; kingdom Metazoa; phylum Arthropoda; class Insecta; order Hymenoptera; family Braconidae; genus Cotesia; species Cotesia congregata. The sequence goes on along the minus strand of CAJNRD030001117.1, from coordinate 4,938,099 downwards.
TATTATTAATTAATTATTTTGATAATTTTATCAATTTATTTTTTTTTACACACAATTTGATCCATCCGAAGAAATTAAGAGTGTTAATTAATCACGTGGAGTTTCTTGTGGTGACTAAAAAGAATTATTAAAAAATTGTGCTGTTTTGTTTAAAAATTTATTTTTTTAAACAATTTTAAAAATTTAATTAAAAATTTTTTAAGTGTCAAAAATAATTTTAATTAAAAATTATTGACAAAGTTACAAATAAAAAATAATTTATAATTAAATTTGTATTGAAAAAAAAATTTTTTTTTTAATAATTAGTGCCGATTTTTTTGACAAAAATAACGATAGACAAATAAAAAATTTGTTAGGTATAAAATAAATTAATTTAAAATTGATTGCTTATAAATTGATAAAAAATTAATTAACAATAAATCAATAAAACAATAATTAATAATAAATTAAAATTGTAATAAATATAATCAAGAATTAATTGAAAAAAAAAAAAAAAAAAAAAAAAAAAAAAAAAAAATTTGTCGGTGTTTTGCTGTCGCGGTAGTTGCCACCCATACACACAACAACCAACCGGCACCCCCACTATATCTGAATCCACAACAGCTAAACGGAAGTACTAGTCAGTCGGCGAGCGACCTTCCGACATCACGGGTTAGCCTAACCCTGTACCGGCTGATAAAATTAACACCTATATCACTTCTAATAACAACCAAAAGTATTAAAAATATTTTCTTACAATTTTCTTCAGCAAAAATTGTCATAAATAAAATTATAAAAATTAATACTTAAAATTGCAGAGTCGATTAAGTTTTGGAATTCCTCGATATCAATATCTGCGAGTAAAAAAGCCGGTAGGACCCGAATAAGTGAAGGAAGAAGCAACAAGCTGACTAATCCGCGCAATAAGTGGAACAACCTTCGTTTGATCAGACACTGGCGCGCCGGCACGTGTACTTGTTGAAAAAACGCATCAATTGTTTGTTTGTTGAGATTAAATTAAATTTGTTTTAATTGATAATTGATGATTGTTGAATTTTAAAATAATAAATATTTATTGAAAATAAGTGTAAGTTTTTGAATTGTGAGGGCAGTATGTTACAACTGTGCGTGCAAGTGTGCGATAATATTTAATTAAAATAATAACAACTTGCGGTAAGTGTAATAAATAGGAAAATTAGTGATAAAGTTGGATAGAGATTGAAAAGTGAAAGAAGAAAGGGAAAAAACAAAGGAAGAAGTGTGTCGGAAAGAAGTGGCCTCGGCACCGAGCAATTTGGCTCGGAGCGCATCGGGCCCCGGGGCTGCGGTGGTGGGTTGCCTGGTTGGGGTCTACCCGTGCTCATCCTCCACAAGACCCAGGGGCCCTGGAGCCATCTCCCACCTCCTCCAGAGCGGGCAGTCCACTCAGGCCCCCGGTTGCCGCTCCTGCTGCTGCATTCATAACAGCAACAACAACAACAACAACGCTCAAAACTCCCAACCGGTCTTGCACAACGCGCACCGGCCCGGGTTGTCGCTGAGGGTCGCGAGGGTGGCGTCTATTACCTCCGTTAGGGCCGCCCCCTACACCCATCCTCATCATCAACCTTTGACTCAGGAGTGCAGGTAATTTTTCAGTTTTTGGATTAAATAAGGAAAAGGTTTCAGATGGTGAAATTTTTTTTAAATCTTTTTGGAGAAATTTTGGGAAAAATAAGTTTATTTATTTTTTTTGTTTGAAATAAGGAAGAAGTATTTAGTAAGTAGAATTTTTTCTGAATTTTTGTGGAGGAGAAATTTGTGAATTTTTAGTTTTTATTGGTAATGTTTTAAAGAATTTTTTTTTTCAGTGGACTTTAATTCGAAAATATCTAAATATTTTTTTGATCATCTAAAAACTGAATTTTAATTTATTAGTTCGCTAGTTAATAATTGGAAAATTTTGTTTAATTTTTTTTTTTTGAGAATTTTGAATAAAATATTTTTCTTTAATAAAGTTTTTTTTTTTTTGTTTATTTATTGTTTTTTCGATAAATACTTTTATGGAATTTTTTAATTAGTTGCTGGCTTTTATTCTTCATTGGAATTTTTTTTTATCGATAATTTAATTAAATTAAATTATCAACAGCGAAAAATTACTAAAGAATTTCAATTTTCTATTGAAATGTTGAACTCTCAATCAAAAATATCATAACTAAAAAAATATTTTACTTTATAAAGATTATAAAGAAATATAAAAAAATTATTTTGTAGGGAATTTATTGTCTCGGATTGAAAATTTTAAGTCTCTAAAAAATTTATATTTTTGGTTCAAAAAAAAGTTTTAATATTTTGTTCAAATTTCTTGAATAAATTCGAATATTCTCTTTTGAAAATAATATTTTTCTCGAATCAAATAATTTTTTTTTTCTTAGTATGTAATCATTAAAATAAGATTACATTTCTTAAAAATTGATTTATCACCTATTACTTTTGAAAATATCTATAAATTGTAGGGTGTATTAACGGTCCATTTATCACTGCGATACAATAACAATAACAATATATTGAATCAACTTTTCTCACGTCATGGGTTCTTACATTTTTTTATCGACTCACTTTTATCAAAAATTCTCAAGAACTTTATTTATAAACTAGAAAAAAAAATTTATTTGAATCAAGTAAATAATTTGGAAGAATTTCATTCTATTAATTTGACTAGAAAAATTCTTAAATTAAGAAATTTTTCTTGGTTTAAATAAATTTTACTTAATTTCAAAATTTTTCATCTTAATTCAAGTCAAGAAATCTTTTCAAAATTATTTTCTTGGCTCAAAATTTTTTCTCTCAATTTAACTCAATTTTTTTTTTAGTGTACAAACATAAATCGTAATAAAATAACTAAATAATAATAATAATAATAATAATAATAATAATAATAATAATAATAAATAATTAAAATTTTAATAACGGTGAGTAAATAATTGAATAAAAAAGTATGTAAAAATAAAAAAAAATAACAACTGTTTGGTTTGAATGCAGGTGTAGGGAAGAGACGGGCGGAGTGACTGGGGGTAGTGCGCCCATTCTCGGCAGCCCGATGCTATTCGTCCCGCTGGCGGTGCCGACGTTCCCCGCGACACTGCAGCCAGCAACATCCCGTCCAGCTCATCAACCGCATCATCAGCCTCTGGAGCAGCGCGGTCTGTCTGTTCCGAATTCTGTACAGCAACAACCCGCTCGTTTCAATTCCCAGAGTCACCCCAATTTCGGGCGCCAGAGAACCAACACCACGACCACGTCCACCGCTGATAATCAGGTTAACATCGACAACTCCTCACCCCAGAGCACCCTTGAGCATCAGAAAGAACAACAACACCACCAAAGAGCTCACCCAGAAGACCCACAATTATTGCAAGTCATTACACCCAATAAGGTAAACTTTAAACCTTTTTCAAATTGTATTTTAGTTTAGTTCTATTTTTTTTTTCATTTTGCACATCGACAGGTTTCATGGTAATTAAAGTTATATATAAGTGAGTCTTCCACTATTTTTAAGAAGTTTTGTTATTTTTTTAGGTGAAATAATTTTAATAAATTAAATAAATTTTTTACTTTGTAAGTGTCCACAAAAAATAAATTATCAAGATAATTTAATCTTAATCATTGAAAAAAAAAAAAAATAAATAAATTCAAACTTTAGTGATAAAAGATTTTTATCGTAAAAAAAGGTAATTATATGAAAGTGTTGTTTTTTTTTTTGCATAGATATAAATTTGATTCCCAAAAAGTGGAATTTTTTCATGAATTTTTACAGATTTGAAAGTCTTTAAAATGAAATTTCGACTTTTTATGTGTTTTTTTTTTTGTGAATATATCTTTCAAAGATGATACCAAATATTTAAAACAATCTCATTTTCGGTCAAAAAAACAAAACAGATAGACATGTACTGAAAAAAAAAATTCTTGACTGGAGGGTAAATTTTTTTGGCTCAAGAAAATTTCTTCTTACTCCAAAATAACTTTTGTCTTTCTTAAAATTTTTTTAGTGCAAGGTTTTTTTTTTCTGTGTAGAAATTAAAGCTTATTTAATGAACTTTCAGATGTATTTTACAAACATTCAATTAATTACCGTGTTCAGAAGTTATTTCAAAAAGAATCACTAAAAGACTGATAGTTTGAATTTTTTCCAAATTTTGAATTGTCGTAATTTGCGAACTATCCGACTGATCTAGTTTATTTTTAAGCTTGACCTCGGGAATTGTTGAAAGAATGAATATATTGAGGTTCATTAAGCTTTGTTAAGAATTGTGATCACAGACGTCGTGACAAGTCATGTCATATATGAATTATCAATTCATCGACGTTGAAAATTTTCATTAATTTCCAATTTAAAGAGTAAAAAGATAGGATTTAAGCGCATTTTCCCCAACTAGAGTTTATTGTAAGTCCAGCTGACTGTTAGTACTGTATTTTTTTCTCGAACGCGATGTGCCGGATGGCCTAGGCAATTTCGTGATTTTCGCGTTCGAGCTGAGGAAAAAATGATGAAGAGGGAGCAAACGAGGTACCGGAAAAAAATAAAGAAATAAAATAAAAGACAGAACCGTTTATCGTAGACGTGGACCAGGTTCGTGGGGGTAGATTTCCCTATCCACCCTCTTCCCTCTTTCCCGCATCGCTCTTATCCAGCTCCAGTCACAGTACACCGGGGGAAGAACGGGGTGGAGTGGCTCGTTATGCACGAAATGCATTACTTTTATAGCATGCTGGACTACGCGTTGAGAGTGGCGCCGAATTGCAATCAATTTTTTTGAGCCCATCTCTCACTGCTCTACAGACTCTTTGTGTTGTGTATCGTCCATGTTCGTGGTTACTCTCTGCTTCAATCTACTCAGTTCCTCCAGTCAGCTTTATGTCTTTTGAATTTTAAAATTATTTTCAATCGCAATTGCTCGCTTCTCTGCTAAGAATTTTTATCTTTCGTCCTTCAATTTTTTAAATAGATCTCATAGAAATTTGTGGAAGCTCTGAAAAATCTTCTCCCGTTTCAGAATTTTTTAATTTCTATAGATAGAAATTTCTAAATTGAATTTCTGTAGATAGATAGAAATTTCTATAGATAGAGATATCTTAACAAGTCTTTCATTTCAAATACATTAGTCAAAACAGGTGTAGTTTTTTTTATAAAAATTTTGACAGTACCAAATTTTGTAAAACTATGTTCAGTCAATAATTAAAAAAAACTTTTATTTTTTTATTTATCCCAATTAGCAATCATTGTCAAAAAATTTCTCATTCTGAATTCGAATTTTGGTTAAAAACTTTGGCTCAGGAATAAATTTTTCAGATGAAAAATTTGTCATCTTAAAAATGAATTCGAATGTCTAAATTGACAAATTTTTGATTTATTTAATAAAATTTTACTTTTCCATTAGTTTAAAAGATTCTTCTAAAAATTTCTCATCAAAATTTCCGTTTGATTGTCCTCATGGATATGTAACAGTATTACTTGGCAAATTAGTAATTAAGTGGCGTTGATGATGGGCAATTGTGTAATGGTAATAAGGAGTATTGCTATTTTGTTTTATACTTTATTTTTTTTTTTCTCTTTCTTTTTTTATTATTATTGTGAATGAGTTGCAATAGCTAACTCATCGCTAGACCATTCACTTAGTATTTTGGAATTTATATGTGAAATCACTATGCTAGTTATAAATCATCTTGTCATACATCAAAAATTATTTTTGTATACTAACTACTGTATTATTAACCCTGTTAATGGCCTAGGCTGTTGGGTTTGTTTATTTAAATAAAATAAAATGAAATTTATAACTTTTTATTTTTATGAATTGTAACAATTAAATTTTATTTAGAAATTTGAATTTTGATTAAATATTTATTTATTTATCTTTCTCGTTACAAAAAAATTCTATAGAGGTGCGTATAGCATCTGTGCATAGAACGAGTACATATTAAATTATAATAATAATTTTTCTTATCAATAATCACTTATATATAGCAAATAGTAAATATAATAATATCTCACTCAGCCTATCAAGTTTGACTGAGCAAATTTTACCTAATTTAAAATGGATTTTATAAATTTTATAAATAATATTATTGTAGAAATTATTTTAATATCATGATTTTCAACTAATTATCTATTTTTATCCATTCTCTTAGTTTTTTAATAAAAAAATATAAAAATATTTAATCAAAAATTAAATTATTTCCAAAATAACTAGAATTTGAATAAAAAATTTTTCATTGAAAAAATTTCTCATCTAAAAAATAAATTTGAATTTTAAAATTACTTATTTAATAAATTTTAACCATAACATTAGTTTTAACAATTTTATTCATTTATTTATTTACTTTATTAAAAGCCCAACAGCTAAAAGGCCAATAACAGGGTCTCAAAAATAAATAGGTATGATAATGTAGTACATGTATTACAAAAGATTACAATTATTGCACATGAAGCATAGCTTTAGATTTTTCATACATATTCTTCATCATAATGTTATTTAAAATAAAAATTAACTAAACCAATTTAAAATTCATTTAAATTCAACTAAAACTTAAAAAATTTTCGGCACTTGAACTCATACTTTTTTGAGCAAAAAACGTTCACCCTATTAACCTCAATTAGAATCTAAACACGAGCTCTTATCAATCTTATAAAAAAAGCTCGCTCACATCTCTTGTCAAAAATAGTCAATGTTTAAATTAACCCAGTACAGCGAAAGCTCATTTAAAATATAATTTACAAAGTGTAAGCACGGGTGAATAAACTTGCACTCAAAGCACCCTATAATGTTAAAAAGTTATTTTTTCATTACTCGGTATTGCTATTGGCATCTCCATCTTTATCTCCCTCGGTTTTTACTTACATTCTCTTTACTCTTTAACTATATTTTTTTAACTTTCCTCTCTTTTCGTCATCCCGTATCTTCTTTTCCGACACCGTTACTTGAAAAAGCATCCCCAGACCCAACAAATGCCCTGCAAGTGTACCAAGCCGTACACCCTTCGCTTCCATCCGTCGTTCCATCCACCCACCCAGACGCCCACACACCCTCGCTCGCTCACAACAAATAATCCGGCACTCTTTTGATATTTTAGCAACACTGCCAACTAGACGAGTGATGAGTACCGTGTCGTAATTAAATCATCCAACGTACTTTGATCTTATCCATATTTTTTCACCCTTATTCCGTATTTTTATTTAATGCCCCTACAAATAATTCACCCTCGCATCACCCATCAGCTTCTGCTTTTTTTTAATTCCATCATATAATTAAAATTTTACACTCATTGCTACTTATTACTTATTCATACTTTCATTATTTTAAAAACGCTTTTTAATTTAAATAACTTTTTTAACAAAAAAAAATTCAATATAATAATCATGCTAATACTAATTAGTAGTTGTTATGTTTGAAATTGGTAAATTTTTAATTTGTGATATTAAATCATTCCCAACCCTTCAATTCAACGTGATTTTTAATTAAAATTTTAATTACTAAATTTTTAGCTTTTGGTGATTTTGTCAAATTAACAATAAATAGTATATTGCATACCTAGGTCAGTAAAATAAGAAAAGTCTCAGATGACATGTAATTGTTGACCTAGGTTGACATTATTTTTCTGCTTGACGTAGTCGGAATGTGGCAACTTCGTTTAGCGCAGCGGCTAGAAAGTTGTCACATTCCAGCCAAAGGGCAGAAAAATCATAATGTAAATTCATTGAAAACCTAGATCTTTACAGACGTGAAATTTGGTAAGTTAAATGCCAGATGACCCGACATGTAATCGTGGAGACCGAAGTTCAACTCCTGGTTTGAAATGATCTAAATAATATTTTTTTCATGTTCTTATAAGGTAAAGTACCCAGTACTTGAATACTTCTAAAAATGGGACCAGTAGTTGAACAGACTTTTAGAATTGCTGTAATATACAAAATCTGTATATATATTATGAGTCATATGCGCATGTTATAATTATTCAATGATACAGTAATTGATTTTGATAAGTTTTTTCAATTATAAATCAAAACAATTACATTATTGTTAACTTTAAAGTTGACATGTTGAGAATCACCGATAGATGCTATTTTTTTCATGAAAAAGGTACTAAACCGTAAACCGAACAATCAGTAAAAAAAACGGTGTATCATCATTTTAAGTGAAAAAAATTGTACCACCCAATGAAGTAGTCTTTTCTAAATAATACATATTTTTTGCAAAGACATTAACTATAATTTTTATATTAAATTTTAGCGTTCAACTATATCTCCCAATTTTCAAAGCGATACCCCAGAACTTGAACAAGCTGGGACCGTATAATTTTAACAGCACTCTAACCTTCAATAGGTTTATAGACTAGTGATCAGTATTGTGATTTGTATTAATTACTGCAAATTAAATAAGTTTTATAACTAAAAATTAGTATAGTTAAAAATTATTGAACGTTTTGAATTGAGTTTTTTTTTATTTATAATTGAAAATTTACTTTGTCATTCATAAAAAATGTAATTAATAAATCAAATACAAATATTTCTCATTTTTAAATGAACATATTAAATATTTATAGTATTTTTTTTAGTAATATTCAATAATATGTTATAAATCTTTGAATATTTCAATAAAACGTTAAAAATTTTTGGTAAGCCTATTGCCATATATTTTATTAGTTCAACTACTGCTCCCAGAGTGTTCAACTACTGCGGCTTGTCAGAATTGATTGTTCAACTACTACTCCTTTCATAGTCTATCTTAAAAACGTTGTCAAATTATAAATATTCAATTATTTGCGTTATTTTGCACTTCAATCAATTCAAAATTGTTTATATTTTCATGAAAATCACTCATTTGAACTAATAATTACATATTTATACATTAAAAGTAAGGTCAAATACGTCTTACTTTGAAACCTGTTCAACTACTGGGTACTTTACCTTACGTACGTTTCAGTGAATTCACCTTTCAACTTTTGCTGTTAATTTAAAAAATTTATCTAAATGCCAAAAATTATGGCTTAAACGTTGTGGTTAAAATTTTCAAAAAAAAAACGTCACATTAAAGGACTAAGAAGGATTTAATATTACAAATTTAATAACAATAATACATTGTAAAGAATTTGAGGAGTAAATAGGAATGGATGATTTTTAATTAATTCAATTCCTCCGGACCAAAATTTACTTCAAGTAGAATTTTATTTATATTGTTAGTAAAAATTCTACGGATCAAATCCTTTATTTATGTTATTGATTGAACCGTTGTTTCTCATTTAAAAATTACAAAATGCATATTTAGAGATTTAGAAACTTTTTCCATAGTTTAATACATCAAACAAATTATCATATTTAAAAAAATTGCATTAATTTTTTTTTTTTTTTAATTTCTACAAGAAGCATTTTTTGATAAATTCTCTCTACAATAATTTATTTGCTAAGAAATTCAAAAAATTTCCGTATAAAAGTGAATTTCAGTAAGATTAAAATAATTAATTTTGTTTGATTAAACATAGTAATATTAAAAATTTATTATTTTTTATTTTTTACGTCAGGATTTATCAAAAAGACTCGAAAACAAAGTAATCTTTATGAAAATTTGGTTCAATTTTGTCCCAAAGTCTAATTTTTAGAAAAATATAATTAACATTTTTAAACTTAAGCTTGACATAAATTGTTTGAAGTATTTGTTCGTAATTTTGCAAACGAAACTTGTTTCAGCTAATTAATACTTATTTTAGTCTAAAAACTCCTAACTCTGATGATTTTTTTTTATTAACATCAATATTAACTCCACTGAAAAGAACTTATTGTAGTTTATTTCTTCACTCCAGTATTCCAAGTAATGGGAGTGAAAATTTACTCCGAATTTTACAGTGTAATAATAACAATAACAGAAAATATAAATAAAAGCCCAAAGTCTAGCAGTATCTTTATCTCTAAGTTCATCTCTTAGCTCCCTAAAGTTCTGCGAGCAGTTGAGGCGAGCTGGCGTTAGTCCGTGGAATGAGATTTGCATCCTGAATCCATGATTTGCATTTCAATTCCACAACGAGTTGGCTATTGCCAAACGGTGGATACCGACATAAATATCAGCAGCCAACGTCGTCTCTTTTTTTATACGAGACGTTTACGAGGATCACAATCACCAGCGACTATATACTTCACTACACTATACTGTACTATACTATACTATACTTTACTACAGAGGTTTTACACACCGAGAACGCGAATAGTGATACGGGTAAGTGCACCTAAAATCGCTCTTGAGATTGCTAAATAAACAAATCCAAATAAATCAATGATAACATTTATTTCCCCGACATTAATTATGTTTATATTTTATTTTATTTATTTTGTTCGGTTTAACATTAATAGTGTTACATAAAAAAAACTAATCACCATAAATCCGATAAATTCACTGTACAATACCCTGCCGGTAACTTTTATTGGAAGCCCGGAGATTATATTGCAATCCGATTATAAAAATACTCACTCGTAACAGTTACTAGTTGGTAGTCACCAATTACAGGAATAACAGCTTACAGTTTAAATTAAACAACGCCAAGTGCAGAAACCCGGAAAATATCCATCGCTAATTCTTAACAACAAAACTAATAAATCGACAATTATTTAACACAATCAATAAATTAATTAACGGAATTGACGCGATTATTAGCGTTGTTACTCGCTGAAAATACGCATCCACGCATCCTCATACACATTTTAATACAATTACAATTATATGTGCAGCAAATGTCAATATAGACATATAAAGCATCACAATAACCGCCGAGTGTTGTCATTGAAACACACACACACACATTTGATCACATAAATGTATAAATACCTCTTGAATTTGCGGGTCTATTCCTCCACACTCATTACATTTACAGTAATATACCTCTCGTACATTCCTATGTTATATACGCTATGTACGTAATGTAATGGATGTATCTCTATATATACATAGTGGCTGCACAAATTGGTGAATATCTTAATTAGTACCGTAATTAATGTTAACGTTGATTGGCGGGACATCGGAGTGGAAGATGTCGAGAGTTTAAATTCAAAATGTTATAACCGGATTCAAGCCACAATATTATCTGAGCATTACAACTTCGGGATAATTACTTTATTTAATAACATTTCGTTTAACATTGTTGTGTTGGTAACATTATACGGATCTTCATTACTGACAATTTGTGACCAAGGACGAAGTTTATGATTAATGATAATACTGTGAATATATGTAAAACTGTAAATTAAGAGAAACAAATTCAGATTATATAATTTGGTTAAATTTAAGCAATTTAAAAGTCTGACCAGATCTAATTTATCAGATTTGATCACACATGATCAAATCTCAAGTCTGATCATATGTGGTTCGGTATAGTATGGTCAGATTTGATCATTTATGACTAAACGTGATCATATATTATCAGATTTTCTGATTAAATATAATCACACATAGTCAGATCAAATATAGTCAAGTTTGATCACAAATGATCAGATTTTCTGATTAAATATGGTCATACGCAGTCACATATAGCTAGATATGGTTGTAACTGATCATGTATGGTCTAATCTGATTAAATATAGTCTCATTTATCTAGATATTGTCAAGTTTAATCATATGTGGTTACATATGATCATACATAACCATATATGGTAAAATTATATGATCACACATATAGTCATCTGTGGCCACATATAATCAGTTCTAATTACATATGGTCATATTTCAAGTCTTATCATATCGACGGTCTAATTAACAATTGGTCTAACTCCTTATTTTTTAGAGGGTGATTTTTTAACATTTTGATGTACACGGAGAGAAATTTATAGGAATCTTTCCAACAATTATGGGAATGGATCCTATAATAAAATTATCATTATAGGCATTAATCCTATACTCATTATGGGAACCATACCCATAATTTATGGGAAACGTTCCTATACAATAATGGAATAGCTTCAATATATTATGGGAATGGTTCCTATAATATTATGGGAATGGTTCCTATAATATTATAGGAATGGTTCCTATAATATTATAGGAATGGTTCCTATAATATTATAGGAATGGCTCCTATAATATTACAGGAATGGTTCCTATAATATTATGGAAACTATTCCTATATATTATGGGAACCATTCCTATATATTATGGGAATCATGCCGATATTACAGTTTTAATTATAGGTATCGTTCCTATAATTATAGGAACCATTCCCATAATTATAGTAACGTTTCCCAAAAATTATGGGTATAATTCCCATAATTTAAGTAATTGCTCCTAAAATGGTATAGGAAAATATTTCATTAAAATTATAGGAATGATTTCCATATTTTTCTCTCCGTGTAGTAATAGTCCAATTATAAATTATTTGAACGATCCTAATCAAAATATTATACCTCTATTAAATATTAAATGGTTTTTTAAAGTGATAATTAATTTCAAACTAATTGTATTTTCGTACAAATGGAAGAGTCTCTAAAATTGAGTTAGACAATTTGCTAATTAGATCGTCGATATGTGGTTCGGTATAGTGTGGTCAGGTTTGATTACATGTGACTAAATATGATCACATATGATCAGATCATCTGATCACATATAATTACACATGGTCAGATCTGATTCCATACAGTTTTATTTGGTCAAATATATTCAAGTTTCATCACAAATGATCAAATTTTCTGATTGATTATGGTCACACGTAGTCACAAAACTACACTTAGTCATAACTTATCACATATGGTCAAATCTGGTAAATATAGTCTCATTTATCCAGATATAATCAAGTTTAATCACATATGGCTACATAAGATAGATATACATGGTCATCTCTGGCCAGATATAATCAGATCTGATTACATATGATCATTCATGGTCAGATCTGATCACATATAGGGTAGAAGTACCGTTTGTGGCCATTGTACCTTTTTTGGCCACTTTACTTTCAAATTATTGTATAAATATTTCTATAAGCGCAAAAGATTTTATGAATTCAATTCGTATAAATGTACTAATTCATAAATTCTACAAAAATTCTAGTTGAATAATTAAATTTTTCACAAATTCACTAAAATATCAAGTGGCCAAAAATGGCCCTAAGATGGCCAAAACCGGTACTTTCACCCTAGTCTGGTTTAGTCAGAGTCATCTTTGATCACATGTGTTACATATGGTAACACATGGCCACTCATGATCAAATTTTTTGATCACATATGATTAGTAAAATTTTCCTCTCAAAATGAAATCTAAAGTTTATAAATTTTCTTAAATCACTATCTTAGTCTTGAAGTCCTGAAATTACCAACTTCACAACTTTACAACCTCGAATCCCGTCCAGCCCCCAAGTGTCCATTCTGCCCCTGCAGCAGGTATATGCACGATTTTTTTTCGTTAAAGTTATCTAACTATCGTCTTTGTTACAAGTAATTTATTTATGTCGGTCGTATGAAACACGCTACGTGAATAAAAGTGGTAATCTCTTTGAAACTCCGAGACTTAAAAATAGCTTCGTGATACACAAGAACTTGCAGTGCCAGTCATGTAAAGCCAGCTTATATACATTATTATATTATATTATATATACATTACAATTACACCGGTTATTTGAACACACACACATACACATACATACCCTTCTCATTATTTTATAACTATTTTTTTATATCACTTTTCATTCTTTTAAACTCATTTTCTTCTGCTTAAAACGACTCACTTCTTCGCGAACCTCAAATTAGAGAGTGAAAGTTTTATAGAATAGCCTAATAATTTCTCTTTTTTCTTACTCCTTTGCTTACTTCGTCTTACTACTGCTACTATTATTATTATGATTATTATTATTATTATTATTATATTTCTTTGTTCACTGTTTCTCCGTGCTAAGTTGGGAGTACGCGACGCAACTAATAAATATTAACGAGTTACGTACCAGCGAGATGGTAATCCAACTTTTCTTCTCTTTTCTTTTCAAAAGAAACTTTTAAATAAGACAATAAAAAATAATATTCAAAGATAACAATGTCATATAAGATGTTATTTACTTAACAAATAGTTGTCTGTTGTAGTTACCAGTTATCACCCGTTCCGCAGTCAAAAGCTTTTATCACCAAAAAAAAAAGAATTGAAATTTTCTTTAACCGAAAAACTTTTCCATCGAAATATCCTGTGACATTATAATAAATAGTTGATTAGCCTCTTTACGCTGTACGATGATTACTTGGCTGTAAAATGATCTAGGATTTCTGGGCTGTACATTATAATGCACAGTACACTCAACTCGAAATGCCACATGCGTGAGTTTCATGTTTCCTTTATTAGATTACGGGCATTTTATGTTGCCTAGGTAATATTAAGTCACGCAATCATTGTTTGAATCTATTTATGTTAATAAGTTTTAAATTGCTGGAAGATTATTTTTAGAAATAGATAAATAAAAATTGAGTACTAGGAATAGTGTAACAAGTAATAAGTAATAACAATTCATTTTTCTATTGCAAAAAAAAAAGAATTTTAAAAAGGTTGATCTTGTAACACAAACCTGAAACTTCATTTATTTTTGAGCTCAAAAAGATAAAAAATTTAGGAATTAATTTATTTTTGAGCTCTTGAGATAAAAAATCTGAGAATTGTTTCAAAAGAGAGCTTTTTAGAATATTTAAAAACTAAGATATTTTTTGTTGGTTTTTTTTTTTGAATATCTTTGAAACAACTCGATTGATTGACTTCTAAATCTAATCAGATCTAAGTCTCGATAAATTTTTTCAAATGCTGAGTCGTGCGTCTCAATCGATTGATTCGTTCTAAAGATATCTCTAGCGTGTTTGATGTTTAGGTAATATTTTTTTTCTCCGTCAAAAAATTAAATTTTTATTCATTTTTGCTCAAATTTCACAGTAATTAGTAATTTGTTGATGAAAATTTACAATTAATTAATGCATCCACGTAAGTAGCTTTTGAAAAAAAAAATTTAAAAGTGTTATAATATGTAGTATCATGTAAGGTCAAAGACCCAATTAGTGGCACCTCTAAGCCCTATTAGTGGCACCCTTTCTTTCAATGGAAAAATGTTCTACTTGGTATAAAAATTGAAAATTTTTTGATCTAAAGGTCTTAAAGATTATAAATAATATATTTATAATAGAAATTAATGATTTCATTAATTGAATAAGTACCAAAATCAAAGAAATGGGATCCTCGCCACTAATGGGGCTTTTACCCTAGTAAACATAATAAAAAATTTTATCTTAATTTTCGTTCAAGTTCTTCTTTAAAGCTCCGTAACTCAGAAATAAATTTATTATATGTACTAACTATTGTATTACTATTAACCCTGTTAATGGCCTAGGCTGTTGGGTTTGTTGATTTAAATAAAATAAAATAAAATGAAATAATTAGTCACAGAACTGTCGTTTATACACTGATAAAAAAATTAACTTGACTCAAGAGCCAAAATCTTGAACCAAGAATACCATTTTGAAGAAAATGATTTTCATGAGTCAAGAGAATAAATTCTTAAGTCAAGACAATCTTGAACCAAGAATACCATTTTGAAGAAAATGATTTTCATGAGTCAAGAGAATAAATTCTTAAGTCAAGACAAATTTACTTAAATCTTGACTCAAGAAAATCATTTTCTTCAAAATGGTATTCTTGGTTCAAGATTTTGGCTCTTGAGTCAAGTTAATTTTTTTATCAGTGTAGCAACTTTTTTGTAGAAAATTTAATGCTCTACAACAACTTTGCCCTTGTTTTTTCTAAAAAAAAAATTTTTTCAATGCCAAAAAATCGAGTTGAAACCTAAAAAAATTCTTACTGTGTTATAAATAGTAAATTGAATTTTTGGATGAGCGGAACTTTTAATTTTGTTTTCAACGGAAAATTTTTTTTTCTTTTTAAAATAAAAGATTTTTAGGAAAGACTAAAAAAAAAAAAAACGTCAGCTTAAAAAAAAAAAATCCCGTGAAAAAATGTAAAACTTAAACCATGACACAGAATTTCGGTTAAATTTTATTAACCCCATGGGTCAGAAATTTTTTAGTGACCACCGTCTGGGCAAAGACCCAAGCTCATTGGGTGATACAAACGAATGGGTAAGGTGGAAATTTGCGTAAGGTATAAAGAGAATGAGAATGGGCGAGGGGGTGGATTCCGATGGGAGGCCGTAGGGGTACAAGAGCTCGAGCACCGGTACGTCTGATGGTTGAAGCTACTATACTTACACCTACACCAACACACAGACGGGCTATTTCGGGCTCAAGCAGGACAGGGCTATTTCAAGGGCTTGAGATTACATAGCATTGTTCTCGTGGCACCCTTTGTCTCAATTGTACCCTTCCTCGCCTCCGGGGACGATCCACCAGTCTTCCTTTCCATCCCCTTTCCCTTTCTCGGAAGAGAACCCTCTTCTGTGCTTGATGTTCTCCACCCCCACACTCCCAACACTACCCAATCCCTTTGAGCGCCAAGAATTTGCTTGTCATGTCCGGCGAGCAAGGTGCTATCGTTTTTTACCGCTTTATTCAATCTGATTATTTTATTCAAGTAGAATAATCGCTTTTTGTTTCCACTTTAGATTTACACGCTTTTCAATAATTCCTATGTCGCTTTTGTTCTTTTTGAATCGTCTATTGTAATTTTATGGTTTTTGATAGAAACTTTATTGGAGATGATTTTGGAATTTACATTGATGAAAAAAATAAGTAGAATTTTCACTGGAAACATTTTTGAATCAAGAAAATTATTTTTAATCAAAGAGAAATTTTTGAATCGAATTAAATTTACTGAGAGTAAAAAAATTTTCTAATTCAAAATTTTTGCTCTTAATTTAAGTTGATTTATCATCACTCTTTTGTAGATAAATAAGTATTGCCACCTTTCAAAATATAAAAAAATTTTAAACTATGCTATAGATACCAATTACGATAAACTACAACTCAAAAAATGACAATTTCTTATTTTTTGTATCACTTGCAAAATATTTTATTAATAGTTCAAAAATCGGGATTTTATTCAGATATTCATATTATGAATATAACTATACAATAGGGTGTGCCAAAATTCAACTTCTGTGAGAAACCTTTTAAAATTAGAATTGTAAGTTTTGCTTTTAACAGGAACTGTGTTTGGGCATTTTTTGAGATATTTTGGGGTGAGATGATTTATTTGATTTTCATCGAATTTTTAACAGGAGCATTGTTTGGGTACTTCCGGCCAAATTTTAAAATTTCAGCGGAAATGCCCAAACAAAAGCTCCTGTTAAAAAATTCCATGAAAATCAAATAAACCGTCTCATCCCAAAATATCTCAGGAAATTCCCAAACACAGCTCTTGTTAAAAGCGGATCTCAAAATCCAATTTTAAGGAGTTGAATTTTGGCATACCCCACTATGCAATTTTTAAACACTAATTTTTTTAGTCAAGCAATAAGAGTGGAAACTACGTCAGTGAATAACTTGAATTAATTGTTAAGATTAATTATCATAATAAATAATTATTAAATTAAAAAATTTCATTTCAGTTTCTCAAAATTACCAACAAAATAAAAAAAATTGTACGTACAGACAAAGGCGAAATATTTTGATAGTAATAAAGATTTTTAATTAATTTTTTCGATAAATTAATTGACTAATTATATTGACTCAATAACTATTTTCGACACACTGATAGAAAAATAATCTTGATTCAAAAAACTTTTTTTCTTCAAAACTTGAACTCTTGAAACTAGATATAGATATATTTCTTTCAAGAATTTTTGTCTCTTGGTTCAAGATAGGCGATAACATTGATTCAAGATGTTACCGACTTGTGTTAAGAATGGCTTTTTTTTTTTGAGTAATTAATTAATTTACTTATTTCTAAGAAATAATTTTTTTTTGGTATAACAATTAAAGACGATTTAGTTTTTAAATTATACTTTGATGAATTATTTTAAGTTTTTTAAACGATAATGTTATTTTGATTGAAAAACTTAAATGTATCGATAGAAGATAATATAGCTCTTAAGCCAAGAAAATCTAAATCAAGACAAGAAATTCTTAGAGCAAGATAATCATTTGTCTTCCAAAA
Organism: Cotesia congregata; assembly: GCA_905319865.3. Classification (NCBI taxonomy): domain Eukaryota; kingdom Metazoa; phylum Arthropoda; class Insecta; order Hymenoptera; family Braconidae; genus Cotesia; species Cotesia congregata. The sequence continues at coordinate 4,920,043 of CAJNRD030001117.1, read as the reverse complement.
TAAATTCTTAGATCAAGAAAATATCTCTTGAGTCAACATAAATTTTCTATCAGTGCAGTTACTTAGATTGTATTTGATGGAAAATTTTAAAGGTTGAATGTACGACGAAAAAAAACAATTTACAGTTGACAGAATTGCTTTTTTTATCCTCAAAATTTCTTTTAATTTATTAATTAGTATTTTCTCTGTATCTAGATATTATGATTCAAAATTCCGAAAAGTTATCTTATCATTTAATTCAGAGTTGTTTTTTGTAGGCAATGCATAATTTAATTTCAATTAAAAGTGCAATAAATTAGTTATAGGCTATAACTTATAGCCAAGAGATTAAAATTTCAACAGATTTATTTGATAATTTCAATTTAAAATTTATACTCGAATATTTTTAGTAAAATTATAACTAACTCCCTTTGAATTTGAACAAACTAAGTACACTTTATCAAAAACGAGGTCTTATATTTCCAACAAAAAACCAATCTACCCAAAACTCTGAGTACTTTAATTTCGACAAATAGAAATGAAAATGAATTCCTAAAAATAAATGAAAATAAATGAATTGTCAGTCCCTACGTTTAATTAAATTTAAAACCATTGTTTGTGATCTAAATGTTTGTATAAAACGTTTGACACGCGTGAATAGCGAATAAAATGGAAGGAGAATTTTATCAGGGTGATAATTTGATCAGGAGTTAGATTGAATTGAACATATATATAGATCTACATATATAGATGATAGGGTCAGTGGCAATGTGCCGGCTAAGACTCTCGTTGACCAGCCCGCTATAAAAACAACCTTTGTCGCCGTTTTAGTTTATTCAATCTATTTTTTTAGGCTTATGGCTTACGGTCAACTAGATATATCCTTCATCTCCCTCCCCCTCGCTTAGTCGGTCTGTCTCTATGGTAGCCGTATCTGTATCGAGCGTCTGTGGTTCAGTCTCAAAAACAACTCGCCGAAATTCTCCAAAGGACCTCAGTCCTTCCTTTTCATTTTCATTTCGGAATTTAATAAATGAGAATGAACAAAAAATATATTAAAGTTACAACATCAGGCCCCCTCTTCTCCCCTACCTCCTTTTGTGGGGGTGATTGATGAGAGGTAAAAGAAAATAGATAGTGTAGGATAAAAGGTATATCAAAGGATAGAAGTAAACTCAGCCTAGCGTGGAAGGCCTCAAGACTTGGATACGAGGGAATCACATGGTCCGTGGCAGTCAACGGACCATAACATTACATCCATTCTTGCTATGTATACCTATATGTCTATAATATATACTCTGCGGTCATTTTATTCGTTTGCCCACGCAATTTTCTTACCAAAAAAAATTAAAAAAAAAAACGTTAACATCACTTTTGTTTTCTATCATTTTTTCCGTACGGTCATTACTCAATTTTGTTGTTATTATTATATGAGGATATTGTTATTATTAACCACAATCTTATTGTGCAATATTGGTAATTTAATGTACTTTGAAAGAAAAAAAATTAAGCCAAACACTATCAGAAGTTGGATTTTTATTACATAACGTTGATGTACGACGAAAAAAATTTGTTTCACAGTATTGAATTTAAGCAGTGCTTTTTTTCGACTAAATTTAATAATAATAAAATTAGGCAATCATTTAAATTTTCTTAACAAATAGAGAGAGCCTTAAATTATGTTATTTAGCTATCATTAAGCTAAATTGAATGATATAGATAAATAAATGAGAAATTAATTGAATTAAAATGAAGTAAAGAGAAATTTTATCAAAATTTGAATTTTGTCCATATGAACAAAATTAAAATTTTTACAAAATTTTTTTCATCAGTGTGAAAATATTTGATTAAAAAAAAAATAACTTTGTCTTTAATATGAACAAAATTGATATTTTCACAAAATTTTTTTTTTTCAGTTCACTTTGTAATCAAAACAGTAGTATTAACTTCTATTTAAAAAATTTATTAGTTTAATACCTTTGTAAAAATTTAAATTCATGAAATAAAAGTTAGTAATGAAAATAGAATTATAATAGTAATAAATATAATTATAATAATGATAACAGTTACTAATGCAAAAGTTTGGAAAATCCAAAAGTGCACGCCTCATAACGCTCATTCATTTTTTAAGAAAAAAATAAATTGTGTAATTGATTAAAAAAAAAAATCATAAGTAAGTAATTTCTTACAGTGGTGCCATAGTTTTCCCGTGACAAATAAGAAAATTTCGTTTGTTTTTGTATACGGTTGTATTGTAGTGAATTTTAATAAAAATTCAATTTAAAAAAAATACGTAAACTAGGCCACTGTTATGAAATACGGACCCAGTTCATCGAATTCTTAAACTAATAAAAAAGACCCGGTCTTGAAATATCAATTTGTTCGGAAAAAAAATTATAATTAAGTAATTTCTTACAAAGTATTTTTTAATTTTTTTTAAATATCAGCACCCGTTTTTCTTGTCATATGCGCACGCAGTCTAAAAAAATCTAGCTTGATCAAGTGGTGCCATAGTTTTCCCGTGACAAATAAGAAAATTTCGTTTGTTTTTGTATACGGTTGTATTGTAGTGAATTTTAATAAAAATTCAATTTAAAAAAAAAATACGTAAACTAGGCCACTGTTATGAAATACGGACCCAGTTCATCGAATTCTTAAACTAATAAAAAAGACCCGGTCTTGAAATATCAATTTGTTCGGGAGTAATCGTTGGTACATCCAAAATGGGGTGACATCAGGACGTCCACGTAAAGTTTTTTTCAAAATGTTTTTTTTTTTCCAAAATAGCAACATGAAATGATTTTAGAAAGTAAAAGATGGTTTAATTTAAGTGTTTTCTCGGTGTACATCGACTTATATTATTGTATAAGTGTAATATGGTTGTGATAGAGGCATTCAAAGATCACAAAATTTCTTGACCTTGACGAGTCGAGTATAAAGCAAAACCTCACGCGCTTCGCGCTATGAGGCGTGCAAAATGACGTCTAATTCAAGAATTTGGAAAGTTTTAAAAAGTTAATATTACAAAATTGAAAATTACCAATCATGAACACAACAACTATTAATTACTGTTACCATCATGATTCTTATTATTGACTGACCGCTGTACAGCGATTTGCACAAAGTAATTAAACTTTGTAACATTACATCAGATTTGGACCAAGTTAACTCAATAATTACAGTGCTCAGAACTTTCCGTAGCTTCTTTTGTGCATAAATCCATTACTTCACTTACTGGTCATGGCTATGACGTACCTAGCATAACTATTCATCGAGTTCACTAAATATAATGATAGAAAAGTCATACAACCGACCAGAGTAACTCAACTCGTTTCATTACTGAAGAAGTTATCGAGTTTATTTCAAGTATGTGTTTTGAATACATAGTTTTTGACGGAAAGAGGGTTCTCCGAAAGTTTTAAGTAGCTTACCAACAACACCGAAAATTTTATACGAACCTCATTACGCATTGCTCATTCTTCTTAATTAATAAATTTCTCATATCCACCACAGCAATAATTAATATACCTTTAATTAATTAAGTTTCCAAAGTTTACAATAATAAACATTTGCTTTCAAGTTATAGAACAAAAAGCTGAAAGCCTAATTAAATGTCAATTGTCTTTTCAATTTTAACATATAGTGTTGTAATAATCAATTTTATAATTTTTTAATTAAAATTAATAATCATTTAATAGAAATTTCTTTCATAAAATATTGTAATTTTTGGCATTTTTGTTTCAATAGTTATTATTAAGGATGGTAACGTTCTATCGATAATCACCATTTTTTACATGAAATTTTGATTAGCTTAGATGATAACTATTACATTATTTGATGGTAATTTTTAACATCTCAATTATTCCTATTATAAATATCTTTTTGAAGATTATAAAAGTTATTGTAAAATTAACAATTGTTAATTTTTCATTTAATGAATGAATTCTGATAAAAAATATCAATATTTAATAATAAGAAGGTTTATAAATATTTTTGAGAGTGACATTTACTATAAAAAATTTTTAATTTAATTGTGCAGTTGGTACGCTAAAAAAAAAAAAAAAATTAACTTGATTCAAGAGAAAAATTCTTAAATCGACGAAATCATTTTAAAGAGCTTCATCGTCTGGATTTAAGTAGAAAAATTGTCGATCGAATAAACTCTTTAAAATTATTTTTTAGTTGAAGAATTTTACTCTCGAATGAAGTTAATTTTTTGTCATTGAAGATAAAAAAACTCGACAGTAAATTGATGATGATTTTTAGGATTTAATTCTCTTTGCGTGTAATCAAATAATTGTTAAATTTTTACTTTTGTGGTTATACACTCTCATGGCATCTGTATTCATAGAATGATATGATTTGATTAGACACAACTAATATAAACTGTAAATGATTGAAATTATGAATGTAATTTCCTGAAGCGTATCCCTTTTCGCAGGGAGTCAAAAACAAGATTAATGATGAAGACGGTGACAGATCTTAATCACAAGTTCGTCAAAAGTTATTCAAATAAGATAGAGCTGGATTTATGACAGATGTATATACGTCTTGTCAGGATTTGCCATCATCCAAGTTTATAAACACCTAGTTTAGTTTATACATTCGCTCGAGCAAACTTTTGCTGAGATTTTTAGTTTATAACTGTCATTTATCAATCTTAAGTTGTTTTCGTTGACATCAGTCGGCTTTGGAGCACCACTTTAACGACTACTTTTTTTCGTAATTATTTTTTTGAGCTTTTTATTCAAATTTTTTATAAAAATTGATCTACTGGAAAAAACAATATTTTATTTTAATCTATTCTGAAATTTGTTTTAATATTTAATTTTCATAAAAATCTTGAAGACCAATGTTTTAGTTCAAGAATTTTTCCTTCTTAATTTAAGATAATCAAACTCTTTAAAATGATGTCCTTGGTTTAGATTTTTTATCCTTGCATTATTTTTAACTGGTGTTAAAAACTTCATAGAATTCTTATTGAACTCAATAGGAAAAAATATCTATAAAGTTAAAATTTTAGTTTATTAAAAAAAATTTTGGATATCTCTATTGTCAAAAAAAAAATATTTAATTTAAAAATTAATATATTAGTTCATAAAAGATTTATTATCATTTTCATTAGATCAATTTTTATTAATATTTAATTATTAATTAGGCGCGCAGTAGCCTATCGGATCCGACCCTTGCTACCAAAGCATTGGACCGGGTTCGAGTCCGGCGTACACCAATGAATATTTTCAATATTTAAGTGTATTATTCTGCTCAGCCCAAGAAATACAAACGAGTTCCAATCTCAAAAGTTTACCCCCTCACTGAGTCGCTCATGACCATAGTAGTTTATGCGACTTTAAACAAATTAAAAAAAAAAAAAAAATGACAATTGTTCTAATTGGAAAAAACTAAACTATAAAATTTACTCAGAATAACATTCAACATTACAAAGAATAATGTTAAAAAGTATAAAAGCCAAAATTTATAATTTAATATTGAAAAAAGTGTTTTGCCGCGTTTACTATAGTAAACATCTTATGAACGTGGACTTGGCGCGATTTTTTTTACAGTGAAACTGTTTTTGTTCGGATTTATCATCTCCAACAAATTTATAACTCATTTTTAGCAATACATTCTTTCCTTATAATCAATTTTTATATTTTTATAATGAGGTAAAAGATCCAGTTATTTTCACTGGCCTAGTTGCAATTTTATTCTAATTAAAAAAATAAAATGTTCTCAAAAAACCAATTATTTTAAAATTTATAATTCAAATATAATGTTTATTAAATTATCAGAGTTGATTTATTTTTTTTAATTAAAATAAAATTGCAAGTGTCAATAACTAGGTCTTTTACCTTAGTAATGTTATTAGTAAATTAGTAAAATAATGCTATTAGCAAGAAATTGCAATTTTTTGACAACAATGAGAATTAAAAATAAGAAAAGAAAGGCTTAATATACTATTTTCCATTTTTATTAATTTTAGTGTGATAAATTGTTTATAAATGAAGAATTATAAAAAGTATAGTTTCTCATAATTATCTATCCTAAAGATTCGTGTCGACCAAGCGAGGTTAAGTCGGCCATATTGATTGTAGTATTTTAATAATGAGAATACCAAGTTTTTTTATATCCAGTAAACTTATTCCTATGGATAGTAAACTTTGGTATTCTTATTTTAGGAATACTTTTTTTTTTAACCACAGGAAAAAGTTTTCTAGGAGGAAAAAAACTTTTTTTTCAGTGCTACCGTAGTCGCTCATGACCTTAGTAGTTTATGCGACTTTAGACAAATTAAAAAAAAAAAAAAAAAATTATTAGTTAATTTCTATGAATTTACAATTTCGATCTTCTGAAATTAAAATTTTGATTATAATAATACACTTTAAAGCGATTCAGAATCAGCAAGAAAGAGTCAAAAAATCTTTATAAAAATTTAATAATTTGAATTTTATTATGTCAACCCCAAATTGTAAATTTACCCAAGATTTCCTTGCTTCTATCCGTGAATGTTTTAAATTAATTAATTCAAAAAATTATGTGAATACCTAAAAATTTTCAAGGTAACATTTTCCTTGACTCAAGTACTATTTTTTCAGCGTAGATAAATGTATTAAAAATTGCAGAGTGTTACTCTATATAATTACGCGTTTTTAAATGAATGAAAACCGAAAAAAAACGTATAAAAATACAACAAATTTGTACAATAGTAAATTATGAGTTTAAATTTAGATACGGATTATTTACAACGTAGCCAAGGCCGATGGCAACAATGTCGGTGCGGATAGTTAGCATTCATTTATTCATGGTACTTCATAAATAAATGTATGATCGTCTCATGGACATGCTCGAAATAAGCCTAGAGACAGGAAAATATTATGTAACCAATTTAAAACCATCTCTTTTTAATATAAATGTTTCATTCAATTGTTATTATTATTATTATTACTACTACAATTATATTTATTAAAAAGTGACAGCTAGTCGAATTGTCGAATAATTGTCCCCGAAAACAAAAAGGGTCGATGCAAAGAGGCGAATCAATGTGAAACGATTACGCGGTAGTCTCAAGTGTGAAATAAAATAAATCGAAAGCCCTAAAGTGAACAACGAATAGATGAATAAAAATAAAAGTTTAATGAAAGAATAGAAAAAGGTTTGGTTAGTGCAACGTCGGGTGGGTTGGGACGAGTAAAAATAGCAACAAGAGTTCGCTCGGAAGAAAAGATATGCGCTTGTGTAGTGGCAAGGTTTGCGTTTTCTTCATTGTTACTTCAGATGTAGAAAGCAATGATGAAAAAAAAGAGAAGAAGAGGAAAAGGGAGAAAAGGGAAAAAATGGGTGCTCAAGAAGGTCGAAGCTTTGTTTCGCTTTTCAAGCTATTCCTGAGGGGCAGATTAGCTTCCACGATCTGGGCAAACGGCATAACAGACAAAGAAAAAATGTACACGAGACATTTTAAACAACAAGGGAGTTTTGAAAGAGTAAAGGAATAAGAATAAGAAGAGAGAGAGAGAGAGAATTGGAAACAACAACAAAATGCGAACACATTTATACCATAAGTCGAATAGTAGTCTCTTGTGAATGCACTGAGGAAAAGTTTTATGCTAAGCTATCATATTCTCTAATTCACTGAGGATTAAACCCGTCACCTTTAAATCTTCAGATTGCAATAAAGCTGTACGTGGAAATAAAATTACTTGGTTCAAGAAAATAATTCTAGGATAATTTTAATCTCGTTTTAGATATTCAGTATGTATTCATTCGAGGATTCCCGAATAGAATAGAGAAAATTTTTTTAGATTTTGTACAATAAAAAATTTCTCGTTACTGCGTTGGAAATTGTGTGCAAATGTTTTGTGTACAAGACATTAAGTGTTTACTTTAAAGCTACAGAAAATGTGTATTTGTCATGTATCGTTACACACGATTTGTGTACAAAATGATGGAATATTTTTTTTTAAACTGAGAGAAGTTTAGAATGAAAAAAAAAAAAATTATTTTAGATGTAAAAGAGGATAATTGATTTCGAAAAGTATTCTTGGAAAATTTGACTCTTTCTTTGAGGTATTCAGTTCGAATTTATTCTAAAAATTCACGGATATAATCAAGAAACTAAAACTCAAAAATTTCTAAAAGATAAATTATATCCGAACAAAAACAGTTTCACTGTAAAAAACCGCGCCAAGTCCACGTTCATAAGACTTCGAAAAAAATTAATCGTTTTTTACAAAAAAATATGAAATCAAAAAAATTCCAAGTACTGTTTATAACTTTATTAAAAATATGAAAAAAAGTTAGTAGCAAGTTTAAAACTTAATGAAAATATTTTTTAACGTACTTGGCGTAGGTCATTGAGTACCCCAAATTTTTAGAACTTAAGATATTAACGTTTTCTATATGAATGTGCACATGAAATTAAATATCGCTCACAAAAAAATTTGGGGTACTCAATGACGTACGCCAAGTACGTTAAAAAAGATTTTCATTGAGTTTTAAACTTGCTACTAACTTTTTTTCATATTTTTAATAAAGTTATAAACAGTACTTGGAGTTTTTTTGATTTCATATTTTTTTGTAAAAAACGATTAATTTTTTTCGAAGTCTTATGAACGTGAACTTGGCGCGGTTTTTTTTTACAGTGAAACTGTTTTTGTTCGAATTTCACATCTTTTTGCAAAGTGCCAATGTTATTCAAATGAGTCTTATGAACGTAGACACATCCTTTAATTATTATTATAAATATATTTTTTATGAAATATAATAATTTTAATCCTGTATAGAAAAATCTGGCCCTTAATGACCGAAACAGATAATCTCATAGTTATGTCTGGCATTCTAAAACTTGACGCCTAAAGTTTACTTATCCAGTTACTACAGTGTATGTAAATTTTCTCGCGTCGCACTATAGTGTGTAAAAAAAATAGAAACTGTTAAAACTCAATTTTAGACTGGAGTTTCCGGTTTACCTATGAAATTACTGCACATAAGCATTTTTTATAGTCTATGGATGTCAGATTTTGCATCGAAAAAAGTTCTAAAACTAAAAATTTACGTTGCTATAGTTTGTGCTGCTTAAATTTATTAATTAAAAATAGAATTCATTAAAAAGTATGTAAAAAGTAAATTATTAACAGTTTATTAAGATGTAATCTATTATTAAAAAACATAACTTTTAATATAATTATTATAATAAATATATAAAATTTTCTAATCCTAAAATCAGGCTCTGCTTACGGTATAGTACTCGGTAGCCTGGCGTTTGAACGGTACTTGGCGCCAGACTTCTACCGAGTCTGTAAATTTCGCCCAAAAATATCTTTTTAAAGATTAAGAAACGCGGACTTGTTTCAAAAATACTAAAAATTCTTTAGTTTTCTAATTTTTTATTTCAATAAAAATAATCCTTAAATACTTTTAAAAATTGGTTTGAGAAAAATATTTTAGTTGTTATTATGTTTTTTTAATACTTTGAATGTATTAAATTTTTCTTGAATCAAAAAATCAATATTGAAATATTTTTCTAGAACAAAAAAATGTTCCTTTAGTGTCAAAAATTTTTCAAAATTAAAATCCTATAACCAATTTATTTCACAAGTTCTAGTTCCATAAAAAGTGAGGAAAATTTCAACCACACATATGAAGCTAAAATAACTATGAAAATATATATTTAAGGTAAAGTAATCAAATGCCAAGCGATCCTTCGTTGTATTTTTTTAGCAATCCAAATATAAACTAATTATCCGGATGCTTAATGGCTTGAAAAAATAATTCCGCTGAGAGGTTGAATGGGTTAAGAATTTAAGAAAAAAGAGCGATAGGGGCTCAAAAAAGCTGAAGCGTTTTAAAAAAATAACAAGAAAGGTATCCGAAGCTTATCCGTCCATTAAACTTCTTTCACATGCAATTGCCAGTACAGAGAAAGGCGGGTGGAGGGTGAAGGGTGAACAGTAGCAAAGCAGTGTGTACACCTATGGCATCCGCATCCTCGAATATATCCGATTATATATCTTTTTCCATTCTTATTTCGCTTACACTTCTTTCCCGGTTTTTACTTAACTTATTTTTTATCTTCCTCCAACTACTATTCTCAGTTTTTCTTTTTAGAGGGAACAATATCCCTTTATCACTAGTACTTTTACTGGAAAGCTCTCTTCATTCCTTCTCCTTCCCTTCAGCTCTTATTTTTTTAGTCTTTCCTATTTTTTTCATCTCCTCTCTTTGTTTTCTTCTTTCCGATTCTGTCCCTCTAAAGCGGAACTTTCCACCTTTCTTACGTTTTCTTCTTTATTTATACAGCTACAAAAGTATGGCTATTATTTTTCTAACTTTTTTTTACTTAAACTTTTACCAAAAAAAAAAAATAAAAAAGCTCGAGCATTTACATTTTTTACTTATTTTAGACTAAAGGATATTGTGATACAACTTCAGTGCTGATAAAGTCCATCTTTTTCAATACTTTCATTATTTATAATTTAAGTACTTATCGGTTTACTTTCAAGAAAAAGTCCCATAAATTCTATAACTTCTGACAATATTTGTAATCAAAAGAAAGAATAGAGGGGTTATTATTTACGAAAAATACTGACTAAAATATTCAAGATACGAAAAAAATCATGAAGAGATTCTTTTTCTATAGAAAAAAAGTAAACTGTAATATTGACTCGGATTCCGGTTAATTTTTATAGTTTAAAACAGTAAAGCGGACATCGGGGTGGCAAAAATATAAATATTACAGAACTTAATGTAGAAAGTATAAAAGCCACAATTTATAATTTAATATCCAAAATAAGTGATTAGTAGCTGTCACTATAGTAAATAACGACTCTTTCATCTTAAAAAATTACAGTTTCAAACAGTAAAAATTGCGATTTCAATATATAGTCCATATTATGAGGAGAAGGGGAACTCAGATGAAAGAGAAGGGAGTTTCAGTCCGGGAGAATTTAACATTTGAAACAGTAAAAGTTATACTTTTAAAATATACATTTTACCAGTCCAAGCAAGTCGATAATTACAGTTTGATTTTTAGCGTTGCGTTTAAAATTTACCATTTTACTTTGTAATTATTGACGTTGCTTGTATTAGAAATTTACTAACTTTATTTTATACTTTTTACATATCATAACATCATTTTTTAGGTACGAAATGATAAATATCAAAGTCTGAATTCTTAATTATTATACTTTAATATTTTAGACATTTACATAGCGAATATTACTGTTTGAAATAGTATTTTCTTCCATGTAAAGAGTAAACGGCTGCCCAATTTCAAAACACAGTAACTAACATTTCAAAATTTTTTCCAATTTTTCTTATTAAAAAAAATTTTACCCGCCAAATTGATGAAAAATTTGATTTATGAATAGAAAATACTTGAATATAAATATTTCTAAGAAAAAATACTTGAAATTAAGGTCTAAAAGTTATAAAAAATGCAGCAATACTAAAAAAAAATCAGGTATAAAAATTTTGCAGTTACTGTGTTTTAAAATTGGGCAGCCGTAAATTGTAACGTTTAAATGGTAAATATTATAAAGTGAATAGTAAAATCACGATTTTAATGTTTCAAATGGTAATTTTTAGCAGTTGATCATTACTTATTATAAATCGACTGTTATTTATTACAGTTTACTTTTTTCCGTGTATGAAATTGAATTTTCTACAAGAAAGGTTTTTATCAATTTTATCGTATCAACCTCTTAGTCAGAATTTGAGATCAAAGTTCTGATAATACTCGCAATCACAAGAATAACTAAAGAAATCGCGTTGAAAAAATTAAAATCAGAATTCTGGTTGAAATGTTGAAAATATGAAAAGTTCCAGCAGACTTTTTTGGTTGAAAATTCAATTTTCTACGAAAAATGTCTTCACCAATTTTATCGTATCTCTGATTCTTACAGCAAAAAAATGAATTTGAAATTAGACCTCCGAAAATAAAAAAATTTATATTAACTAGAATTATAATTGGAGTTTTCACAGTTTCATGATAATAAATAAGAAATAAAATTCGTATAAATACTATTTAAAAAAGAAAGGAGGGAGAGAATTGTGGATGTGTACGGCAGTTGTCTATCACTTGAATAAGCTGGAGTAATGACGGCATTGTACAGTACCCGGGAAACGTAATCCCATTTTATCTAGACTATGTTGGTATTCTGTTAAATATTTTGTGAGAGTAATAAAATCTAAATAAACATTCATACGGACATCACTTATAATAAAAATAAAAAAAAAGATGGAGGCGTTTTTGTTTATCTCCTCTTTCGTTGTTGTTTTTATTATTATTTTAAGGATGATTTACGCCGCGTGAATAAATATTCATTCTCAACGAATTTATCTTTTTTAGTCCGACCGTGATAACTTTTTGCCCCGACCGATCTTTGTTTTTTTTTTCTAATTAACTTTTAATTGCTGGAACGCTGGAAATTGAGCTGAGTTATAATTACCTGCGGAAAAATTTTCATATATTGTCATGTATGGTCAATTTTCATATATGACCTGATCTGGTCATATATGACCATATCAAGCAATTTAGGAGAGTAAAAAAATAATTCATTATTCATTATAATTTTTTAAATTCTTTATAAGTATTTTCGTTGACTAATATATATTTTGTTAGACAAAAATTAGATTAGTAGTTGATTAAATTTAACATTAATGTCAAAAAAGCTCCTTAAGAGAGTAAAAAAAATTATTTTTATTTTATATTAACTCCTCAAAGTTAACTCTCTAGTATGGAGAGAATTCAGCGATCATGCGCTCTCTACCGGAGATTTTTGATACTAATTTTGCTCGAAAAATTATACATGGGCATACATTATTATATTGGGTCTTATACATCATAAAATTTTAACAATATAAAATTTTAAAAAATTGCATCAATATTTTTTTTTGATGTCTATAAATATCATTTTTTGAAAATTTTTCGCTATAGTAATATATTCGATAGATAGAAATTTTAAAAATTACTGTATAAAAGCTAATTTTTGTGACATTGAAGTAATTATTTTTATTTAATTAAACGTTAGTAATGTTAGTAATTTATTATTTCGAACTATTTACGTTAAAGTTTATCAATGAGACTTGAAAAATAAAATAATCTTAATGAAAATTTGGTCGAATGTTTAAAAGTAAAATTTTTTAAAAAATATTTGCATGTGAAACTTTTTTTCAGCTAATTAAAATTTATTTTAACATAACAATTTCGCACTCAAATTGTTTCGGATTAAAATGCACATTTTTACAGAAAGGATTCAAAAAATTTTCCTTGTCCCTCTTTATGAAAGAGGGAAGAAAATAAAATGGAGACAAATAAAGTCTGTTATTATCTTGATGATTGTCAAAATCAATGACAATTGGAGAGCAAATTGTGGGGAGTAGCATATTTTTAAAGCGGCATATTGTAATGCAAGGAGAAGTTAGCGAATAAATCGAAGGAGCGCTGAGAGTAAAATTAGATAACAACCCCCTTGGATGGTACTACCAGAGTGTAGACCCCAGTAGAAGGTGAAGAACAAGAAGAATGGGAGTAAAAAATAAAAAATAAGAAGAAGTAGCTTTATGGAAAAGAGTTTCACTAAAACTTTTAAGGGCCATACTCTCACAATATATCTCCCATCATCATATCCGAATCTTCCGTGGCACTTGAACTTTGTGTTAGTGTGTGTGGGTGTGCCTCCGTACCTTCGGCGTCTTATTTTCAGACGGGTACACTTCACTACTTTGACTATAATCTAGACTACCTTATCATCAAAAGCTCTAACTTACGACTGCATGTCTCGGAAGTTACTACTTATCTCATGTTAAATAACTATATATCTACGTGTATATATGTACATGTCTCTTAACACGTGTTGTGTAACTGACACTAAATAATTACAATTAAAATGGCAATAATAGTAAAACCAGACGCGATGTGATGACAATTGTTATTGTTATTTATTATTATTATTATTATTATTATTTCTTTTGAAAAAGTTAACACCACCTCGTTTATTTAAATTATACTGCAGTACTATACCGAGGAGGTTTTTTTCTCAAGAAAGATAATTCTCAAGATTGATGGTGCTCGGAAAAAAAATAAATAAAATAAAATAAAAAATAAGAAGAAAAAGATAAATAACTAAAATGTTTAAAAGTAGATACGACGCAACAACGAAAAAACTTTTATGGAAAATTTTAAATTTAATTATAAGAGAAATGAAACTCAGACACTTGAATGGTGAATAAACGGTAAACTTTTTTATAACTACGTGTATCTAGTGTACTGCGATACATTTTGCTGCTACTAATCTAATTATTTTACTTTTTACTTTTATTTAATAATTAAATGATATTTTTTATGAATTTATGATAATTATAATCGGGTTTGTTTTGTATTGAAAGATGCTCGAGTTTGTTGAATTTTTTATCAGTTTTGCTAATTAGACTAAAAATTGCTCGATTCAAGAAAAACATCTTTAAAATCAAAAAAATTTTCTCATTGAAATTATCAAAATTATTTCAATATATTTAGATCCTTAAAACTCTTAAATAAAAAAAAAAATACCGACTACGGGATTCGAACCCTGACCCCCACGAGTGCAAAATTAAAGATTTTCTCGCTGCGCTATGATAAAAAATTGAGGTGGCTTTTTTTCAAAAAAATTTTTTTTAGAAAATTTCTGTAAAATACACTCTTTTTACTGGTTAAGAAATAAATTAGGCGCGCAGTAGCCTATCGGATCCGGCCCTTGCTTACCAAAGCATTGGACCGGGTTCGAGTCCGGCGTACACCAATGAATATTTTCAATATTTAAGTGTATTATTCTGCTCAGCCCAAGAAATAAAACGAGTTCCAATCTCAAAAGTTTAACCCC
>CAJNRD030001117.1:4822324-4905191 GCA_905319865.3 Cotesia congregata | reverse complement strand
AAAAAAAAAAAAAAAAAAAAAAAAAGAAATAAATTGCAAATTCCTTCAAAAATGAGTTAATATTTATCGATGTCGATTTCAATATTTTGTTATCTAAAAAAAAATAAATTTAAAGACTTTGAATTCGAGAATTAAAACAACCAGTTCTCTTAAAACTAATTGTTTTTGCTCAACTAATTTTCAATAATTGGATAGCTTCAAAAATTTGAATAGTTTAATTTTTGGAATTAAAGAAAAAAAAATCAATCTATTATAATTGAGAAAAAAATATATGATAAATTTTTTTTGGTTATAAAAAAAGACCGGTAGTAATTGCAGCCGTTTAATTTTATTTGCCGAATGTCAAATTATAAAGAGTGATAAACTGGCTGTTTGTTTGGACAAAATAGGTAAATGTAACCTTTTGTTGTGGCGGTCGTTAGCTCAAGTTTAAAGAAATAAAAAGAAAGCAAGCAAAAATAGCATCGTCTGTAAAATGTCAAGCGATTTAACAACGGACAAATAAAAACCGGTAGCAGAAAGGAGACCCAGAACGAGACCGAGAATGAGAACAGCAGAACAGAACAGAGCAGAACAGCAGAACAGCAACAACGGTTTCTTGTTCCTCCTTTGGCATTGAACGGGCGTAGTATCAGTCAGCAGACAATGCCGTGCGATTGTATTCTTTAACAGTGGAAAAACTTAATGGGCGTTTATGTCTCTCCACTTTGACGGTACTTCACCTGGAAATGTCCTCGATGATGATCCCCTTTGAAACTATAAATTTTTATCTTGTCTGAACGAACCGAGGCGGACCGATAATTCTAATTGAATATCAAGCGAAATGTAATTACGGTTGGAATTCATGCTCCGTCGGAGCAAATAATTCGCCATAGCTACCGCTACAATTCTGACGGGGAGGCACACCAGGCGCCAAGGGTAGAAGAGCTCGCGATAGGCTGTCACGCCGGTGATCCTGCTGCTCCCGGTTTTCATGTTCGTGCTGATGCTGATGTTGATTTTCATGATAACTCGTTTTCTCAATCAATTTTTAACTTCTCGCTTTGAAAATCGGAAAGTTTTAGAACGTCCGTATTTGTGGGTATGTATTAGAGGGTTTTATTTTTAGGCGATATTGTTATCTCCGACTTACTTAAAAATCTGATATTTTATAGAAAAAAAAATTAAAAGTTTCTTTCATCCAAAAATTCAATTTTCCATTTAAATAACACAGAAAAATTTTTTTTGGATTCTAACTAAATTTTTTGGCATTGAAACAATTTTTTTAGAATAAATAATTGCAAAGGTTCAGTACACAGTAAAAAATTTTGCGTCATTACGTCAAAAAATTTTCGTGTTAAATATTTAACATTTGTATATGTAAATTTAACATTTATTGTGTTAAATTAACACAAAAAAGTGTTAAGTTGACACAATAAAGTGTTAAATATAAATATTTAACATAAAAATTTTTAATACAAAATTTTTTGACGCAAAATTTTTTACTGTGTAGTTCTTCAAATGTGCTACGAAAAAATTCGTATGTTAAAATTCTCTGACCAATTATTTCCAAGTTATGGAACTTTAAAGATAAATCTGAACAAAAATGAAGATAAAATCGTTTATCATATTTAATTAATTTATTTATTTTAAATAGAAAATTTTCTGATACTGAATACTATGACACTTTTATATTTTTAATTTAAAAAATCATGCTACTGAAGTTAGCTGTCAGCTGTCAATTTTAAAAATTGTTATAACAAACCAAGTATAATAAAAAAGTGCTTTTAAAAATTTTCACTTGTAATTTTTATTAATTTTCACATGTGAAATTTTTTTTTATAATAATTTAATTGCCACAAAATTCTAAAAAAATTTTTAAAGTCTGTCAACTTTAGTGTCATCAAAAGTCACTTGTGTACATGCAGTAATTAATTATAAATTACTGTGGAACTATAGTAAAAATAAATAAAAATTTAATTTTAGGACAGAGACAAAAAATATTGCCTAAAAATTAAACACCCTAGTGTGTGTATGTCTGTAAATAGAACATTATTGTAAGATATCTTTACAACGAATCAACTGATTGAGACGCGCGACTCAGCATTTCAAAGGGTTTGTTGAGACTTAGATCTGATTAGATTTCAAAGTTAATCAGTCGAATTGTTTCAAACATATTCATTTAATGAAAACTAACAAAATAAATTTTTAAGTGTTTTGAGATAACTTTCAAATTTTTCAAGCAAAATTTTGAACTTTGTACTGAATTATTAAATGAGGTTGAAATAAAACTACGATATATCCTCTCAGTTCTAAAATTTCTAAATTGTCAAATGTATAAACATAGAGGTCCTTCCGAAGAGAGTAAAGCGAGCGGAACATTATTAAATAAATGAAATACCGAAAACATCATACCACAAGGATATTTAAGTTAGATAATAACAGTAATAAACTATGCAATATAAATTAACTTTTATCTCGAGAAATGTATGCACATAATTTTCGACCTTTCACTCTTGAATAAATATGTGGGAAATAATGTCTTCCTGCATTGCTGTATTTATTAATCCACTTTTACATTACCATTATTATTTGAATAAAATATAAAGCATTAAATAGTCACTTTAGTTTCTTCAAAAAAAAAAAAAAATTTCATCACACATTAACCATTAAATATAAAATTACAAAGGACGAAATTTTTTCCAACAATTATCCGAGAATCACCGGAAGTTAATTGCACTTGTCCATTTGTCCATAAACAAAAAGGTGTAAAAAAAATATATAACTTTTGAAATAATTTTTTTAGAAGGAATTTGTGCGGCTATTAGTGCCGTTTTTTGTTCATCAGTGCTCCCATTTCTTCCATTGAAATTCAGGCGGGCGCAGTAGTAAAATTTACTGTAAAATATGACCCTAAAATTAACCAATTCCTTAATTACTTGGCCCGTATTTTCTCGGGTTTCTCACCCTCTCCCCCGGCTGTCCTCTTTGGAACCCTTTACCCTTCACCCTTTCGCTCTTGACTCTTTCCCAGGTTTAGCAAAAGCTTCTGGTAGTACACTGGGAACTTCTGTACTAGTGTAGTCTGCTGATACTTTCCCCTTCATTTTTCCCACCAGCATTTGGCATCACAAGCTAAATCGGATCCAAACCGAGTAGAGGTTTTAACCCTTTCGAGGCATTTTACACCCGGCGGAACCCAATCTGCTCCTCATTAACACCTACACGTTCGCTTTCTACTGTTCTCATGTAATTTATTTCTTATAATATCATCAATCTTTTTCCAAACCATTTAACTGGTTTATTGTTAATTGCCGCTTTTTTTTTCCACGACTCATAATACAAAGCACTGGAGTGCTCTACGGAGGAAAATTTTTTTCTTACTACGCTGGTCGAAAGTACGGGTTCCCGCTGCGATTTCACTGCAGAAAGCCTCACATTTATGCCGTGGTCGAGTCGCGCATGCGCTCTACGACGGGGAGCCGAAAAAATGTATTTATGCACTGACAACGAGTCACGAGGTGGCAGAAAGTCCGAAAGTCGGTAGTCGCGCTCACTCTATTACTTATGTATACAAGCCTAACCTTACGTCTTGTTATGTGTCAATGATTTGAGGTTGAAACTGAGTTAATTACAGAAAATGAATATTTATTTTAATGAAATGAGACTTGTTAAATATTTAAATTACAAAAAAAAAAAAAACGAGGAATATTCTTTATTCTGATCGATATTCTCAAATAAATAAATTCATTGGTGAACAAATAATTATTTGAAAAAATATACAAACAGATTTTTGTCTTAATTTTTTTTTCTAGATATGTATTTTACGATTATTATTTCATTTTTCTGTTTTTATTTTATTCTTAAAATCTTTTATGATACATTTATAACGTTAAATGATACGTTTATTCAGTTAAATTACGATCTTTTCTCGAAAGAAAGTAGTAATATGATAGATTATATATTAATATCTTTATTGACAGGTGAATTTGATGCCTCCCCCCCCCCTCCCCCCCACCAGCAGCAGTCGCTTCGCTCGTGCCGCAAATGTCGGGGGCAGGCATCAATTTTTTTCAACGCAATTTTTAACGTACTTTCAACCGCATAGCAAGAAAAATAGTATACACTACATGGGCAGAAATTTGAGAGCCCTGAACTGCGTGCCATGATGCCCTCGGCTTCGCCTCGGGTACATGGCGCGCAGTGCAGGAATCTCAACTTTCTGCCCTTGTAGTGTAATATACTATTTCGTCTTCTTTCTGCAATTTTTTTTATTGCTATACTCTTGTTATTCCTCGGACACACACATAATTTGGATCTCATCATGCAGATAATTTAATCAAAATTAATTTTGCAGTTTTCAAAAATTTATTTATTTATATATTTAGAAACAATTTTATATTCAAAAAATTTTTTTTTGATTATTGATTTCCGAGAGATGAATTTTTGAGAAATATAGAACTTGTCTAAATTATAAAGCTCAAATTTTGGAAACTTGTTCTTAAAGTTTGAATTGGCGTAACTTTCGAACTGTTAAAGATAAAAAATTGGTCCAAATTCTGTTCGGTAGCTTAGTTCTTTAGCTTCAATTCCATCTTTGTAATGGTGATCTTTCGGTTCATAGTTTTTGAGATATAGAATTTTGAAAAAAGATCTTTCTAAGCCAAGATTTCAAATTTTTGGAGCTTTATTATTGATCTTTGAATAGCTATAACTTTTGAACCATTGAAGATAGAAAATTGTTCTAAATTTTTTTCGGTAGATTAATCTTTTAGCTTCAATTTCATTTTTGTAATGGTGAACTTTCGATTAATAGTTTTCGAGATACAGAATTTTGAAAAAAGATCTTTCTAAAACATGGTTACAAATTTTTGGAACTTCCTTATCAATCTTTGAATAGCTATAACTTTTGAACCATTGGAGATAGAAAATTAGTCTAAAGTTTGTTCGATAGATTAGACCCTAATATACTAAGTGAAAGTTATCTCTTCTAATCACTGCGAAAATTCTCACATAGTTTCATGAATCTTAACTATACATTACATCGATCAACAAATTAATATATTACCAAACGATAATCTAATTAGATAAATTTTTGCTGGTACAATAATATATTATTAACTAATAATTTCCCAAGCATTATGAGTCGTGCACTTTCGATTGTCCAATCTTTTGTTACTAATTCAAGCCACGTAATTTTTGGAAAAAATACTTTTAATTGGCTCAATTACCCTGTATTTGGATAAAAACAAGGAGAAGTAGTTTTCATAAGAAGAAATGGAATATTTCACCTGGTTCCAAGTCTCGGAAAGGACAAAGTGAATTAGCGAAAGTTAGTTAGAGTTTAGTCGGAGTTTAAAGTCGATGAATTTATAGGGGATGTACATAAAAAAAATTAAAGAATAAAATCCATGAATTCTTTGTCAGACTACTACTTCTCTTTCTCCTCGACGGAGTTGCCGGAGGATTTCAAGGGTTCGAGCATAAACTTTTTTTAGCTTAAAAACGGTCCTTGCCATTTAAGATATTCAGGTCTAGTCCGGCGTTGGGGTTGACTAAAGCACCGGAGGGAAGGAGACCACTCTCTTCTGATATCCCCGGGGATGAAATGCTATACGCTCTACGCTCTACGCTCTCCGCTTTCTACACCGTGCAGTTCTTATCTCCCAGTAGGCGGTTATTGCTAGTCATCCTGTCTTGCTACTATTTTTTATTTTTTACTCCTTATTTCTTATTTTTATTTTACTTTTGTATTTATTTATGACCGTAACTTGCATCGTCAATTGGCCGAGAAGCCTATTTTTTTTTTACCTAAAACTTTAATGCCATAACTTTAGATTTATCGTGTTTTTACCAAATAATTTAATGTTTTTAGTATAGATTTCATAGAAAATTAATAGGCTATTGCATTTTTGTCCTAATCAAGGGATTTAAAAAAAAATTTTTAATCTATTAGAGCTTCCCTAATAAAACTTTTAGTTTACTTTTTTTTAAGACCAAAAATGATCTATTTTTTTCAATTATTCTATTATTATCTATTAGTCAAAGAAAGTGTCGCTTTTATGTTAAAAAATTTCTCATCCTAAAAATAAATTCAAATTATTTTTTTACAATAAACTGAATGTTTGTTTCAAACTCATTAAAAATTACTCTCTATTTTTTTGAACTATAATTTAATTGATTAATTCATTCCGAAAAAAAAAAAAAAAAAATAAAAAATAAACAAACAATAAAAAAAATCCCAGAATAAAATAGGATTGCCAGCTCTTACTCTTGCGCTGGATAAATATAGACATCAAGAGACTCAATCAAACTAAAATCCTCGAGTACATTGTCAATCAGACTCCTTGCGCAAACAAACGACTGCGACCCGCCAGAGTTTAAAGAGTAAGAGAATGAGCCGCAGGAAAAAAGAAATAAAAAAATAAAAAGGAAAAAAGAAAAACTAAAACGGAAAAAAAGTAAAATTGTAAAACAGTAGGTGCTCATTGATATTCATCCGATGTGACGCTACTACACGATTGGTTAACTACTCCGTAGTCTTCTCCCGTTTACCTTCGTCCATTTTACGACTCTGTGTACTCGAGTTCCACATGTAAATTTATATTCATTACACACATGCAGGATACATTCTACCTTCCAAAGCTTGCTTTTCTTTCTCCCTCTTTCGCTTTTCTCTTCTATTTCCACTCATTTTTCCAGCTCTTATATCTGTACTGTACATCGATTCCCGGCGTCTCATTTACGACAGAGCTTTACTCGCGATCTTCCTACTCATTCTCATACCTTTATCCCCTTCATCCTCTTCCTCTGCCTCCACTTTCGACAGCTCCCGCTCCACTCACTACAACTCCGGAGTTTGAGTTTAAGTTTGCTCTTCTTGATTAGGCCTTAAGAATAAAAATCTTTAGCTTTGCCAGAGAAAAGAAATTTGCTAGACAATTGATAAAACACTTTAAGATTTAATTTAGTTCATTTTTATTACATAGTTTCCGTCCGTTTAACTGTTTACTAACTGATATACTAGTCCGTAAAATGATTAAATTTTATTTAAAATCGGATTATATTTAACCATTATTACAACCCACTCATTGTCAACATTTAGACAGCCAAATAAATTGTTAGTATCATAGCTAAGAGGAGATTTTCGAGGTCAATGAACAATTTATTCATTTCTGATTCTCAAAAGTTTTATCGATACGTTATCAACCACTCAAAAGTAATACAATAATAAATAACATAAATTGTTATAGTTTTTATTATAATAAAAGATTAATGTCGTAAATGTTTAATGAGATTGATGCAAATCAACAATGGTTGTATTGTTTATCGAGCTAAAAAATTTAAAATTACCTGTCATTCTACTGATTCATCCATACAATCTTTTTTATTTCTCTATTTATTTATTTGTCTAATTGTATCTGGTTGAAATTAAATCACAGTGATAAACATTAACTATAGATTAATTTATTTTTATAATCCGATAAATTAAAATATTTTATCTGGTCAGACAAGAAATATTAATTTTATCAAAAAGTTATAAGAGACCAAAGCTTAGAAAATTTTCTACAAATAATATTTTTGTACTACCCTAGTAAAAATGTAATCAAGTATCTGGCCAGTAACTGGCTAGTATAATATCCAGTAACTGTCTAGTTACTGGCCAGTATTACAAGACATCAAATAAAACATGGCGACACTTGTATGCTAGGAGGTTATTTAAAATTAAATATGGATAAGTTTGTTACAATTCAAAATAATAATAATATTAATAATAAAAATAGTAATAATTAATAAACGGAATAATTATAAAATTTATTTATGAATTTAACATTCAACTAGTATAAAAGTTTCATTTATAAAAGTATTAAGAACTATGAAATAAGTTATTAATTTTTTATATTATATTCTTAAATATAAACCTAAAAACATTAATAATATAAAAAAATAAAAATAACGGTTATTTTTAAAAGTGTTTTTGCACGTATTGGCAAATCTGGAAGAACTTCTCGTAAAATTTTTAATAATTCATCTAGATGACAGTCTGGAATATTTGTTTTGATTGCTCACAACCGCAATTCGGTTATTATGTAAATTTTTTTTATTTCATCCATTTTTTTAAATATATTACAAATTATTTTTATATTGAAATACTTAATTTTTTTAAATTATTTACACTGTTTCTTATTATTATTATTTTGAATTGTAAAAAACTTATCCGTATTTAATTTTAAATAACCTCCAAATCTACAAGTATCACCATGTTTTATTTGATGTCTAGTAAAACTGGCCAGTAACTAGACAGTTACTGGATATTATACTAGCCAGTTACTAGATATGATCGTTAGCCAGATACTAGATTTAATCGAGTAAAAACTTGATCATTTCTACTAGGGTATTGAGCTATCTTTAATATTTTAGGAGATATAGTAACTTAAGTAGTGCTAACATAGTGGAAAATGAAGAATCATCTAGTCACTATAAAAATATTCACAACTCTTAAAATATTGAGTTTTAGAAAAACTTAAAAAAATCCAAAGTCGTAGCTTAAGAAATTTACTTTGAAATATTTTTTGTACTACGGTGCAATCTTCAGTATTTTAGGAGATACAGTATCTTAAATATTAGTGTTTATTATCTAGTCAGTGAAAAAATGATAACTCCTAAAATGTTGAATAAAGATATTATTATTATTATTATTATTATTATTATTATTATTATTATTATTATTAAAATAACTAGTAATAAATAATTAGTAAAAATCTGAGATGATTCACGGCATATATTAGACAATAATATTGACTAGACTACCAGCCCTCGTGCACTACTGGGCTAGACGCAGAGAAAAAACGGAGGTGATGAATGAGGCTCGAGATAAAATATAAAATTTATAATATAAAATATAAAAATAATATTAAAGCTGAAGCGCTTATAAATTTCCAAAAGGTTAACTGGCAGTTGAGTTATCGAGTGTATTAAAGTACTCAACTCGCGGAGAGTGAATAAGTTTATGGTAGATAGTTTATAAATACGTTCATTGGACTATAAAAAACCTGGAAACAAGAACATTTGTCCAGTCAAGTGTTCAGTTATGTTCATAAATTTTTACTTTGCTCCACCGGCAAAGCTCGACTATATCTATACACGATAATATATAGAGCAAGAAGGAGAGAGAGAGAGAGAGAGAGAGAAATCAAAAACGAATCACCGACCTCCCTACACATATTCTGATACGGAATCTCCCATTACGAAAGCAAAACGCAGGATTAAATCATGACAGGAGCAAAAGGGCAACAAGGATCGACCAATGGACTGGAAGAAAAAAGGTTTTTAAATAAAAAGAAATACAACCCCAAGAAGCACACAAGGATAAGAACAAGAAGAAGAAGAAGAAGAAGAAGAAGAAGAAGAAAAAGAAAAGAAGACAACTGGCCTCGTCCTTTAACCCACCGGCTCTCTGTTTTCTGTTCTTTCTCTCTATTTTGCGTTAGTTTTTTTATTTGGGCTTTGTCTCTCTCGCTCTCTCATTTCAAGCCCATCCACTCGACCCTACTTATTTCAATAGCTTTCTTGCCTTGGCTCGTTTGAATAAACTACGTCTACTGCACGTCCCCTTTTGCGCGCACAGACACCCCGCTTATTCGGTTCGCCGAACCGTAAGCTTGTTCTCTGCGAATCTTGTCCAACTATTTTCTTTAAACATTTTTCTCCGCGGAATTCTTTGTATTATTTTTAACATTTTTATCAATTGTAAATATCCCCGAACATTTGTCAACGCTAATAAATTTTACAGAGGGTTTGCTACTCGGAAAGAGAATTACTTACTTGGTTTGAGAAAAATGTTCTCAGGAAAATTTTGAGATATTCAGCTTGAATTAATTCTGGAAGCTCAGAAATGGAATCAAGAAAGTTAAAGTCAAGGATAAAGAGAAAAAATTTTCTATTATAGAATTTTACTAATTTAATTAACCACTTTATTATTTTTGATGCAATTTATTTTATTCAAGAATTTCTTTATCAAGATAACCAATAACCGCTTAATTTTTCTTATTTTTATTTTATCGAAGATAAACTCAATATTTATTTATTTGGTATTTTTAATTAAAAAATTCATTATTGAACTGAGAATATAAAATTATTAAAGAAAAACTAAATAATTGTTAGTTTTGGATCATAATGTTTTCCGATC
Source organism: Cotesia congregata (assembly GCA_905319865.3). NCBI lineage: Eukaryota > Metazoa > Arthropoda > Insecta > Hymenoptera > Braconidae > Cotesia > Cotesia congregata. The sequence continues at coordinate 4,895,023 of CAJNRD030001117.1, read as the reverse complement.
AAGAGTATAGAATTAATTAAATACATTTAGATCTTTAAGATTCTTAAAAAAAAAAAAAAAAAAAACCGACGACCGGATTCGAACTCTGATCTCCCGCGTGTCATACTAACAGCTTTCACGCTGCACCAAGCCAATAATTTGAGATAGCTTTTTTCCGAAAAATTTTTTTTTAGAAAATTTCTACAAAATACACTCTTTTCATCCGTGAGAAAATCAATTTGAAATTCAATTGCGATGTCTTTCAAGTTTGCAATATTTGTTTTTTCTTAAAAATTTAACTCTCGCTTTAAGAAATTAACTTATAGATTAATGAATTAAAATTCTTAGTTGATTAGAAAATACTTCTAAAAAAATTTACTTTAACGTCGCCAAAAAATTTAAGTATTTATATATTATACATTAACCCTTTAGAGTTAGAGGATCTTGAAACGTCTTCGCGTGAGAGTAGTGGGGAGAGCGCAAATCCATAGTAAGACCCAAGAGTGGGGTTTCAAGGTCAGACTCTAAAGGGTTAATAAATTTTCATTCAAAATTATTATGGATAACAAAATATAATAAAACATAAAAACTTTCATAACACGAACTTAAGATTACACATAATAATAATAATAATTTTGTAAATAATCTCTTAATTATAAATTATCATCCCAGAGCTTAAGATTATTGGAAATGAATTCTAGAAGCCATTTGCTGAATTCCTTATCTGGAAAGAAAGGCGAAACATACTTCAGATTCAACTGAATTAGAGCTTCGTTCCAGAGCAGATTACCGAGCCTCGTCAGCAGTCTTTCATTACCGTAGAGTCTCAGGATATTTTGACTTTCCGGGTCCTGGTGAGCGAAGAACAAATTTATCGAAGCCCATTCTTCAACAGTCTCGTTCCCGCTTCCTGTCTTCAGTTCGCCGACATATTCCGCGAAATCTGTTGAGAAGTAGTTGGTTACTGCTTTTTCGAAGAGGATATCGATTCCGCGGGTTGTGAAGGCGCGTTTTATGAATTTAAAGGGTTTTGGTCTGTAAACGAAAACCTGGAAAATTAAGGTATTATATTAAATTAGAAAATGTTTAAAATAAGGCAAAGCGACGTGCATTAAAATCACCACAAAATGTCTCTGATTTATTATTATTTTTTTCAAACAATTTTTGATCTTATTGTTGAAAATTGAATAAAAAATAAATATTAAATTTTGACAAATTCTAAAACTGTTCAAGCTATAAAAAATTAAATTAATACATAAATAAAATACTTACTTGAAACAGTGAATCTCCAGAAGTATAAGACTCAATATAATGTGTACCACTGTACTTATAGATAAAGTTGACAGTGCTTACACTATCTTCAATATCAACATTATCAGCCTCATCCAAAATTGATTCTTCAATCTCCAAACTTTCCGGAGGAGTGGTCATTTTCAAATTATCCCTAACCCTGGCTATTCTGACAAAGATGTACTTGTATTCTTCAGAAAGAAGCGATTCTCTGATTCCAAAATATTTAGCGATTCGATTCTTTTCCCAGCTGGCCATGAAAGAACGCCAGGGTTTGCCAACCCCTTCTATGGTGAAGTTTCGGAAGTAAGCTTGAAACAATTGCTCGTAGTTCTCACACATCTCTATGTGAAAATCTCCAGAGAACACTGGTGAGTTTTTGGTAAAACGAGCTGCAGTTGTAACTTGTTTGAAGACCTTGGTAGAGGGCTGTCTGAAAATCCACTCGGAGTCACTCGAAAAAACACGCATGGTAAGACTCAATATGCCGTGGAATTTTAGAATGTTTAACGAGTTCCCGACTATTGGCACTACATTTAGTTCAGACGTCGCAAAAACAATCATTAGAGTTATTGTTAATAACACAACACTTTTATGCTTAAACATTTTGAGGTTAGGTTTAGATACACACGTGTATTCTATACTTGTATCTTGTCAAATGCATGATTAGTGGAAGAGGCGGGACAGGTGTTATGTACGCACAACTCGGTTTTATTTTTGGAACAAACGCCTGGTTTTGGTTTCGAGATTATACTTTGTACATATTATAGAGTGTACAATAGAGAATAGTAAATGAATGGTAGATGAATGTGGAAATTCCGGTTATTTATGGCTTATAACTAATGAGTCATTTCTATTGTGGAAAATATGTAATACGTTGTACTGGTAGTTATCGAACGTTTACTTATATTTAAAGGGAACTGTTATTTTTTTTTCCTGGAAAAATATTCTTATGTGATGAATTTTTGGCCACTAGACGGTTTTTGAAATTAAAAGTAAATAAATAAATATTCTTTTTATTTTATTATTTTTTTTCTAATTAATTAAAATTTTTTATTTTTTATACTTTTTAGAAATTTGATAAAGAAAATTTTCATTCTCAATTGTTTAGAATTTAATAAATTGATAACACCCATTAAATTAGTTTTTTTTTTATTTTTTGGTAATTTCAAAATTTTCTTAAAAAATAGTATATTACACACCGAGGGAAGTAAAGTAAGAAATGTCTCAGATCACATGTAATTGTTGGCCGAGGCGAAGCCGAGGTCAACAATTACATGTGATCTGAGGCTTTCTTATTTACTTCCCGAGGAGTGTATGCTATTTTTTTGCTTGACGAAGGCAGAAAGTGGCAATTTCGTTTAGCACAGCGGGCCGAAATTTGACGCTTTCTGCCCGTCGAGCAAAAAAAATTTTATTTCAATTAAAATTATAATGAATTAATGAAACTCGTAGGTATAAATTTTTTTATTTTTGAAAATACTTTTATATTGAATCAAATTTCAAAAATTTTTAGTACTTTTAAAATTTCAATAAAAAAATTTTTATTTTAAATTATTTAGAATTTCATAAATTGACAATACTCATTTAATTTTTGAAATTTTTATCAATCTAAAAAATATTTTTCTATTGCACCAAATTTAAAAAAATTTTTATATTTGTAACAACTCCATACAAAATTTTCACGACCAGATATATTTTTTACGAAAAAAAATTAAGTACTGTAAAAATTTATCCAACATTTTTTAGATAAAAGTAATTTTTGATTCCCAATTTTTAATACCAATTATCAAATACAAAAAAAAACTAAACTATTTTTTTTTCGACAGCATTTTAATTGAATTTGGCAAATTCAAAAGCAAAGTAAGTAAGTTTAATATCAGGGATTCTAAAAAACTGGTAAATAAGTACCTAGTTCATATATATAATTGCGTGAATAGTGGACGTAAGTACATTAGAAAAATGCCAGAGCACGTTTCGCACACGATAAGTGATAAACAAGGAGGTTGTTACTGACACACGAGGGAAACCAGAGCTTTTCAGTAAAGCGGTAAGCGGGAAACGACAAACGCCACCGTACACCCGTGTAGTAATATCATATCCCTGGTACAGCACATCCCGCAGAAACACGAGAGGGGTAAATTCGTATCGCCAAGTTAGATGTTTGTTCAGCTTGATTCGCTCCCCTCACACAACCTGATACACTGCATTGTTGCATCAATAAATCCTCTTCTCATAAGCACCATAATCATCATAATCATCATATTTATTTCTGTTTAATTTATTTCGATTGTAAAAAATTTCGAGGAAATACTGAGCATAAGACCAATCAAACAGATGGCTGAGGGGTTCGTGTCAAGTGAAAGAGGGAGCTTGCGTAATTCGAGATAATTAAGAACGGCCAATTATAAGTTGACAACCTCCTGGTTTATTTAGTTTATGTTCAAGTTATGTATCGATGGAGAGTAAGGGACCCTGATAAATTTGCAAGAGCATGTTTAATTGCCATTATAATATGTGTCTGGATTTTTTTTTTAACTTTATGGTCTATATACTAGATCAGTGGGGAATGTTTATTTTTAAAAATCAATTTGCCCGGTTATTAAGCCCCGAGGGATCGTTGTTAAATTTTATTTTCATTTAAAATATGTGATTGGAGATTTAATCTTTCATTAAATATTACGAGGTTAATGTTTCTAATTAATTTTTATTTTTAATTAAACTTCTAATGGAGTTCGATGCACTATTGTATTTTCAATTAGCTAATATGTGACTAATGATGTAATATTTTTGAGTTTGTTATTAGTGATAGGACTTTAAATAACTTTTTATTTTTGGAAAATTTTTAGAAAGTTTGGATTAAATTGTGGATTAAATATAGGATATACGAAAAAATCATAAGTGACCAATCTTATACTGAGTTTAATTCTCTATAAGAAATATCCTTATCAATTTTATTTTATCTTCAACGCTAATAGAAAAAATGACTTGATTCAAGAAAAATTTTTTCTTCAGAATGTCATTTTTGTTTTAAGTATTTCAATTCTCTTAAATTAAGAAATTGATTCTTGAATCAAGGAACTTGGTTGTTTTAAATAAGATACATACAACTTCGCCCAAGAATTTCTTCCTCTTGGATTAAGATAGACGGTAACATTGATTCAAGATGTTACCGACTTGTTCCAAGTATGGCGCGACTCTTGAATTAAGATATTATTTTATTTGTTTTAAGCTTATTAATTTTTGTATTTTTGCTGCTCTCAGTATTAATAAATATTTTTTGGCACATAGAAAATTTATTTTGACACAAGAAATTTCACTTATTCCAACAAAATTAATTTTCTAGCTTTAAGAACATGTATAGGACAGAGAATATCCAAATTTTGAACAAAATACTGAGACGCTTTTTGACCAAGTAATTTTTGAATAAAAAATCATTAAACTTGGCTGGAGTATGTTAATAATAGTCTTTCGTAAATTGATTCTTTTATTTTTAAATTTAATAAATAAACTTTGCTATAAAGAAATTACTAATAAACTTACAACCAATATAATCTTCGAGATTGATTTATTTTTTTGGTTACTCTTTATTTTCGTTTAGATCACTTATAAGACAGAATTATTGAAATGCAGCTAGGTTTGGATAGAAAACTAATTATCAACAAAAAATTTCATTTACTATAGTAAATAAACTATAGTTTAATTTTTTTGAACAGTGTTTGGAGTATTGACAGTCAGTCTGATAACCTCCAGTACATTTTTATGTGTTTCAAATAAACAATCTGATATATTCAATTGGAATTTTTATCACTATAGTCCAGACTGAATTACCGACAAGAGACTATACTACATGCTCTTAAGAAATACGTATCTTGATCCAAGAAAATTTATTTAAGTCAAGAAAATCGTGTTGTTTTGAGAAAATTCAGCCTCTTGCTCCAAAAAATTTAGTTCTTGATAGAAGTGAATTTGCTAGTCTTGAGAAAATTTCTCTCTTGCTCCAAAAAATTAAATATCTCGATAGAAGTAAATTTTCATTAATATTTTTATTGATTAAGATGTCAAATGGAAAGATCAAATAATACAGAATCATTTTTTTTCATTCAATATTTATAATTGTACGCCAAAATAATATTTCTCTAAGTGAGAAAATTTTTTTCTCACCTGAAGTAGGTGGCGCTGCTTCCCTAAAGTATCCAAAAATCTTGATCAAATAAAAAAATTTATTGTATCAAGTATTTATGATAATTTGAATTAAGAAAAAATTACTTCCACCAAGAATAGAATTTCAAGAAAAATTTTTACTTCGACTAACACAACTTCGGTCTTCCCACAGGCACCCGAAAATTTTCTTGAGCCAAGAACTTTGTTCTCCAGTCAAGAAATTTTCGTTTCTGTGTAGTTTTTTTTATGTGAATATTTTAACCAAAATTTAAGATCAAATGTCTGGAAATACTCACAATCAAAAGAATAACTGGAGAAACTATTTACGAAAAATTAAATTTAAAATTCTGGCTGAATTATCGAAAATAAAAAAAATAATCAAAGAACTTTTTTGTATAAAAATGAATTTCTAACAAAAAAGGTATTAATTAATTTTATCGTATCTCTGAACCTTGAGCCAAAAAACGAGTTTTAGCTTTGAAAAAATTCCTTGAAAGCATCAGGATGAAATTAACGGATAGGACGAGCAAAAAATGGAGTATAAATTTTATATCGCCGTTGGGTTGAGTTACCAGCTAAAGAAATAGAGGACAGCTCTCGATAGACACATAGATCCAAATTACGAGGTAGGTTTTAATATTTGGGGTCCAATACGAAATTCCGTAGTAAGTGATACGAAAAAAGGATAAAAATAAGTTAACAAAAAGATGAGCACAATAGCGGTTGGCAGGGAGACGTGGCGGAGGACCAATGTCTTGGGATTGGAAACCGCGGGTCCTCCCGTCATCCAATCACGTTCTGGGAAAGCTCGCCATATTTCGCGGGGCGGAGTCCTCTCTCTCGGCCTCTCTAATTCTCTTTCTCTGAATTCTCTTCTACCCCTTTTAAAACCTCGGAAAACCCGTTCCGTTGGCTCCTGTCGCTTTCCCTCATTCTCTTCTTCAACTTCCGTTTTATATTATGCACGCTGTCCATTCGTCATTCTTTGTCTTACAGAGAGCACTCGTTAACTCTCTATGCTCTCTCACCTCCGCACTAAGCACTCAGGAACGTCAAATGATCTCTCGCATTCTTTTGTCTCTCCTCTTGTTTTATTATCACCCTCCCTTTGTTTCAAATCAATTCTTTATCATCGTCTATAAATAAATATTCATAACACTAGACTACACTGTTATCAACCTTTTATTTTATTTGAATTTTAAATTCTCCAATTCATTCCATCCACTGTTATTTTTCTCAATTGTTACAAATCAGGTCTACGTGATTTTTCATTTTTATTTTTTTTTTCACTTTTCTATAAAGCAAAACAATTGAATTTTCATCGCAATTATTTTTTACTAATGCCAAAAATGTGAATAATTTTTATTATTTTATTTGTGTAATCAAATTTTAGAGAAAAAAATTTTTTTTATAGAAAAAAACGATTCAATTTTTGATTCTATTAACTTTATATATGCCAAAAATGTAAATAGTTTTTTATTCTTTTATTTCTGTAATCAAATTTTTTTTTTTAACGACATAAATGTACAAAAAGAATTTTATTTTATTTGAAAAAATAATTATATATAAAGTAAAGTACCCAGTACTTGAACACTTCTAAAAATGGGACCAGTAGTTGAACAGACTTTTAGAATTGCTGTAATATACAAAATCTGTATATATATTATGAGTCATATGCACATTTTATAATTATTCAATGATACAGTAATTGATTTTGATAAGTTTTTTCAATTATAAATCAAAACAATTACATTTTTGTTAACTTTAAAGTTGACTTATCAAGAATCGCCGATAGATGCTATTTTTTTCATGAAAAAAGTACTAAACCGTAAACCGAACAATCAGTAAAAAAAACGGTATATCATCATTTTAAGTGAAAAAAATTGTACCACCCAATGAAATAGTCTTTTCTAAATAATACATATTTTTTGCAAAGACATTAACTATAATTTTTATGTTAAATTTTAGCGTTCAACTATACCTCCCAATTTTCAAAGCGATACCCCAGAACTTGAACAAGCTGGGACCGTATAATTTTAACAGCACTCTAACCTTCAATAGGTTTATAGACTAGTGATCAGTATTGTGATTTGTATTAATTACTGCAAATTAAATAAGTTTTATAACTAAAAATTAGTATAGTTAAAAATTATTGAACGTTTTGAATTGAGTTTTTTTGATTTATAATTGAAAATTTACTTTGTCATTCATAAAAAATGTAATTAATAAATTAAATACAAATATTTCTAATTTTTAAATGAACATATTAAATATTTATAGTTTTATTTTTAGTATTATTCAATAATATATTATAAATCTTTGAATATTTCAATTAAACGTTAAAAATTTTTGGTGTGCCTATTGCCATATATTTTATTAGTTCAACTACTGCTCCCAGAGTGTTCAACTACTGCGCCTTGTCAGAATTGATTGTTCAACTACTACTCCTTTCATAGTCTATCTTAAAAACGTTGTCAAATTATAAATATTCAATTATTTTTGTTATTTTGCGCTTCAATCAATTCAAAATTGTTTATATTTTCATGAAAATCACTCATTTGAACTAATAATTACATATTGATGCATTAAAAGTAGGGTCAAATACGTTTTACTTTGAAACCTGTTCAACTACTGGGTTCTTCACCTTATCAAGTATTTATGATAATTTGAATTAAGAAAAAATGACTTCCACGAAGAATAGAATTTCAAGAAAAATTTTACTTCCACCAACACAACTTCGGTCTTCCTTCAAGCACCCGAAAATTTTCTTGAGCCAAGAATTTTGTTCTCCAGTCAAGAAATTTTTCTTTTTGTATATAATTCAAAATCTATATAAAGGTTTTGTAAAAACTTTTATCAATTGACTTCATCAAGTTCTATCTTTACTATCATGAATTTTGATATATAAGATAATAATTATACTGTAAAGAAGCTCTAAGTTTCGGATAAATTGATTATAAGTTATTATTGATAAAAAAAAAATTGAATATGTTGGTTAAATTCAATCTATAAGAGGTAATTCATTTTCTCCCTTATTAAAGTTATATAAACTTATATCGGAAAGTTATAATTTCTAAAGGAGTCTCGTCTTTCCTTATTTCGATTTTCGACTAGAACTAATTAGTTTACTCTTCATGAATTCATAAAATAAATTTATACTAATAATATATAGTAGTATAATAATAATAAATTTTATAAAAAAAATTTTCCACCAGTCAAGTTATAGATAAACTTGATAATAAATTTTTATTAAGTTGATCCATAAATTCAAAAAAAAAAAAATTTTTGTAAAGTAGTGTATAAAAATAAGAGCAGAATAAAAAGCGATGACGATAAAAAGTATTTTTTAGTGGATAAATTCAGATACCCAGTTTATATTTGTTGTTTGGTGTATGTTGTAGGTAGTATTAAGCGAATTCAGTTATATGTAGATTATTAAAGTAAAGTTTAGATCCCAGTGCTTGTAAAGCGTTAAAAGTATTATCTAAAGTACGGTATATATATTGTCCATAAAAGTACACGATACTAGAAGTACTATACCGAGATGGATGCATCTTTCCTGCGCCATCGGTGTCACTCGTCATGGCATAATTATATGGCCCATCTTTGTTTTACATGCTCACGCCTATAACTTTCTACCGAATAAAATAGTATCTTCTTCTCCATCTCCGTCTCTGTTTATCTCTGCTACGAGTACCAAGTACTGAGTACTCAGTACTCAGTACTTTGATACCTTGAGAGACAAGTATTATACACATAGAGTATGAAGTATAAAGTACATACACGGTCTATTTACGCGGACTGTTATTTTTTGTTACAAATAAAATGAAACTGTCCCGATACTTTTCTCGAGTGAGTATTTAATGGTATGGGTACAAATATATCCACAAATACATTCACATAGGTGCATTTACATAACATAAAACCGAACAACAACAATAAACACCACTCAAAAAAAATAAAAAAAAACAAATAAAACATTTAGTACTTGTTTTGAATTTTGATGAATACTTTTTGTCAGATGTCCTTTATTTTTTTGAATTATTCATTTCTGATAGAAACATTCAAATGTAAGTATATACATGTACATGTGAGCTCTATTGTATATCAAAAGAGAAAACAAGGCGTTTTTTCAAATTGAATAAATAAACTTTATATTAAATTGCTTAAATTAATATTTCTATTGGATTTCTAGAAAATTTTCAATTTTTATGTCTACTTTTTTGAACCGATAATTACCTATTTTTCTAGCTATTTGATGAAATTTTACTTTTGCATTAGTTTCAATGATTCTACAAATTTTTGGTTTCTCTAAAAAATCTTTTTCCATTGCGGCCTCCAAATGATAGATAATTATAATAATTATCCCACTAAGTCTTTCATTTCAAATACATTAATCAAAGGAGGTGTAGCTTTTTTTCATAAAAAGTTTTCATCAAATTTTGCAAACCAACATGCAGTTATAAATCGGAAAAATGTTTAATTTTATCCATTGGTCCCAATTAAAAATCATTTATATTATTATGTAAAAGAATAAGCAAAATTTTGTGGCCAGTGTATTTATATAATAAAATGGGTTTTCATGGTTAAATTTGGTATCGTTGTAAAAGTCTTGACCCGGAGTTGTGCCTTTTCAAGGTTTCATATCATTCTCACCACTGGTCAATTTATGATACTGTATTTAGGCTGCATTCGAAAATTCTCTATCTCCAGATATTACATAATTAAAAAATGACCTTGTATCTTGTGATCTAATGACATTTTTAAAAATATAAGCTCATCCTGACATTACACTCATCGAGACCTTTCATTTGAGTACCCACATCAATTTTTCATATATTTATATATATTATATATATGTATATATGAAAAATATATCAAAAATGCATGTGAGTACTCAAATGAAAGCTCTTGATGAGTGTAACATCGATATGAGCTTATATCTTAAAAAACTCCAATAGTTAAGAAAGTACAATGCATTTTAACAAAAGTCATTATTTAATCACATAGTGACTGCACATTTTGTCTTGAAAATTTTTATGTTAAATATTTAACACTTTTTTGTGTTGATTTAACAAAATAAATGTTAAATTTACACATAGAAGTGTTAAATATTTATCACAAAAATTTTTAACACAAAATTTTTTGACGCAAAATTTTTTACTGTGTGCAAGGTTGCTAGTTTATACTAAATTTCTTATTAAAATTTATAACTTTTTATTTTTATGATTTGTAAGAGTTAAATTTTTAAATTTTAGTGAAAAATTCAAATTTTGACTGGAAGCTTTAGTCCAAAATTAGAACGTCTCCCAAAATAATTAGGCTTTAAATTAAAGTCGTTTAAATTAAAGGCTTTAAATTAAAGTCGTTTTAGTGAAAAAAATTTTTAGCTTAAAAACTTTACAAATATTTGTTTGCTCTGAAAAATCTTTTTTTTTTTTGTCAAATAATTTTTTTATTTTTATATAAATAATTACATTAATTGAATTTAAAGCACAATTAAATACGTCAAAATTAATAAAGCCTTCGATCATAAAACTAATTAGAAATAAATGAAATTCTCAAGTAGGCACTTAAAACTCGGAAGTTTGAATAAATGAATTGGTAAAGACAAGTGATGATGGAGGATGTGATAAATACCGAAGGTCTGTGCCGCATTGTCTAATTAGAGTGGTAATATAAAGACGTAAGTATAATTATAACGAGAGTTGATTGTTGTGTAAAGTTTAGTAGGTTAGAGAAAATTGGGCACTTCCCCTGGCATTACATCGATTCGACCCTTTTGATTGAGAAGGAAATGGGCGTGGGGCTACCACGCAACCAGTTAAGAGCCCGAATGATCCGGCTTTGAGTGATTTACTTCTATCCCAAGTACTTCTTCCGCGTTTAGTTTGTCTATAGGTATAATACTTCTGCTAACCACTCGACGCTTTTCGTGTTTGTAAACTTTGTCACTTTCACTTCAACTTGCCAGTTATTTTGCTTGTTTTATTCATTCCTGGGACTTTACTCAGCTGAGGGTTTGCTGAGTCTTTGCTCAGGATACGACGGCCAACTAAATTATGCTAATTGATATTTTTATCCCGAGTGTTTTACCCGCTAGGTAAACTCATTTTTGACTTTTGTATCTCTATGTGTAAACAAATCGTTTTCCGGGGGAAAAAGTTTTCATCTGACCAAATATATAAAACTAACAAACAGAAAGGGACTACTTAAAAAATCGTAAGCCCTGCGGGTTAAACCTGAAACTTTCCTCTATTTTTGAGCTTAAAAAATTCCAAAATTTAGCAATTATTTTTATTTTTTAGAATATTTTCAAACTAATATATCTTTTGAACGCTTCCTTTGATTATTACTTTATTATAACGGTATTCGACGCAGTTTTTCAAGCAAAAAAAGTGTATAAGGTTTTGAGTCGATTGCTCGAAGAATTCAAAAGTTATATAAAAAAACTTAAAAATTTATTTTGTTGGTTTTCATTTTTTTAATATCTTTGAAATGGTCCAAACAATTGACTTTGAAATCTAATCAGATGTAAGTCTCAATAAACTCTTTCAAATGCTGATATCCTAAGACAAAATATTATCTGTAGACATACACACACATGCGCTAGGGTGTTTAATTTTTAGGCGGTACTTTTTTCTCTATTCTAAAATTAAATTTTTATTCATTTTTGCTATAATTTCACAATAATTATAGTGATTTATTCACAGAAAAAAAGAATTATTTGAACTGAATAAGATTTATTTGAGCCAAAGATATTGTATACTTGGATATGGCCAAATAAATATTTATTTGTGAGAAATATACGATATATTTAAGCTATTTAATTGCGTCAAATAAGTGATTTATTTGTTGTCAAGATATGATTTATTTGTGGTAAATAAATGATAGTTGACGCAAATAATGCATATTTTAAAATATTAAAAATTAATTGTACATATTTTTAGGTTATTATAGCGCTACTATAGAATAAAAAATTTATAATTTTAAATTTATTTTATTAGAACAGAAATACAATTAAAAATTCAAATCACCTTTAGATATAATATGGTTGCCTTCAGCTGTACCATGCACTTTTATTGGACGAAGACAATTATTAATATTGAAAATTAAAATTTTTTTCTGCCCTCCGGCCGGAAAGTGGCAACTTTCTGGCCGCTGCGCTAAACAAAGTTGCCACATTCCGGTTACGTCGAGCAGAAAAATAGTATACACACCTTGGCCAGTAAAAAGTAAAGCCTCAGACCACATGTTTTTCAACCTCGGCTTCGCCTCGGCCAACAATTACATGTGGTCTGAGACTTTTCTTATTTTACTGGCCTAGGTATGTAATATACTATTCAGTTGTATTTTTATCAGGTAATATTACTATGTATCCTTTTAAATGATCATTTAAACCGACAGTTAAACAATTAATTAACAATTGTTCCATCGCTTCGATCACTATTATGAATTATTTAAAATTGAAAATTGAGAATTCATACAATAATACGCACTGTTATAAAAAAAAAAAACAACAAACGTTTTTAATGAACATGGCGGTCACTTGAGAGTCAATTGGGTGACGTCCGAAGAATATGCGCGCGCAGTAGTTGAGAATTCAACATTTGACTGGTACCCTCAAAGATGCCGTTGTTTACCATAAACTTGGCATCTTTACCACAAATAAATGATATATTTCTGACAAATAATAAAATAATTCGAGTCAACTGTTATATTTACTTGTACCAAATATATATGGTTGTCACAAAGAAATATTTAAAAAAATGACTCAAATAAATTGATTTATTTGAGACAAATAATTCTTTTTTTTTGTGTTGATGAAAATTTACAATTAATTACCGCATTCACACAAGGAGCTTTTGAAATCAAAAATATAAAAGTGTTACAGCATGTAGTATCAAAAAATTTTCTATTTAAAATCGATAGATTAAATATAATAAAAGATTTTATCTCAATTTTTGTTAAAGCTCATCTTTAAAGCTCTGCAATTTGAAAATAATTGATCACAATAATAATTGATCAAAATTTTTTTTTTTTTATTTTAATTTATTTAAAGTCGCATCAACTACATAACGTTTTTTATATCAAAAAATTGATTTGAAACTCATAAATATTGTTCTTACGTTATTTCAATAGATAATCAAATTTTTGGACGAGCGAGACTCCTAATTCACTTTTTTTTTTTTTTTTTTTTTTTTTTTTTTTTTTTCAAGGGAAATATTATTGTTTATTTTTTTTTATTCGACAAATTATTAGATTTTCAAGTTAGAGAAAAAAAAATCGCATGAAAATGAAGGAAAAAAAGAAAGTTGTGCAGAAAATTCAACCGACTAATCGATCTTTGTCTTCATGTATATTCTTTTTTTTTTGTAACCATGCATGCAACATATACAATACAATTCTAGGATTCTAGGATCTCTCGGTTAGATCTTCCTCGCTTGTAAAAGTGTTGTATGCATATCGGAACAGACTGCCAGAGTAAAGAGGGAGGAAGAAGAAGACGAAGAAGTAGAGATAGAAGAAGAAAACTAGGGGTAGTAACAGTAGTTGTTGTAGTTGTAGTGGATGGCTCCAAGGCGAGATGCATGAATATTTGGCAGCTGAGCAGTTTCCAACCTTTACTCATACCTCCACCTTCACTTGTGTATACTGGTAACACTTCGGTTACGGCCCAGATATGCAAATATATTCATTAGATTGTTCTGCGCGCCCCTCATCTAAGCGCAGTAAAAACCACGTCGTCAGACTTGTTTCTCATTCCTCACCCATTTTACACACTCTACTCTATTATGCTCTATCTACTATCTCTACATATATTATTTTACTCTTTTACGCTTCTTTTCTCTTTTTTACATTTTTTAACCTATTTTAATTACTAAAATATTCATATTTTACTATCTCAATTTCTGTTTTTCTACCTTAAAAAAAAAAAAAAAAAAAAAAAAAAAAAAAAAAAAGATTATAAAAAAATAACATTGTTAATCTGTAAAAGAAACTATTTTGAAGACACTCTTATCTATTTTGATTTAAAAATATTTTTGTCATTGAATTTTACATTAAATAAATTGTTTTTTAAAATTAATATTTTTTTCCTTTGAGATTTTTTAATTCTCAAAAAATAAATTTTTTAACACGATAAAATATTTTTAATACATTTATAAGAAAAAAATATTCAGAAACTCTAAGTTTTAATTTATCAAAAAAGTTGTTCGATATTTTTGTTATAAAACGAAAAAATGTTAAATTTTTCAATTTAAAAATTTATCTATTAATTTCCACCATCAAAATAAATTGTCCACTTTTTTCTTTAAATAAAATATTATTCATTCCAAATTTCTTTAATTTAAAAACCAAAAATTTTCCTTATTCTCTTCATGAATTATTGAAATTCATTCACATTAAATATTTAAAAATTTTCAAGATAATATTTTCCTCGACTCAACTAGTATTTTGCCAGTCTATCTAAACCTCATTATTGTACAATAGCGTGTGAGTGTGTAATTGAGGTCGGGCATCTATTTTCGTTAGACATACACACCCTAAAAACAATAGCGGGTTAATTAAAAAACTAGAGAGAAACAATATAGCGAAAAAAGGGTTTACAAGGAAAATATATCGCTAAATAGTGGCGAGTAGAAAAACCGAACTCAGTACTGGGTACTGAATTCTATAGTATATTTTACACATGTGTGTAAATATATATATAAAGCTTCAGTAAAGTTTTAAAATTTAAAAGGCCGGATAATTGCCGAGAACACGTCGAGCCGACAAAATCGAGCCGACCACACCGAGTCCAGCCAGTCTCAGCCTTTGTGGTCGAGCTCTCCAGCACCCGGTGGCAACCTCGACCACTGGCCCTCCCCCCGATGCCCAATCTGCCAATTTCTTTCTCATCCTCTCTCTTTTTCTCTCTTTGTGCTTCTGTCGGGTCATCTCATTCTTTTTCCCGAGCAGTGAGCTCCGCCCGGCTTCCAGCGTGTCTCCAAATGCTGTCTACGCGGTTTGGCATCCTCTGCACCTCGACACCTCCCTGTTCGCTTCACATTTCGCGAATTCACTCTTTGCTTGTAAAAGTCAGCATATTTTAGCAGCTTCTATTCTCATTCCGAGCAAATGGGAATAGAAGTCGCTCATCGTCCCTCTGACGACTCACGACTCATGACTGACGGGCGACAAAAATGCACTTTTATATCTGTTGACGATTACACTTGACAATTTCATATTTCCGTTGATAAAATTCACTCTTTTGAATTTTTTAAAAAGGATACTTTTATTGTGCGTCAAGAATTTTTTTTTTTTTTTGATACAGAGAAATGAAAGGAGAAAAATAGTTCATAGTTTTTGTTGTATTAGAATTATTTTTTGTTGGGACAAAAAATTATATTTTTTTAATTTGAGTTTTTATAAAAAATTTAAGTAAGAAATTGTTTTTTTAAACTTGAATTCAGAATTAAATTTGAAGTCAAATTTTTTCGAAAATAACGACTTCAAATTTTGAAATTTTTCATCTTAAAAATGTGAAATTTTGGTCATGTCTGAATATTTTGATTTAAAATTAAATTTTTAACTAAAATTAAATTTTTTACCTCAATGTAATTTTTTTACTTCAAAAAAATTGGTCTAATTGAATTCAAAAAATAGACTTTTTACAAAATAAAGAACAAAATTTTATTTTTCAAAGTGCCAAAATTTTGATCAACACAGTAAAAAATCTTGCGTGATTGCGTCAAAAAATTTTTTGTTAAAAATTTTTGTGTTAAATATTTAACACTTTTTTGTGTTAATTTGACATTTTTCTGTGTTAATTTAACACAATGTTAAATAAATTAACACAAAAAAGTGTTAAATATTTAATAAATAATTTTTTAACACAAAATTTTTTGACGCAATGACGCAAAATTTTTTGCTGTGAACAGTCTGAATACTTTTATTTAATTAAAATTTAATTTCCACCTAAAATAAAATTTTACACGATCAAAATTTCAATTATTAAAAAACATTAATCTCCAAATTGAACCAAAAGTTCAAATTTTTCCTATTAAATTAAATCACATTCAAGTTCTATCACACAAGCGATTTATTTATTCATCAAATGAAATAGCAATAAACTTTTTCCTTATTTACTTATTTATTACGGACAAATACATTTTATTAAAGCCAACGAAATGGTTGTATTAACGTAAGTAAATGATAATGGGGATGTAGACGGATAAAATGTTGAATGTGACGTGTATTGCTGTTAAATAATAAATGAAAACGAAAACGATTTGGGGAAGGATCCGTATAGTACAAATATATAGTCGTACAATACAAGTACAAATAAATTGCGGTGTAAGGATAAGTCCAAGTCGGTGAGGTCGGTGTGGCCTGTAATGGTCGGAGAAGAGTGACAAGAGACAAAATGTTGTCTCTGATTATTGGAGGTACCGCCACAATTTCGATAGTGAATTATTCAGGGATCGCCTAAAGGGTGTTCCGCTCCAGGGTGATTTAAATCGAGCGTCTCTCTCTCTCTCTCTTTCTATTCTATCATCCTCGACTCGGGTTTCGCTATATGTACAGAGAGAGTGTACAGTTGGGAGCTAGGAGCTGCGAGACCGAGCGTCGTCGCGTTCAAACTAAACTCGGGAACTCGTGGCCCGAGGCTTTTCCGCCCTATATTTCAATCAGTGCTCCTGACAGGGAGCTCACCCGACAGTCGAGCTACCGCTTCATAGTTAAATTAATCGACCTTTAAGCACGAAAAATTCAATTCGAGCCTCCAGCTCTTATTATCATTTCTTCCTTTTCTTTTTTTTTCTAGGTTTATTTTTACTAACATTTTTTAAACTCTTTTTGTTTCTTACAAGACGTTGAAGGGATTAACTTTGCATAGTTATTATAGCATTTATTCTAATCTTATGTTTTATTTTATCGAATTTAAAAAATGAAAAATTTGAAATTTTATTTAGAAAATCATTTATGATTTATTGAATAAAATTTATAAAAACAAAGTATTGTACTGAAAAAAAATACTTGATTTAAAAAAAATATTTCATTCAGATTTCGAGTTGTTATTGAATTTATTTAGAAAAATATTGAAATAATGTGGTCTTAATTTATTTAAAAAATTGTTGAGAGTTTTTGTTGTAAAAAGAGAAAATGAAAAATTTTTTAATTTGAAAGTTAACGTATAAAATTTATAGTCTTCATAAAATTAATTTCAATTAATTGTTAAAATTTAATTCTTTTTTAATAATTAAAATTTTTTCAATATTCTGAAAGTAAAATTTTGATTTTAATGACAAACATTTTTAAGTGATTTAGAACCAACAGAAAAGAGTCAAATAATCTTAGAAAAATTTAAATAAAAAATTACAAATTTTATGTGACTTATTTTTTTGAATATAAATTATTAATTTATTTTATTAAAATTAATTCGAAGCTTTTTGATTTGAAATTTATTTAATTTAAAAATTGAAATTTTTCTTGATTTCGTTCGTAAGTTTTTCAGATCAATTCAAACTGATACTCTCAAAATTTCCAAGATAATTCATTTTTTTAAATGAACCAGTGATTTTTTTTTTTTTGTTGTACAGATCATAGAATTTTCTTTGTAGTAATAAATAAAAATAAGTTGTTAATCCAGAAGCTGGTGTTTTTTTATTCAAAACATACTTAAAAGGAATTTCATTAAATCAAGATTAAATCTGTTCCGTGATAGGGGTCAGGAGAGGAGAATAAAGAGGAGCTTATAATAAGCGACGATAATTCCCGAATAAATAACAGCGTCCACGAGGTGTACTAAGATTGAGAGGCATCCTGAGCTTTAAAGGAAGCAAGGAAGTGAAAGAGCCAGCATAGGGACACCAAGAGGCTGAGAGAGAGAGAAAGTGAGAGTGAAAGTAGGAGCGAGCGAGGTATAGTACCCAGAGATACCCGTGCAGTATATTAACGTGCGAGTGTCGGCTCCGTGAATAGATATGACAAAAAAAAATAAAAGAAAATTCAGAGAAAGGAGCGTCAAGCACCGAGGATGGTAAGGAAGAAAACTGAAGAGCGAGTTGGGGTGGAGAAACTAGAAGGTACTTGATTTATTTCGGCGCCGCAAAGATCTGGCCCAGTGTACGTGCGTCGTTCTTCAAATTACCGACTTATAAACTTCTCCACACTCTATTCTCTTTTTTTTTCTTTACGTATGACATTCTCTTTCACATTTTAATACGTATTTTATAGTAGTATCACATTCGTTTTTCAAGATATCTTTACTTTCAGAAATAATATAAATAATTTTTTTTATTTGCACGACTCATGGTGCGCAGTATACTAGAAAAATTTTTTTTTATCTCCTCGGTACAATTATTTTTATTGTTAATTCACGGACAATAACATAAAACAGATAATTTAATCAAAATCAATTTTGCAATCTTCAAAAATTTATTTATTCAATTGTTTAGACACAATTTTATGTTCAAAAAAATTTTTTTTGATTATTGATTCCCACGAGATAAAATTTTGGGATATCTAAATCATGAGGCTTTGACGTAAGTAAAATTCAAATTAACGTAAGTTTTGAACTATACACTGATAGAAGGATTTATTTGTATTAAAAAATATTTGTTAATAGTTAACAAATAATTTATTATACAGAGACCACTTTTTAGTACTAAACAAATATTTCTTAGTATTTAAAATGATTTGCTTGTATTTAATAAATCTGATATTCATTTATGAGATATTAATAAATCTTTTTAAATACTAAGAAATATTTGTTAAGGACTAAAAAGTGGTCTCTAATAAATGATTTGTTAAATGTTAATAAATATTTTTAACTATAAACAAATCCTTTTATCAGTATAGAAGATGAAAAATTTTTCCAAATTTTTTTCGGTAGATTAGTCCTTTAGCTTCAATTTCGTTTTTGTAATGATGAACTTCCGATTAATAGTTTTCGAGATATAGAATTTTGAAAAGTATCTAAATCATATAACCTTGAATTTTTTTAAATTCATCAATAATCTTTGAGTAGTTATAACTCTTAAACCATTGAAAACAAAAAATTGGTCTCAATTTTATTCGATAGATTAAGTCTTTACGTATGCTCCTATTAGAGCATAGAATGAAAATAATTTGAACACCATCAAACAGATAATTTTTTATTTTTTTGTAAAATTTTTATGGTGTGATAATTGAGTTGGAATTGATGGAATTTTCTCTGTTATATACATGAATGATTAAATGAGTAATTGGAAATATAAGACATTCCTTGTGAATCGATTAGTCAAGAGCAACTTCAAAATGTCATTCTATGTACAGTCTTATAAATTAGTAATTTAGTTGGTAATAAAATACGTGGAATGTCTTTCTTGATTATATTTTATCCTTCAGATATTTTATCGATTTTTGTTCAATTAGAAAATATTTTAATTAGTGTCAGTAAAATAAAAAAAAATTTAATTATCTACACTCACGAGAAAAAAGTTTTTCAAAGGCTTATTCTACAATATTGTATCGAGCTTATATGGGG
This sequence comes from Cotesia congregata, assembly GCA_905319865.3. Taxonomy (NCBI): domain Eukaryota; kingdom Metazoa; phylum Arthropoda; class Insecta; order Hymenoptera; family Braconidae; genus Cotesia; species Cotesia congregata. The sequence continues at coordinate 4,875,078 of CAJNRD030001117.1, read as the reverse complement.
ATATGATACACCACACATGATTAACTCCGGACAAAAATGTATAATTTGATAAAATTTGTTTTCTACAATAAAATTTGAAAAATGTCACCTGCATAATATCTTAGACTGTGAAATATGTTCTTTTAGCATTGACATCCAAGTCTGTCATATATACGTATAGGCTCGAGGCAAAAATCTCAGAAAAGTATATGTATATATATCAAGTCATAGGAGGAAAGAAATCGCGTATGGATGCTATTTCAGAAAGTGATTTTGAGTGATCAGATCTTCCAAGTGCGAGACGTTCAATTTCCGGAGCCCGTTGTGAAATTTTATTTTCTCAACAACCTCATACATGTATACACATCATCGAACACTTACACACGCATGAAAACGTATTTTCGTGATATCTACACGACGTGTGTGTGAATCTAGGCACTTATCTCTTGCGCTATCACGGCAGTTGTTGACATTTAATATCGATGATGTTTGCTTTTCAATTGAAAGACGCAATATTTTAAAACATGTTAATGCTCAAGATTCTATTAACGTGATAATAAATACGTGAATACATGTACAAATGTTCAAATAGTTTCTCATTCGTCTTTTTCGCACGTCATATACTAATAACAGACACGTTTTTTTTTAAGGATAATATTTTCAAGTTGAGAAAATTAAATTTTTTAGGAAAAAGGTTTTTTTTTGTTTTTCTGCATTTATAATACTTAATCTTGAAAATGTGAAAAAATTAATTTTCAACACATGGTTTTTTGAAAAATTTGACCAAAATATTCGAAATATGATAAAATTGATGACAAACTTTTTCAAAGAAAATTTAATTCTTAAAAATAATAATAAGTTTTCATTTAGAACCATTTTTTCTTTTATTTTAATTAAGCAAATAAAAGCAAAATTTTCATTTTTGATTTACTAATTTGCCACCTAGCAAAGTGGACGATTGACAGCAAATATCTATGTACATATTATATTTAATATGTTAATATTTATGATAATGAACGGATCGATAAGCAGCGTAATTATTTAGCAGTCCACTTTCATATTATACAAATACGAGCTGTAGCATAAATTTGTTCGCTCCTTTTTATTTCTTGTAAATAAATACTTTTTAAAATTAGCATTTAATGTGCGTTAATAAAAAAAATAAAATAAAAAAAGCTACTAAGGATTCGTGATAGCTTTCATTAAAAAATAATTACTGAGCTATAAGTCACAGCATGAAGGAAAAATGTTTTAGTATTTATTTTAAAATTATTATTCGGAACATTTTACTTGAATTATTTTTTAAAAACTTTTATCCTAATATTCATTAAGGAAAATCGTTTTCCCGTTTCCCTTTCCCGACAGTAGAGCACCAAGTTAAAAGTTAATTAGCAAAGAAGAGTTTTAAGACGGAATATTTCATTTTTCAATTAAGACTTACTTTTAAGGTTTACATCAAATAGTTAGGGGGCAATTATATAAAAGTGGGGTTTCACCTATTTTCAGTTATAAAAAAAAAGATATTAATAAATTCTTTTTAAAATAATTTTTTGAAAATTAAAATCGAATTTTGGAAAGATTTTTTATATTTTTTTTTATTGCGCATTAAAAAAGAAAGAACTTTAAGAACAAAAAATTTTTTTTGGTAGTCAATTTTTCAAAATTGGTGTCAAATTCAAAAACTATTTTACAACGACCAAAATTTAAAAAAAAAATCATGAATTTTTTTTTTTTTCTAGTGACTGTGTAGGATTTTTTCCATAAATTTTTTACGAGTATATTATATATCGGTTGTGGAGAAACAAATCGGTATAGCAGAGTATATATTTTTTGCCACCTGTGTGCAGAGTTTATCGGGTGTTTACTAGACTATCGAAGTTAAAAACAAAACGAGGAGTTAAGTGAGCAATACATTCGAGTCAGAACAAAAAAGAACAACACAAGTGCACTTTTCAAAGTCATTTTGTATTATGGTTTCTCTGAACTAGTTCACGTTTTTATACTCTTAAGAACAACTTTCAAGATTTTTTTTTGCATTAGAGACTTGAGTGTTAAAATTCATTGGATTTTTTCCCAAAATTTTAATCAACTTTTTGACAGAAAAAAAAAAATAACAATTTTAAAGTAACGACTCGATACCAAAAAATGAAATCTCGTTAAAATAATTGAAGATAATAAAAAGTGAAATAACTACAGTTAATATTTTCAAGATGATTTAAATTTAAAATAAAGAAATAAAAAGGCAGTTAAATAATTTAACGATTGATATATTTAAAAGATTTTTACGAGAAAGCATTTTTCAATTAAAATATAAAATAGGTAACGCGAAAACGTCGTTGAAAATTATAGCTACACTTTTCCCTCAAGCTGTTTCGTTCTCGTCTCGTCTCGTTTTCCACCCCTGTCTCTTTCCACCGTCGTCTTCTTGTACGTGATATACCATCTGCCTATGTATACACCAATCCACTGTCGTTATGTGTATATAAGGCTCATACACGTGCATGAACGTCGGTAATATATTTTATATACATATACATATACATATGCCAGTTATTCGAGTTACATTCTCGTATTTTTTATTATTTTCCCAGGTTCACTATTTGCATTAAATTTATCGCGTGTGCCGTAATCGTGAGGAATATGGTTAATTTAAAAGGGTGCCGGTGGCCATCACGACAGCAAGCTGCTTTTCAAAAAAAATCAATTGTTTTCTGCATACTTGGCCTAGGTGCAACAACTTTAAGAGCCCAGGTCGATGGATGTACATGAAATCCATCGAGGAAGAGTTATAAACTCTACAACATTATAATAAATTCGACATTCTACATTTTAGATTTTAGATTTAACATTGCGACTATGAATATCAAGTAGAACGTCTTCGATGTGGATAGATACCCGTCAATCAATTTTACCCGATGCTTCTTAATTGTTTTAAACACTCCCCTTGTTTGGTTACTACGCTAATTTTTATCCTCCAAAGTTTATATCTCTTTTCCCCTCAGAACTCAACAACTATTTTTATTTCAACAAAAACATTATATTTTTATATTTTTTGCAATACAAAATCCCGGAATCCCGTCAGATTTTTAAATTGCTTGTCTGACGAGATAAAATACTTTAATTTATCGGATTATAAAAATAAGTTAGTCTATAGTTAATGTTTATCACCGCACTGAAAAAAAAGTTTTTTTATACCCGGAATACTGAATATTTTTTAGTCGAGTTTTCTTGTACGAAGTAAAAGTCAAGTTAAATATTTTAGATTTAAGAAAACTGGTATTTTAAATCTGAGAATACCAAGTTTTTTAACAGGACTAAAACTAAATTCTATGTTACCATAGCAACCGTGACGGTGGCGCCACTATTTTGTCATTTCCCTCCAATCTACAGTGTACGCGTGTTTTTTAGTTATTAGTTTACCTCCTGCCTGAGTCTAGTTACCTAAATATTTATTTGTGTAAATTAAATAATTTTAATTATAAATAAAAGTATTAATTATTAATATTACTTCCCCTTACTCCCTTACTTATATGGATTCTTGGATGCAAAAGAAGTTGTCAGAGTGGAATTTATCATCTCCAACAAATTTATAACTCATTTTAGCAATACATTCTTTCCTTATAATCAATTTTTATAATAAGGTAGAAGATCCAGTTATTTTCACTGGCCTAGTTGTTTGACACTTGCAATTTTATTCTAATTAAAAAAATAAAATGTTCTCAAAAAACCAATTATCTTAAAATTTATAATTCAAATATAATGTTTATTAAATTATCAGAGTTGATTTATTTTTTTTAATTTTTAATTAAATAGTATATTACATACCTAGGCCAGTAAAATAAGAAAAGTCTCAGATCACATGTAATTGTTGGCCGAGGCGAAGCCGAGGTTGACAAACATGTGATCTGAGGCTTTACTTTTTACTGGTCAAGGTGTGTATACTATTTTTCTGCTCGACGTAGCCGGAATGTGGCAACTTTGTTTAGCGCAGCGGCCAGAAAGTTGCCACTTTCCGGCCGGAGGGCAGAAAATAAAATTGCAAGTGTCAATAACTAGGTCTTTTACCTTAGTAATGTTATTAGTATATTAGTAAAATAATACTATTAGCAAGAAATTGCAATTTTTTGACAACAATAAGAATTAAAAAGAAGAAAAGAAAGGCTTAATGTACTATTTTCCATTTTGCTAAAAAATTTAAAATTACCTGCCATTCTACTAATTCATCCATACATGTATGGATGAATTAGTAGAATGGCAGGTAATTTTAAATTTTTTAGCTCGATAAACAATACAACCATTGTTGATTTGCATCAATCTCATTAAACATCTACGACATTAATCTTTTATTATAATAAAAACTACAACAATTTATGTTATTTATTATATTGTATTCCTTTGAGTGGTTGATAACGTATCGATAAATATCGATAAAACTTTTGAGAATCAGAAATGAATAAATTGTTCATTGTCCTTGAAAATTTCCTTTTAGCTATGATCCTAACAATTTATTTCACTGTCGGAATGTTGACTATGAGAGAATTGTAATAATGGTTAAATGTGGCCAAATATAATCAGATTTCAAAGTTTTCATTGTTGTTTTTAGTCCAAATGTATGTTTACATCCAATGTAAATTGACTACATATAATCAGATCCATAATCCGATTTTAAATAAAATTTAATTATTTCACAGACTATAGTATATCGACGTTCTAATTAACAAATTGTCTAACTCCATTTTAGAGAATCTTCTATTTGTACGAAAAAAACAATTAGTTCAAAATTTATTATCACTTTAAAAAACCATTTAATATTATTATTATCTAATAGAGATATAATATTTAGGTTTTAATCATTCAAATAATTTATAACTGGATTATTGCTACATCAAAACGTTAAAAAATTGCCCTCTAAAAATAAGGAGTTAGACAAATTGCTATTTAGATCGTCGATATCAGTTAATAAACAGTTAAACGGGTGGAAACTATATAATGACAATGAACTAAATTAGATCTCAAAGTGTTTTATCAATCTTCTAGCAAATTTCCTTTTTCTAGCAAAGCTAAAGATTTATATCCTCAGAACAATCACAACCAAACTTAGACCCAAAATCCAAATCCGCAATTTACCAAAATTTCAATTGTACATAATTATTCTTGAATATTTCCAATAAAGCTTATATCCAAAAACTTTTCCCAGCAAAACACAATTAAATCACCCAATATAAGAATTAGTGTACTCGGTCTAAAATTTTGAGTTAACAATCCCAGCTAACTTGAGTACTTATAAGTCGAAAAAGGATTTGTCTGAGATTAGCAGTGTTTACGATTTAAGCGCGTTTACCCACTGTGCAAGTGTGTGTTTAAATAAATCCCGAAAGTTAAATAACCTCTACTGGTATTGTTTGCCTCCATTAAACAGCTAAGACCAACAAAATCATTTACACTTACAAATCCACCTCCCGAACAATGATTCAGCATACTACATGTACACTAACAATACACATTTGGATTTGCATTTGGACTTTTCCCCCCATCACACCTCACTCCCCGTTCGTCTCACGCATCCGTCCATTCATACTATTTCTATTTGTAAACAGTCCTCCTCTTCCTCCTCCTCTATTTGTACACAACCCTGAAAAATTAGCTCCTTTATTCTTGAGCCGCATCCAACCATACATATATGAACATATACCAGCATATGAACATGCACGGATTACGGATTAGTGAATAAAATTTATCGTATTTGTCATTTGATATTGTTTATCATGTATACATATTGCGTGTATATATTCATATATATTTTGCATTGTATTAAAAATAATGCATTAGTCTGAATAGCTCGATACAGCGATGTGTTGGCTGATGCGGTTGCGCAGTCCTGTTTCGAGTTTCGAGACATCGCTCGTCGTTGTATCGTCGCTGTATCGATTCATCCCCTCTACAGGTTCAGCTAGTCCCGGATCCTCGCAATAGTCATTACGGACACAGAAGGGGTAAGGAAAGTTGAGGAAAGGAGAGAAGAGAAGAGAAGAGAAGAGGAATTACGGTTTTTATTTTGATAAACTTCGGACCGCGATTTTTCTCAGTGGGGAGGTGTAACGTGTTGGCTTTCTGGGTGAATTGCTCGGGACAATTCAGAGCGTTAATAATGCCAAATTATCATTGTAAAATTGAAGATAATAGTAATAGGAGGTATTAATTCATGGGGGCTGGATGGTTAATAAATGTTGAATTTGTTAATTCAAGGAGACTCCAAATGTAAGCAGACGGATATTTTTAAATAATTAATTGAGTATTATGAATTATGACGTCTGTGACAGCGTAAATAGAGATATTAAGATCTTGGGGGATTAAGTACGCTTGAGTTCATCCTTCGTCAATTGTCAAATTTCGTATTCATATCCTCCTACTATGCTATTCCAACTATATCGTCTTTGCTGTGCTATCCTGTCAGTGGTTATCTCACTCGAGCGATGCTGCTATTTTAGGGATTATTTTTTTTTCTTGGGAAAATTTTTAAGATAGGTTTGATAATAGAATTTTTGGGAGGAATTTTAAAATTGAAAAATGTTAAAAAATTTTTTGGATGAAATTTGAACTACAAAAATAGTCGTTCTTCTTTTTAAAAAAATTATCAATACTTCAAAATTTGAAAATTAAATTTTTATTAATAAAAATGATTTTTTTTTTTCATTTTATAAATAAAATAAACTTAATTTATAAATTTCTTTATAAATAAATTAAATATTTATTTTTAAATAAAATAAAATTGTTAAAAAATTTTTTGTATTGAATTTGAAGAACAAAAATGGTTTTTTCTCATTAAAAAAAAAAATTTAATGAGACAAAATTTAAAAATTTAATTATTGGCAGTATTTAAAAAAAAAGAATAAAAAAATTTTAATTAAAAAATGGTATTTTTTTATTTTAAAAAATATTCTTTCAGCTAAAAAATAATTTTTATCTAATTTCTGAATGAAAGTCTTAAAATATTTTTCAAAACAAAAATTTTTTTCTTAAATTTTAATTTTTATTATGTATTATGTATAATTAATAATTAATAACAAATCTTACCTTGACTCGGTAATCTCTCGGTTTCACAGAAGCTTCGTTAGATGGCAGTAGCACGAGATTTTCAATGAAAAGCTTTATTTTTCCGTGACAGCTTTTCCACCCTCAGTTTCTGGCGTTGGTAAGTCGGGAACGTTTTTTTATCTGTCGGCAAAGTAATTATTGCGTTACATATCTAGACCGATTTCATTTTATCAATCATAAAGTAAGAAGAAAAATCTATCAATGTCAATATTATCATTGTTTATGTAAAATTGCAAAATACTAAACAACAAAAAAGTATAGTGATTTAAAAAAAAGAAACTTGGAAAACAAACAAGAATTAATCGAGCGAATTCAAAGTAAACATTGCGGTAATGTATACGGTTAAAAAAACATTAAATTGCACTCAATTCACGACGGGTATCTCTACACGTGATGCTTCAAAGTATAAATATATATATATATAGTAGTTTCTTGAGAATATTTAACTTGATATAAAGAATATGTTTTTTGTTTTTACGTACAGGAGACTTTATCTAAATAATTGTAACAAAGTAAATAGTTATGTTGTGCGGGATCGGGAGTAAGGGTTCTGTGTTTAGTCAGAAAAAAGTTATCATGCGATGCACGCACGGAAAAAGAATGTATTGCTGCCGGACTGCAGCTGTATCGTATCTACTTGAGCGATCAAATCAACATTGTTGTGTGTTATGTGTTATGTCTCTAACCATTTCGTATATTATACAGCGATGATTAGATCTTATTTGCCTGACCAATTGCTCCCGTATCTGCTGCTACTGATGACTGCATTTTACTTTCATTCCTATTTTTTTTTTTTTTTAATGTAATATTTTACCGTCCGTTTATTTGAGTTAATTAAGTTGTTTCTACGAATATAGATGCATTATTAGTTTAAACGATTCTTGTCTGTCTAGTTATTTTTATTGATTTTTTTTTGTTGATAATTTTAATTAGTTGTTTTATCTTTGAGATTGTTTTGAATGTTCGTGTATATTTTTAAATAATTATTATTAATTTTTTAAAAATTATTATTATTTATTTACTTAATGATTTTGGGCGAAGACACTGTGCGTGACCTATCATTTAAAATTTAATTTTGATTACTTGCCATTCAGTCTAAAAACAGTGAAGTCTTTTAGAAAATTGCAAAATCTTATCTAGAAAAATTTTTAAAACAATAAATTTATAAATAAGCACAATAATAAGTATTTTATTGATTCAATAGCTTAGGAATAAAGATACTAACGTTGAAGAATTTTTGTCAACTATTTTAGATATTAATCTTTATTATTAAGAGAATAAGCAAAATTTTGTGGCCAGTGTATTTATATGAAAGAATGGGTTTTTATGGTTAAATTTAGTATCGTTAGAAAATTCTTGACCTAGAGTAGTACCTTTTCAAGGTTTCATATCATTCTCACCAATAGTCAATTTATGATGATAAGTATTTAGGCTGCATTCAAAAATGCTTTATCTCTAGATACGTAATTAAGGAATGACCTTGTATCTCGTGAACTATTGAGATTTTTAAAGATATAAGCTCATCCCGATGTTACACTCATCAAGAGCTTTGATTTGAGTACCCATTTGCATTTTTGATATGTTGTTACACTCATCGAGACCTTTCATTTGAGTACCCATTTGCATTTTTGATATATTTTTCATATATACATATATATAATATATATAAATATATGAAAAATTGATGTGGGTACTCAAATGAAAGCTCTTGATGAGTGTAACATCGGGATGAGCTTATATCTTTAAAAACGTCAATAGTTAAAAAAGTACAGTGCAATTTAACAAAATTCATTATTTAATAAAGAAAAATTTTTCTTATTTATAGTTTACACGGCAGTCACATAGTAACTGCAAGGTTGCTAGTATTATTTAAAGTTTTTCTTAAATAATTTTTCTGTTTTATAAAATCCATTAGAAATCCTTCGAAAAAAAGTTTTGACGACCTTGTCAGAAAATTCAATGTTTATATATGTTCTAATTAGTCTATATACAATTTTTTATACCTCCATTTGTCTGTACACGTATTATTAATGCCAAAAAGCGAGTAAAAAAAAACTTTACTGCAGTTACTCTAGGAATGTTAAAATTCTAGAAATTCGCTAAAAAAAATGAGAAAAAAAATTATTTCTAGATACGCTCTTCAAAAAAAAAATTCTTGAAGCCAAAAAAGCGTTTATAAAAAATTATTCTAATTTTTTACTTTAGAACTTTAACGTTTTGAACAATTGACTGTAAAAATTGGAAAAAAGACTCTTATGACGTTAAAATGTCGAAATTAAAAAAAAATTCCATTTATAAAAATTTAACTGAATTCAATAATTTTTCTAATTCTTGAAAATTTTCAATTTTTTCAACTAGAAATTCTAAAAGTCAAATTTTTTAAGCATCAAGTCAGAAAATAACTAAAATTTTTTTTTTATATGAAAAAAAAATGATATATTACACATTTTGAAGTTGATTGGAGAAAAAAAATGTATTCTCCGCCCACTTGACATTAGTAACGCGAAATAAATAAATACAAAAGGATGTATATAGGCAACAATAGCTACATATTTTGTGATTTTCATTTCGCAGAATGTGGACTCGAGCAGGAGTAATAGGCATCGTGCGGTTTCTGCGGTACCACGCACTAGTACTATATCATCGTTTAAAATAATATTGCGTCCAGAGGGGCATTCGCCACTCTCATATCCGTTGCGACAAATCACTCTTTGTCGTCGTGCACGCGTACTCCAAACTCTGGTCTCGGTCTCGGTCTCAGTACTGGCCATAGCTATCTCTCTACACAGTTATAATATTATATGTACGTGTTAGAACAATAAAAGAAAACAAAAATAGAAACAGGAACAAAATGGACTAAGAATAAAACATGGGACATGCTGTAAGCGCAAACAGCCCGCAAATGCCTGCTGAAAAATTTTAGTAATGAAAATAGTTCCTCATACGTCTGACCATACTCTACTTCTACTACTAAAACTCGACTATTTGTTGTTATTATTTGTGCAGTAATAGTGGTGCAGTACGGCAATGTCGGTATAATTTATCAATACGGGAGGTTTATTACACCGCAGGATAAAAGGAAAATGCCGGGCCGTGAAAATAAAAAATATTATTTCCAAGTTGGATGGGTCTGCGGGAGCTCTGGTAACCGAGTAGATGTTCGGGGTGTTAAGGTATGAAATAGAGAATGTATGGAAGGTGATGTACTGCATGATGTGGTCGGGCGATAATAAGTATGTATAGTTAAGTTAATAAGATACAGTCGTAATGAATTAAATGGACGTTCTCAGTCGGGAGATATGATTTAAGAGCTCCTGCACTGGGAAATGGGACCCGCGATGTTTCAGTACACTGGCACACACTCGTGGGCTCGTTGCTTCTTGTCTAATTGATTTAGTAGATCAAGATCAACGGTATCATTACGTGGTTATGATTTAATCATCAGGGTTGGGCGTCAGTTTATCAGTACAAGAATTTTATTATTATTTGAAAAGGAAATTTTTTAACTTAATACGAAATCGTTATTTAGTTATTATAAAAATGGTTATAACTCCTGAAATATCAATTTTATCGAGGAATTATAAGAGGCCATAATTGTAGCTTGAGCAATTTTTTACAAATAATGTTTTTGTACTATAGGGATATCTTCAATATTTTTGAAGATATAGTCACCTCGATAGTGTTTATATTGTGAAAAATGCATAATCATTATTTAGTGACTATAAAAATGGTTATAATTTATGAAATATCAATTTTATTGAGAAATCATAAAAGACTGCAAAGAAAAAAGTAAACTGTAAAATTCACTCGGATTCTGGTTAATTTTTATAGTTTCAAACAGTAAAATATTACAGAACTTAATGTAAAAAGTGTAAAAGCCACAATTTATAATTTAATATCCAAAATAAGTGATTAATAGCTGTCACTATAGTAAATAACGACTATCTCATCTTAAAAAATTACAGTTTCAAACAGTAACAATTGCCGTTTCAATATATAGTCCATAATACGGGAAAGGGAACTCAGATAAGAAGAAGGGGGTTTCACTTTAGGAGAATTTAACATTTGAAACAGTAAAAATTCTACTCTTAAAATATATTTTACTAGTCCAAGCAAGTCAATAATTATAGTTTCATTTTTAACGTTGCGTTTAAAATTTACCATTTTACTTTGTAAATATTGACGTTGCTTGTATTAGAAATTTAGTATTAACTGTATTTTATACTTTTTACATATCATGCGATCATTTTTTAGGTACGAAATTATAAATATCAAAGTTAAAGTTCTTAATTAGTATACTTTAACATTTTAGACATTCACATAGCGAATATTACTGTTTAAAAAAGTATTCCCACAAAAAATAAAAATTAGATTTTACGGAACAACTTTTTCATTGAAAATAAAGTAAGGTGGTAAGTCAATTAATTTAGTTTGTCATGCAACCGTATTTTTTACTTTTTCAAACAATAGTTAATTTTTGAATATATTTATTTAAAAAAAAAACAATATTGAAAACTTATAAATTTCAAACAAAACATTATTTATGTACATTTTACATGTACCGAAAGCTCCAAGCCGGAACTGAAAAGCTTCAATCCGCGGTTTGTAAATTACGATTAATTTCAAAAACCGATAAAAAAGTCATCAATACATAATGACAACAAATATGACGATTTGTCCACCAAAAAAAAAATAAATAAATTTAAAAAATAAAATAAGCGATAAAATGTTGAATTTGGTCGATATCATATATACATATACACAGTATAGATGTATATAACATATATAAAGTTGAGCAAGGCAAAGGCGATAAAAGTAAATTGAAAAAAGGTAAATATAAATTCTTGTGCCATAAATGTTGGCATTTAGTTAGACTTAAAATATGAAATAGTTTCTGGGAAGTTAAGTCCGGGTTATTAACGACGAGTTAGAAAGCAAGGGGCAAGGGTCAACCCACCTCAGAGACTCAGAGGTTTAGGGTCTGCGGTGGTGCCAACAGAGAGATACCCTGAGACGAACCTCGATAGAAAGTCAATTTGCCGTTGTTCGGGTAAGTCACGTGCCGTCGGCTCATCTGGTGGCTTCCGGTTAAGACTTCCGGTCGGCGGGAACTTCATTCTCCTCCTCCCCCTCCCGTTTCGCCAGTTTGTTACTTTGCGCGCATACTGCCTTTATACAGTTCATACATGAACTTCCGATTTCTATATATATATATATATATATATAAATAAGTAATTGGAATACTCAACCAAGGATAAGTTCCAGCGAAACTTTTTTTTTTCATTTCATTTCTTTTTCTCAAAAATACACAAAAAAATTCGCAGAGTGGATGATTTTTGATTGCTAAATCCCTCCGGAGTGAAATTCTGCCCAAGATGGATTTTTCTTGCATTTAAAAAAAAAACTCCGAAGTTAATTTTTTATTTTCTTCTTGGAACTCTTCGTGTAAGAATTACAAAATACGTATTTAGAGATTTTGAAATTAATGTAACTTTTTTCCTTACTTTGATGCAACAAATAAATTTTAATCTTTAAAAAAAATTGCATCAATATTTTAATTTATTTTTACAAGTCGAATAGTTTATTTGAGAAAACCCACAAGTCAAAAATGCTAAATTTTTCAGGAGAAGCAAAGAACATTTTTCTTGGTTAAGTTTGCATTAACGTCATTAACCAATGATGAATAATAATAATGTAAGCATCCCTAAAAAAGATTCGAGCATGAAAAAATTTAATTGTTCATTACTACAATTAATAACAAGACTTTTACCTACAGTAAAATTTCAATTAGTCTTATACACGAAAGCATGAGTCAGACTTTACCCCTTCTATCTTTTTACTATTACTTCCAAATTTTACAACATTTCGATACACATCACGAGATTATATTCAACTACATACAAAAGTCACATACTTGATGGAGAATAACTCCTCTTCCATCGCCTTGACCCAACTTACCACGGGACTATCTACCTGCATGACCTTTTCTTCTCGGCAAAAGTATATTTTTAAATAATATTATTTACCAAAGGTGCGAATTTTCATCTGTTTCTTTATAAATCAGTTCCGGTAGTACCTTTTTTCAGGTAACAGAAATTATCAATATAAGAACAGCGAGACGCATCTTCGAATAAAAATATATATTACGAAATAAAATTTCAAAGCGGGATAACTACGGCCCCTATCGGTTCGACTGAACAAATATTGACATTGATTTACCTAAAAATTCGTAGTGGTAAATTAGATTTAATTACAACATATTTAACTAATCTGAATCTTTCACCACTAAATAATATTTTCAACGCAACATTATTTCAGAAGAGAACTCTTTTCCATGAGTAAAAAAAAATAATTATTGAATACGATTACACATATTCCAAAAAATAAAAATCACCAAAAACAATTATACAACAAGTAGAATTATTCTCGAACCCACTAACCTTTAAAATTCAGCGATTTAAAATAAATAATCGAATTATCGGGGTGTCAAAATCCCTCATATTTATTATTAACACGCAGGCCGACCCAAACCTTCTTTTTACGACTCCATCCCAGGTAGCTTCCGTATAATAAATTGAGGTTCGTAAATAACACAGTAAATATTTTACAAGTTTCGGGCATTGCGGTGATTAGGATAAAATCTACAATCTTATCAATAATTAGATCAGAATGTTATCTAAATAGCGCGCAGATAAGAATTTAATACTTTCCAAAGTATCTCCTTGTTCAAGTTTTTAACTATATCATACCTGAGTAGTTTCTCCCTCCGTGGTGGAGTCTAACTCAGATTTAAGTTATTCTTACTTTCTTCCTCTTCCTCTATTTTTCTGATCAATCTACATATTCTCCAAAAATTAATTCTAAGGCGGTATTAGAGCACCTTAGGTGAGAAAAATCCCAAAAGAGGGGAAATTTAGTCGCATCTTTAAAAACCCTACTCCTTCCCCAAAACTGCACCAGTACTCCCATAACCTGAATACCAAAACATATATCCCTTAATACTTGACGGTTTCTTGTTTTTATATAATTCAATCAAATAATCTCAGTAAATTAAATACTATATACCGTGTTTAAAAACGTCGGCAGTCTCAGTCAGTCAAAAACTTGTCGACCTATTCGACTTTGTCAACCTATTAATACCCAGTAACTAAATAAAACTAGATTATAAAATGAATTAGGAAGTTGACAGTTATTTTCGGTTTATACCTTTGCTACCTGTACCACTTCAGCACGAGCCAGCGGTCAACCAACAACTCATCACACCTTTTAATTTCAAAGCAGGTATAATTTCGTTGTTATCTTAATTGCTTTTTTCATAATTAGATGTAGCTACCTTATTTGTTTGTTAATCATTAAGAAAGGGTGATTTATGAGTGTTAAGTAGTTCAAACCAATATTGTTAGACATCTGTTTAGAAATTTCTATAGGTCGTATCATCCCGAATACACATTTAAATACCTATTGGCACGGTTCTCGCCACCCTGAACGAAGGGTTTAAGTAGCTAGTTCTAAAACTCGGAACCACATAAACATAATATTGTGCTTGCGTCCTCAGGACATAACAAAATCACATCAAACAATAAAACAATAATTTAAATTAATTTTTTTAAACTAATACTGCAGAAATTATTGAAATTTAAGTATTTTGCATTGAACTGAATTTTTTCTACTCAGAAGTTTAGAAAAAAAAAAAAGTTTGGAAAATCCAAAAGTGCACGACTCATAATGCTCATTTAATTATAAATAATAAAAAAAAAAAAAAAAAAAAGAAAAAAAAAAAAAAACATAACAAAATCACATCAAACAATAAAACAATAATTTAAATTAATTTTTTTAAACTAATACTGCAGAAATTATTGAAATTTAAGTATTTTGCATTGAACTGAATTTTTTCTACTCAGAAGTTTAGAAAAAAAAAAAAGTTTGGAAAATCCAAAAGTGCACGACTCATAATGCTCATTTAATTATAAAATATTAAAAAAAAAAAAAAAAAAAAAAAAAAAAAAAAAAAAAAAACAAGTCGTTCAAAATTAGTTGCCAAAAAAACAGCTGTACTAGGAAGGTACTGCACAAGCGCCTCTGGTGGAATAAATGTACATAATATCTATAGATATAGATATATCACCATCCATGTTATTTTATATAGGTATATATATAGGTATACAGTCTTGTAGTTTTCGTTTTTTATTAATTGTAATTAAATGACACTAAATTAATTATCCATTCGCATTCGGTGACCTACGATTGTCGATTAGAATTAAAAAAAAAAAAATTTAACTCAAATAATTAATTTTTTCACAAGTTACAGTGTTTCCGGAGTTTCATACATGACGGACAGGAAAATTTTTTGACCTATTTTGATATTTTTTTCCGTTTCTATTGCACTAAATTAATTTTTAGCAAGTATGGAATTAGTCTCCATTAAATTATCTAGACAATAGTATGCAAAATATCTTGATTTCGTGAACTAACACGGCTATAACACTAAAAATAGTTATCAAAATGGGGCGAAAAAAATTTTTCGATCGTAAAGCACTCTCTGATGCTTCGCATCATGAGTCGTGCAAAAAAAAAAACTTATTTTTAGAATTTTTAAATCGAATGTTTATTCGAAAAACTCCATAAGTCACCGGGTTATAGGGTTTCTCAACTAAAGAAGATTTGTATCGACCGATTAGTTAGGTCTTGAACACGGATTTAATATTTTTTTGGTGCTGGTACACGTAAGGGGGAATTCATAGAACCGAAAAATGCAATGATGGGGTTTCTCAAATAAACGATTCAAGTAGCATATTTGATAAATTCTCTCTATAATTATTTACTTGTTAATAAATCTTAAAGATTGCCATCTAAAAGTTATTTTCAGTAATATTAATGTAATTGATTTTATTTAATTAAACGTAGTCATGTTAATAAATTATTATTTTTAACTTTTAAGGTCAGAATTTATCAACAAGACTTAAAAAAACAAAATAATCTTTATCAAAATTTGGTTCCATGTTCCAATCAAATTTTTTGAAAAATGTAATTAATATTTACAAAATTAAACTTGAGATAAATTGTACAAAGTAATTGTTATTAATTTGGCATATGATACTTTTCCGGATAATTGAAATTTATTTTAGTGTAAAAACTCCGTACTCGAATGTTTTTTTGACCATTAATCTATGTAGCGAAGTTTTTGTTGTTTTTTAACAATTAAATTTTTTGTTTTTAAATCTTTTTCTTAAATCACGTAGTTTTTAAAAAAAAAATTCTATCAAAACATCCAGCAGTTTTTGATGTGGATTATTTTCTTTAATATAATATAATATTTATATAGATTCATGAAAAGTAAAGACAGCAGAGAAGTAATGGAAGCATTCACATGCAAGAGACAATCGAAGAGAAATAATCCTACGGATATTTTCGAGATCAATCGAAATGTTATTTTATTTTATTACTTTTGTTTTTGTTTGAGTTTTTTTATTGTATTATATAAAAGCTGGATTGTTTAGATAGTTTTGTCGTGAGAGAAATATGTCATGTTCGATAAACTATTATTTATTTCACTGTATTTTTATTTATAGTCGGGTGCGCGGGATGATAGACACCGAGGGCGAACAAACCCTTCTTTTTTTAATTATTATATTGTGTGTCAAGGGGCGTCGGGTTCTCTTTGTAAAGATCATGGGTAAAAATAGATCTAAATCGTTCAATGACATAATTTGTCACGGTAATCAATAACTTGTAGGTGTAATAAAAAATTAAAACTTCAATATTTTGTTATTTTTATACGACTTTTTTTTTGTACTGAAAGAAGATCTTTTCTTTGGTGCTTTACAATGACAAAAAATTTATTCAAGCACTAGTTTATTTATAAATATATTTTTAATTTTTCTTTTTTTACCTTATGCTTTTATTTATTTTATTAAATATTAAATATTTTTTATTGCTTCTTACACTTGTGTATTTTTAAATACGTGACAAAATTTTTTATATTTAGTAAAAATTAATTTTGTGGCCAATAAATCAATATCAATACTTTTAAAATATTGAAAAAAATTTTTTATGTACGCTATAAATATATCAGTCACGTTAGACTGAAATTAAAAATAACTATTTCTTATTTTTCTTATCACTTGTAAAATATTTTATTGATGAATCAAAAATTAGATTTTTCTTCGAACATAATCAGTATAACTATAAAATTTTTAAATATCCATTTTTCTTTAATTATCAGAATGATTATTCAATTGAAATAATTATATTTGAGTTTCTCAAAAGCTCATTCACCTCTCAGGACAGTTATTTTTAAAAAAACTACGAGCAAAATTTAAAAAAATTGTATTATAGACAGGACCTAAATATTTGGATAATAATTAAGATTTGAAATTTATTTTTTCGATAAATCGATTGGCTAATTATATTGACAACAAATAACTATTTTCGACAAACACTTGAATTGTATTTTATCTGTATACAAACCTATGAATACTTAAATTTCGACAAATAAAAAAAAAATACTGACTCCGAGATTTGAACCCTGTCTTCACGCATGATAGATTAAAAGCTGTCCCTCTGCGCTGCGGCAAAAATTTGAGGTAGCTTTATTTCGAAAAATTTTTTTTCAGAAAATTTCTACATCACCTTCTCTTTTCATCTGTCGGAATACAGTTTGAAAATTTAATTTCGATATTCTTCAAAAATGCGTGACATTTCGACAAATAAATTCTAAAATGGCTTCCTCAAGATAAATGAATATAAATGAATTATCAGTCCATATAATTCAATTAAAATTCATTGTTAGCTCATAATTTCATCAATATTTATACTACAAAAATTAAACATTTTTCTTATAAAAAATACTAAATTGATCCTTTAATAATTCTTATGTCAAAAACTTTTCAGTTTTTCTCACTAGAAATTCCTTGCTTGGTTTTTACATTCTTGACAAATTAATCTCTAATCGGTAACTACTAGACTCTTAAACTAAATTACCATCAGCCGGTAAAATTAATTACTTTCTATTCAAATTCAATTACATGCAAAATGATAATCGAACTTTTATAAAAATATCTTGCCTTAACCATAAAATAGCAATAAAAAATGAAATCCCTCAGATTTACAGCCTACTCAGACAGGAATCTGAAAGGGTTAGGATAAAAATTAGTGAAGCAGCATAACTCGTAAAAATAATGCAACGTACAGTATAATTCAGAGCCCTAGTACTAGCACACATGACATTAAGGTACGTAATAAAATTTAAAAAGTGACTATAAAATTTTTCACCTTCCCAGCAAAACTAGCTCTAAAAGAACAGTTAAATTTTAGTGCATAAATCTACATGACGGTCACTTTGTCTCGGCACCGAGACCCACTAGGTCAGTATTTCAGCGGGGGCCGAGAAAAAGAAGTGACCGGGACGGGTCAGGGTGGCAAGGACGAATGGTGTGCATTTTAAACCTGCACATTCATCCCCTGGACACCAGACCGAGAATTGCGGTTCCAAGTTGGTCAGTGAATAAGATGCGGAAAGATTGCTCCGCGGTGCTCGAAAGACAAAGACTAAGGAGCAAAGGCCAAACGTGTGTTTTGTTTATTTTTTTGTTTGTGTGTATGAGTCGAGCATAAGTATTATGTGTAATATAAGCGATAGAGTGAAGAATACAGTGATACAGCGAGAGCTTAAGAGAGAAAAGCTCCGCCCCTTACCAATAGCAAAGCTTTCAGAATCGGTTGTCTTGTGATGTGCGGCCAATATGGAACAGGCCTGGTCGCGCAGCCTCCAGGGTAGACCAATAATCGCAAT
Source organism: Cotesia congregata (assembly GCA_905319865.3). Taxonomy (NCBI): domain Eukaryota; kingdom Metazoa; phylum Arthropoda; class Insecta; order Hymenoptera; family Braconidae; genus Cotesia; species Cotesia congregata. Next base: position 4,856,213 of record CAJNRD030001117.1, on the reverse strand, counting down.
GCCTCTTTTTAAAATCTGTACAAACTGGCTGGTTCATTTGTTTTAAATTTTTATGTTATTGTCGCTGCAAGGTATTATTGTTTTTTGTTATGGTTATAATTGTTATTGTTGTCTTTCAACATGAGAATTGAACAAACGTCATGTTTGATATTGTGATGCCCTTGGGCTCCCTGTGTCCCCGTTTCCCATGTCGTGGATTTGCCTACACCGTAAGTGGATGCATGTCCATTATGCTTTGATATATTATAGCTTGGATATAATTTGGAACTGCTGCGAGGCGATAGTGATAAGATCTGGGCAAATTTAAAGGGTGATATTGATATTCAGAGACATCTCATAGAATTTGGGAATAAATTATGACAAAGAATTCCAAATGAAAAAGTAGTTAAAAATTTGAAATGCAATTTTTTTTAAATTTGCAAAAATAAATTATTTTTTAAATAAAATCCGATAAATGGACATGTGTCTGTTGATTTGAGTAGCATAATTTTCATTACAGTGGAATTAACAGATAGTCGATAATTTTTTACTTGTTTTTTAAAAATAAACTAGGTCTAGAAAATTATTAAAAAAAAATTGCATTTATAATTTTTTAGAGCTATTAAAGATGGAATTATTTAAATAAATTTTTCTTGCCGCAGCCAATCACAATTTGACGTAGACTAGGCTGGCTATCGCAAGTCGTATTATTTTTATAAATTACTCTCTGTAAATAAACCTTATTATCTACGTGAATTGTTCATAGAAGATGTAGATATTAGACGATCAAATCGTTTAGCTACTAAGAAAAACAATGTAATTTTTAAAATACCTATAGCTTTACAACCACTCACTATGAAGGTACATTTGTAATTACTGCTATACGTTTGTGGCAAGAACTTCCGTCTGATATTGTAAATGCGTCCAGTCTTGAGGTTTTCAAGAATAAAATTTTTGACTATTTGGTTAACTTTGATGTATAAAGAGAGTTCATAAATGTTTATAAGATTGTTAGAGAAATCGAAATCATAATTATTTTATAAAATCGAAATCAGAGTACTTATAATATCTGTAAATTATTATTATTATTATTAATATTTTTAAATTTGGAATAAATTATATTTCTTATTTTTACTTGCCTTGTAAATTATTGTTATTAATATTTTAATTTTGTAATTAATTCTATTTTTGTTATTTTTACTTGCCATTTGGCCAGCAGGCTTTGGCATAAATAAATAAATAATCTAATTTGTGTTAAAAAAAATTATCACATGTCTCAAAATTTCAATATCATTAATTTTTGACAATTGAAATTTGGATTCTTGTAACTATTTTTTTAATAACAAATTTTTATAGATATTTTGAAGTTCAATTAATAATCTTTGTTAGTAATATTATTCAATTAGATTTTCGACAGTTTTTGAACAATTTCCTAACAAAAATTTCCAATCTTTGTGATTTGCATTTGAAATTGACTGGAAGTTGCAGGATGGCCTGTCGGGCCAATCGTTTCACGATAAATTAGATATCTGGTTGCTATGATGAAGATACTGATTGACATTGCATTTCATGAGTGATATTATTTTAGTGATACTGAAATAGGGAATTAAACGTGAAAATATAAAATCCAGGTGGAAATTCTTGCTAGTTTTATGATAATACATTTACTTTATAAACGAATCTCTTGAATGGCTTTTCTAAGTTAAAAGCTATCTAGAATTTTTTATGCTTCTATTTGGGTCAAGTAACGTAAAAAGTTACCCCCCTCAATAAATAGGTTATTTTATTTGACCTTAGTCAGATGGAAATATTTATCTTAAGAATGTCTTTTTGTACAGTTTGATCTGAGTTATTTAAATGAGTCAATAGAGGGAAATCAATTTGGTATCGATACTTGATTCAAGTGGAAATAAGAGAAGTCGGAGTTGAAACAGGAAATGAGTGGAGGCTAGCTAGGGCTGAGGATGGAAAAATTTAAGAGTTTAAACCTAATATATTTAAGTATAAGTACATCGTTAAGCTTTAAAAGTATAACTTTGAGGGTTCTAAACTGTTTCTGGGTATTAAATTAAGAGTACTTATATTATAAGAGATATTAAGAGCCTCTACAAACCTCGGACCAATAATATCAATAAAAATAATATGCCGGTAAGGGAATATATTGCTTCTGGGATTTTCACGGGTAATTTCTATTTTTTTTTTCTTATTTTTAAATATGAAGAAAATAAAAAATTAAGAGGTAATTTTTTTATTGAATCGACAATTAGAGAAAATATTCAGTTGAGAGAGAAAAAAAAATTATTCCTATTTTAAAAAATTCTCAATTTTTTGAACCGAGAAGTAAAAAAAAAATACCAACGTTTTTGTTTATGTACCCAACTATTGTTTTAAAAGCAGCGGTAAAAAAGATGTATTTAATTTTTTATCAGAGCGATAAAAAATGACAAGTCAAAAGGTTCGAGGTAAAATAAATTTAAAGTTGTCCTTTATTTCGTTATTCATTCATTCAAAAAAAAGTAATTCAAGCAAATAGATACCTTTAAAATAGAATAGTTTGTACCGTGTCTTTGGCGATAAAAAACAAAACGAAAATAAAAAATAAAAAATATAAAAAAAATATTTGTTAGTGTACACATCAGCTGTCAAAATGTACAATACAATATAAAGTTATTTTACTGTCGCATAAAGTACGTGAAGCAATGGATGCGCCATGAGGTGATTCCCTCAACTCGTTTTTTATTCCTATTTCTATTTCTGTTGCGCCTCTCCCTCCTTCTATCTTTCTCTTTCCCTCTTTTCTGTTAGTCCGGGTGCAAACTAGACAACCCGCTGGTACGGTCCGAGCAAACTATTAAAAGTTGCAAATTGCTGCAGACATGCTGCGGGTCCGTTCTGGTGAACTGATTGTATTCTCTATCCCACTTTTTTTTATACAAAACCTCCTCTGTTATTTTTTAATTATTTATTATTAATATATTTCACCCTCTAATTCGTCTCTAACCTGATTTAATTAACACTTTGTGTACCTCGAGATTATTCATTTTGTCAACGCGAGTTAATACAACTTGATAAGAATCCAAACAGCGTAAATTTTTTTGTTTCTTGTTTTTTTGTTCTCTAATTATTTAATTCAGCTGGTCTTGTTTTTTTGCAGGACATGAAAGTCAACTGGGCAGCATCAGCGGGTAATCAACCGAAGCAAGACACAAGCAGTAAGTTTACTTCTTGGATTAACTTTTTATAAAAAAATTATAACCAATTATTTTATTTTTCTCCGCTAAAACTTGGACAAATTACGAATTTTTTTTCTTTTAACTTTTATCTTATAGAAAATTAACTAATAAAGTCTTTTTAATAATAGAAATAATTTTTAGAGCAAACTTTTAATGTTAAAGCCTTCCCAATCCTTTAATTCAACGATATTTTCATTAAAAATTTTAATCACATCGTTCTAACAATAATTTTTGACATTTTGCGGATTTTGTTAAATTAACAATAAATTTTATACTGTATATTCACTGAAAAGCACAAAAACATAAATTTGAAAAAAGTATTAAAATTGGACCAAGCCAGGAGTCGAACCTAGATCTATATAGATGTGAAATCCAGTAGTTTAAATAGTAGAGAGCCTGACATATAATAAGAAGTAGACGATTTTTAATTGATTTAAATTTCCGGGGTGAAGTTCGCTCCGAGAATGATTTTATTTTTATTGTTAATAAAAAAGCCTACGCGGAATAAATTCTTTAATTTTTTTATTGAATGAAAATATTTTTAAGAATTGCATCAACATTTTTTTTCTCAATTTTTACAAATAATATTTATTAATATAAAAATTTATTTTTTAAAAATATAATTAATATTTACACCGTAAAACTTGAGATAAATTTTTTGAATTATTTGTTATTAATTTGGCATACAAAACTTGTTTTAGCTTATTAAAATTTATCTTAGTGTAAAATTTTAGTTCAAACTCCGTACTCAAATATTTTTTTTATGAAAACCCATATTCAATCCGTACACAGTGTGTTTTATTTCTTCATTCCTGCATTGCTGCATTCATTCTTAATTTCTAACAGTAAAATAATTAAAAAAAAAAAAAAAACAATAACAATAATAGTAAATTAAAAATACTTAAATATTGATCTATGAGTAAATTACCTGCCAAGTAAAACATTTACATTTTTCAGGTTAAAAAATACCTTCCCATGAACTAAAGTCACGCAGTTGTGATTAAGAATTTAACTTTTCTTCGAACAGCCCCTGCACTGTTAAAAACTACTTCTTTGAATAACATTCAATAACTCTCAATTAAATTAACCAAAAATAATTCAAAAGTAAACTTCCATTACTGTTACTGTTAATTTCAAAATTATTGAGTGCCAAGAGTAATAAAAAATATTTAATTAACAAAATGTTATTAGTTTGTTGAGGAAATACGGGTGTCGGAAAATGTAAAGTATAAACCTCTGATAAGTACACCCATACATAGAGTAATGTTGACAGTCGTAAGGCTGTTGGTATTTAAAAATGTAATTAAATGAATGGTCCGAAACAATGTCTCTATTTATAGTGGATAATTAAATGTGAACAGAAGGTAAAAGGAAAATGATAATAAATAACAACAACAGCAACAAGGAACGAGAAACGAGGGATTGTTAACATAATTATAAAAGCATGTCTGTGACATACATCTTTGTCATTTTTATCATGCGATCGTTGCTTACTATCACGGAAAAGAGCAACTATACTGTTACTATATATTCTGTATATTCTGCTGTACCGGCAACGACAAACACCGCGGTTTATATTAGTAGGAGGACATTACTGTACGGCTTACGCTACTGCGACTACATTAGGTTGATTAAAGCTTTGGATTCTTCACTGGTTAGCTACAATACGGACAGCGACAACCGACCAAAAGATTAAGATAAAGACATGAAATTTAGAATGGGATAACGTTACTTTCAACTCCTGGGTCTATGGTTAATGAAGATATAATCAACGGATAGTAGAAGTAGGAATAGAAAGCCGCTGCTAATGGCTAGTACTCAAGTTGAATAAAGAAGTTTTAGAAATGATTGACCTTGTTGAATATCTCGCAATTTTTTTTAACAGTTTGAATTAATTCAAAAAATTCAGGAACTAAATAAAAAACGAGGATTAAGAAAAATTTCTTAATTCAATCATTTTACTAATTTAAGCAACCAGTTTGATATTTTCAAACAATTAATTATGTATTCGATCTAGCAATTTTTCATAGTTTAGATTTAGTTTTAATTTGAAATTTTTAACGAAAAACGTTGAATTTTAGTAAATTTAATAAAACGTTAATTTATAATTAATTCAGTGAAGAGAAAAATAAATTAATTTAAATAATCCTAGCTAGAGATAAAGCTATAGAATTTCCAAATGTAGTCTATATTGACATTCCTTCAATGTCTGATCCATCGTATCGTAGATCTCATTTGGCGGGGTGCCTCGGGGGGCAGGGGGTCCAAATACACCAAGAAATATTTATTACAAATAATAAGCAGACTTTACTATCAAATAATTATGAAGACTTCATTTGGTAAAATAAAACAAAGTAATTTTTACACAAAAATTAGTTAGGTTATTAACAGAAAACGACATTATACAGATACTTATGACTTTATAAGCCTATGTCAGGCCTGATACGGTCATACATGCCCATATATCATTTTTCAACCGAAGTTAGTGTTGAAAATTTTCGGTAGATGGCGCACGGCCGATAAATCATCTCCCTACCAGAAAGTTACATTTCAGAAATTAAATTATCAAATTAAAATTATTGTATTGACTCTTTTGAGAACTTTATCTGACATTGTTGTTTAGTGTAATCAACTACTAATTTAATTTTTAATTCATGATACATGTTAATAAACATAGATCATTTTTTACTCTAATAAATAGCCAGATATTTTATATGAAAAATTTTATTTACAGGTAGGGTAGAAGTACCGTTTGTGGCCACTGTACCGTTTATAGTCATTTATTGTTCAAATAAACGATAGAAATTAATTTATATTAATAAATCATTACAAACTCAATTTGTTTTAATATAAATTTTTTAAAACTCAACAAAAGTATGGTTATAATATTATAATTTTTTATAAATTAATTCACATGTTAACTGGCCAAAAACAGTACTAAGGTGACCACAAACGGTAATTCTACCCTACTTCGAAATTGTTATAAATTTTAAGCTACCCTAAAATACTGATTTTTGGAGATGGTCTTAATTAAAACATGGTAACTTACAAAACAGCCGGGATTTTGAACCTGCTTGATAGATACATATATGCATCCATACAATTAAAGCTAATAAAAGCGTGTAAAAAAAGAAGCGCTGACACAACAGCACTACAGCATCATCTAGATGTGAATATAGAGTAGATAGATGGATAGATGATGAAATAGAAGGGTGTCAGTGGAATAGAATAGGGACAGTAGGCAAGCGGGGAGTTCGCGAACCGAGAAATGGAATCGAAGCACGAGTGAACCAAGTGAATCGTGTATTCTCTTTGTTGGATATTGTCTGTCGGGTGTTGGACACGTTACGTAAACGTTCGCAGTAGCTAGTAGCTCTTCTCTGACTGTGCTCTGTATATCCAGTGGTGCTCGCTCCAGTGTACCACTGTACTCGGATGGTTAGCCCTCTCGATACCCTCTCGTGCAACACACCAATACAACCGATACATAACAATATATAGACACATAAACAGAACCGAGAACCGAGAACCGAGTCGAGGTGGGTGCATAGCAGTGGCATCGCCAGCGGTGCTAGCGGTTGTAATGGCGGTGGTCACGATGCGGTGAAAGCTGCCGATGGCATTTGTGGGAACGCGGCGAATCGGTAAACCACGCGCCTACCCGCTCTCTCTGGATCTATCCGAGCTCTGTCTAGGTGGCTGCACACATCTTCCCAGGTCTAGCCAGAGAACTGGCTACCTCTGCTGTCTCCAAATCTCTTCTCATCCTCATCCTTGTCCTCACTTTGACAGAGCAAGATCCTCTTATCATCGTCTATCTTCTGTCTTCCGTATGTACAACACCCACTACTTGGTCACTAGAATCCGAGATTCAGACAGACGCTTACCTGGCCTGTGTTTCATGTTCGGGTTCTGGTTCTGATTCTGGTTCTGTGTTATGTATGTGTTCTATCCATCGGGGCTAGAACCAGACTACCGTCCGAAGATAATGCTCTGTCTATATGTCTTGGTCGACGATCGTCGTGGATTCTGTTTATTTGATTAACTCCCCCTTTCGGCTCTAAGTGCCCACTGATCAACAATATGATCAACCGTTGTCGTTGTCATTGTCATTATCTAAATTGGATGTTTCTTGGTGGATTATGCAGCTGTCGGAACACTGTTCAGATTCCTCTTAAGCGCTGTCGGTCGAGAAAGGGAATTCTCAACCAGATTAACCGGCTTTATTATGCTATGCATTTTTAAGAGTATCACCATTGAATTCTCAAGTTGTGTTCTTACAGGTAAAAAGAGGGGATTATATAGAAATTTTCAGATAAAAAATTTTTCGAAAAAGAGCTACCTTAATTTTTTGCAGTGGCGAAGAGGCAAAGATGTTAGTTTGGCACGCGGAAGAACAGGGTTCGAATCTCGGAGTCAGTATTTTTTTTTTGCTGAAACTATTCAGATATGTAGATTTTTTTTTTGTCGGAAATGTAAAATGAGAAAAATTAATGATTTAAATTCCATTTTTGACTAGAGTTTGAAGTAATTTTAACTGAAAATTTCCGTACCTATACAGTTTTCATTTAATGAAAACATATTATTTATAGAAAAATAATATAGAAAAATAAAAATGGAGAAAAGTTTGCATATGAATTGATTGTTTATTAGTGAAAAGCAAATCCTCGCATGAAAAAGTTTAAATACCATTGAGAATGATAATGACAAAAATAAAGATAAAGATAAGGGAAAAAGTGTCGAGGAAAAAAGGGTCGAGGAAGAAACAATAAAATAGGAAGATAGTGGAGCTAAAACAAAGTGTACAGTAGTATAGACGTAGACGGAGAGAAAATAGTAGTAAGACCAAGAGCGCTGCCGGTGGATCGGGTCCCATGTGCCTGTCACGATTTTATAAGTCCATAAAAAGAGAAATTCCGAGTGAGTTAAATATTGCCACTACCTTGTACTGAATTCCCAATGCTGTCTTACGAGTACTTAGCTCCAATTGTATTTTGCGCCGGTACGGGTATTACTTATGTACGACACTATTTGTGTTTCTATATTTACTATTTACTATTTTACTCCTTTGTATACAAAATTTCCGTACTATAATGTACGCCGAATGGAATATTGTCGAGCTTACAAGAATACTACCCATCTTTGTTTTCTTTTGTTTTGTTTTGTTTTGCTGTAGTTACTTTTAATTCAAAGCGAGAGGAGGTTTTAAATCCGATCCTTCTCTGGTGATCAGATTATTAATCTGATTGCCGCATCGCCGATTAATCTTACTTAAGCGCCATTTATTTAACTTAATTCTAGTTACTGTCACTCTCATCGATTAGAACAAAATTTATAAATATCCCACGTTATTTTGTTTCCCACCACTCGATTTTTTTTTTTTTGTTAAACTGCGTGAAAAAATTTTTAGTTTTTATTTATATTAAGACTGAGATAAAAAATTATTATTTCATTTTTTTTAATTAAAAAGTCGAGGAAAAAAAGTAATTAGAAAATTTTCAAGTCAATGTAACCGCATTTGAAGTTTGAATGTTAATGGACTTAATTTCTTTTAACTTAAAAAATTAAGAAGAAAATAAATTTTTTCGAGGTATCAAAAATTTTTAGAATCAAAGATCCTTAATTTGAAGTCTATTTATTTTGGAAAAAAATTATTTTTTGACTAAAGCTTCAGATGAAAATTTAAATTTCTCGTGGAAATTCGAATATTTGATTATTTGGATTTATGAATATAAAAAGTTATAAATTTCAATTAGAAATTAAAAAAAAAATTATTCATAGGAAAGTAAAAAAACAACGAAAATTTTTTGAATACACTAAAGAAAATATTTAAAAAATGTTTAATTTGTTAGAATACAAGATATAAGAATTAAAAACGACAGTTCATTTATCGTTGTAAAAAAAATTTAAATGGTAAATGAAAACAAATGATGAAAAAAGTAAAAAAGGTTAAAATATTTTAATCGGAGAATTTATCTAGTAGGTACAAGCAGCTTATGTAATAGTAATAAATAACAATTCATAAAGATTTTAAAATTTTTTCTTCATATAGATAGATATTTGTGTTCCGGTTTATTCATTGTTTACTCAGTATCACAACGTTTCGTAGGAATCGGTACGAATCATTACAACGTTGTTTGTTCAATAAATAAATAGATAAGTAAATAAACAAACTAACAGAGACGAGACAATATGAAATATTGTTGTAAATACTACTATTAAATATTTACTGTGTATCAAAACTACTCGATATTAAATTTATTTATTTGAAATTTAAATTATTATTTTGGGGAATTATTTATTGGAAAATAAATCGAACTACTAGTATATTGTAAGTGCATCTTTATAATTTTTTCATCTTGAATTCATTTCCATATTTAGTCAACTACACAGAAACAAAATTTTCCGGCAACAGAGCTTTGCTCTTAAATAAATAAATAAAAAAATACTGATAACGAGATTCAAACTCTGTTTGCCACGGTAAAATATTAAGGTAACTCTTTTTAGAAAAAAATTTTTCTGCCCTCCGTCCGGAAAGTGGCAACTTTCTGGCCGCTGCGCTAAACAAAGTTGCCACATTCCGGCTACGTCGAGCAGAAAAATAGTATACACACCTTGGCCAGTAAATAAGAAAGCCTCAGATCACATGTTTGTCAACCTCGGCTTCGCCTCGGCCAACAATTACATGTGATCTGAGACTTTTCTTATTTTCTGGCCTAGGTATGTAATATACTATTTTTAGAAAATTTCTACAAAATATATTCTTTTCATCGGTAAGAAAATAAATTGGAAATTCAATTGCGACATATTTAAAATTTTTATCAAATTTTTTAAAACATATGTCAAATTCAAAATAACTTTGATCATGTATTAGCATTTTTTTGTAACATAATAATTGCAAAAATCAGGCATCAATTGCCTTTTTGACACATGTAGCAAAATTCTTTGACAGCTTTTCAGCTAAGCATCACAAACATCAACATATCAATAGTCTGTGCTCTCGGAAAACCATAAAGGGCGTTCAATGGTGTCCTTTTAGAATTATGGAGCATAGTATCCGGTAGACAAAAACTCCGGTGATAAAGTGATGGCGAACGTGTCATGTGACATGTATCCATACATATATATACATATATGTATGATAATTCATGAGGCGTGTACAATATCGTAATTCTGCTTTGTAATGGTTACGATGTGATATAAATACAAAACATTTTACTAGACTGACACACATATACCATTAACATAAACATGATGTATGTTACGTAACACATGTAAGTGTGTATGTGTGTATATATATTTGACGAGGTTAATAATAACATAGGACATAGGACACATAATAGGAGTAATAAAAAATTTCAAAGCTACTGATAAAAGTTTAAAGGGGGGTGAAGCGTATAAACACTCTTGGATGCTGATCGCGGGTCATGTGCATTATTATATTATTATTGCTATTATTAATATTGTTATTATTATTATTTTTTCATAGATGTAAAATGTAAAGGAGAGAGTGTGGAGTAAAGTATATTAAAGGGTGTATACTAATATACTAAAGGCTAGCATGGATCGGCAGCAGCACTTTCTTCTTTCTCTTTATCTTCTACCGGCGGCCGACACAGCGCCGACGATGATGAGAAGAGCCGAGCTGAACGAGTAGAGGCTCGCGGACGCGGTAGGATGGAAAAATGTGTCGTGGTTACGCCGTCGGAGCGTAAAGAGCTATGATAATAGAGGCGTAAAGAGGGTCCGGGGTTATTTCATAATTACAGACTGTGCTTAAACCGAGGGTGTATTATGCCCGGCTTGTATGCGTTGCCAACTCACGGTGCTCAACCTTTTCTCTTTCTTTCTTTCTTTCTCTGTCTTTATCTCTTTTACATCCCTTTACTCTGTTTTTATAACTGTTTATTTTGTATCAAGAATGTCAGAAAGAGAAACCAGCAAGGAGTCGTATTACGAGTTAGGGTTCAACTGGACGCTCAGAGAAAAATATAACAGATATGCTGAAAACCCTGCAAGCTGAGACAGACAAGGAGTTTTGTCTTCATTATACAATTTTATTCGTGTTACTTTACTTGTAATCTACGGATTTTCTGTCGCTTTCAATTATTTTTAAATAGTGTAATGAAAGGATAGACTGATCTTTGTTTAGTAGATTATGTTTGAAGGGTATTGTATGCGATGACAGGATTAATGTTAGGGTGAAGTTGATAGAAAGCTTTTTTTATTGATTGGTGAAATTTATTGAAGTTGATACTTTTAATGATTCTGTAAGCTTTTTGATATTTTGAAATTTATTTCGAATAAATGTTAAGAATTATACAAAATAAAATTCCAAGATGAAAAAAAATGAAACAAATACTTTAAAAAAAAAAAAAAAAAAAAAAAAAAAAAAAACTGACGACGAGATTCGAACCCTGATCTCCCGCGCGTAAGATTAACGATTGTCTCTCTGCACCACGGTAAAAAGTTGAGATGACAGTTTTTCGAAAATTTTTTTTTCAGAAAATTTCTGTAAGGTACACTCTTTCTATCAGTAAGAAAAGAAATTGGATATTTATTTGAAAACAAAACAAAAAATTAATTTTTATAGATTGAATTTTTTCAATCAAGACACCTTGATTTCTTCCAAATAATTTTGTTCGCAAATCAAGGATACTTCTATTTCATCGAGTTGGTTTTTTCCAGTGTAAGATTAATAAGCGAAACTGTCACGAATATATTTATGAATTATAATTTGATAGAGAGGAACAGATGGCGCGGCATGTAACTTCCAGAGAAGCTTATAATAATGAGTAATGAGTAATAGGTACTGACAAACGGGTATAGTTCCCATTAATTTCTGCATAATAATTAATCGGTAATTTAAATAGTAATTACTTATTAGGATTATACTCCAGAGAATTATAAAACAAGTTTCTATTGAATCAAGGATGATTATTTATTTATAATTCAATTACCCACTCGTCATTGTAAATTCAATACTGCAATTATTTTACATAAAATAATTCGCTCAATAAAAGTCGTCGTATTAATTTTGCTTGTAAAAATGCACCGAGCTTTTTATCCCTTACTTCTAAAAGAATTATGGCGATAAAAAATTATAAACATAGAGTAAGTTGACATCTAAAGTGCGCAATGAAATGTTTCCAGTCACGATATTATTTATTTTTTTTTTCTGTATATTTTTTCTAACGATAATTAGTCTCGCAAGACAACGAGTATAAATATTTAAAAAAAGTGGGATATTAATGTTACGTCACGGTATTATCAGGTATATTATATTGCATAAGTAATAAAATTAATTTAATATATTCCCGGTAGCGGGCAGCGGTACTTTGGAGGCATCTACCACAGCCAGTAACCGTCCATTGTCCATTGTCCATTTATAGGATATATTTACTGGAGGAATATTTAATACAGTGTAGATGTATGTGTAAGTATAAATGTGTGTGTATAATAGATGAACAATACCGCATTATATACATACATAGAGCAGCTAGCATCGAATGCTTATCTATTTTCTACCGCAGTCACGTATGTACGTACGGTAACATGCACAATATAGGTAACGCGGACACACGCGTCGCGTTCACAAACGTGTCGCGTGACAGATGCTGGTTCCGGATTTTTCGTGTGACACTATACTGTGAGCTGTGAGCTGGGGAAAACCCGCTCTAAAGGCTCTACTGAACAAAATAATAAAAATAAACCACAAAGAAAATATTGTAAAGAATTGAACTGAAAATAGTATAGAGGAAAAAAAAGAAGAAAAAAATAAAATGTTAACAGAAAAGTCGGCAGTGAGTGACACCGTCGACTCGATGTGACAATTATCTTTGACAAGAATTTCATTTTACGTTTCTCTGCCGGGAAATCGGTTGCCAGAATGCCAGGAGACTTTAACTTTACTACATTTATCACAAGGACCAATCCTAGAATACTAAGAAGATGGATTTCGCTAAATAATTCCAAATATTTTCTTCTTTTATCAGGTTATGGGCTCCGTTTGTGAGATGAATTATTTTTGCTAAAGAATGACGCAAATATTTATGACATTCCAAAAAAATAAATTCGGTAGCCGAAATAAAAGCAAATTTTCCAGAGCTACGATAAATTTGCAGGATTGTTGGAAAAAATGCAGAATTATAAAATTACTGACCGCAGTAGCGCCCCTAATTTTGAAGGGAACTTGATAAAGTTGAAGACACTTGTACGGGGGATAACTTTAAGGATTGAGGTCAAATATCAGGGGAATCTGTTGATTAGTTTCAAATCGCCGGGTATTAACGATTTTATCTGAAATGATACTTATTTTTTTTTCCAGATAGCTTTCAAATCTATTTTTTTTTTTTTTTTGGTTTTTAGAATAAATGTTTCATTCAATAAAAAATAAATATAAGAAGGACCATTTGACAGCTAAAATAAAAGCTGAGTTGAAAAATTTTTCAAAAGCCCTGTTATCAGAAATAATAAAATAGTTGCATTAGATGTCTACAAAATTTTCTAAGAAAATTCCACAGAGAAAAAAAAATTTACTTGAATCAAGTAAATAATTTTGAATAATTTAATCTTCTTGATTTGAGTAGAAAAATTCTTTTAATTTTATTTAATTCAAGAATTTTTCTTTTGATTCAATTTAATTTTTTTTTTCAGTGCATACACATGAAATTTGGACTTTAACGCGGAAAGTTGAATTCTTAAAGTAAAAAGTTAAAAACATATATATTTAAAGCTTTTACAAGATTGCCAATGGATTAACCATCAATATATATATGTATATAACCTCATACTTATAACAAGCAACAGAATCAATAATCGCTTTCGAAAGCGCACTTGAGGAAAAAATACTGTAACAATTCGTTTGAATGGTTACACCTTTACTCTCACTCTTTCTCTTCCTCGACACAAGTTTTATTTCCAGTAAAGTTTGTGTTTCCGAATAACAACAATTGTTAATAGTAAATTAGCACGGCATGCCCAATATTATTGACTAAACTGCTGCCAGGCCCGATGTGCTCATTACTTTTGATTACGCAATCACCGAAAATAATCAGAAAAGTAGTAGAACTCCATTTACATTGTTACACTTTTTTTTTTTTTGAGTATTTGCTCAGAAAAGTGGTATTTGGTAATTGAAATCTTAGATAATGTAAATTACGGGAGCGTAAGCCAGCATTAAGTAACTTTGAACGTTTCTATTCGTACGTCAGTAGGTTTTCATTAGAAATTAGGAACATAGATGTTCTTGAAGCGTGTATGGGTAGAAAGTAAGTATGGAGCAGAGAAAATATTTGTTGAAGCACAAAGTACAAGCTACAAACTTTTAATATCGATTGGTTAGAAAACTTGGATAGAAACCTGTTACACCGCGTGAACTTGTGTCGTATAGTATTTTATTAATCTATTTTTATTATTTTTACTTCTATTTGCCGTTTTATTTTCCCTTTTTATTTCTTCTGTTGGATTTTGCACCCAAACTCCGTCACCCCGACACCCGGTTAGCAATGTGAGTGTGGTCGAAAATGTGCACTCTCTCGTAATTCTACATTGTGGATATTTGGGTAAGAAATAAAAGCAACACCGAATAGAATAGACAACGAGAAATACTACACGGAAACTTTTCTCATCGGAAAGCTCCACGGGAGCTTCCAATTCAGGTGTGGAAAAATAATTTAGTAACCGCACATTCTTGGTTATTGTAATATATGTCTATATGTACGCAGTACATGTTTCGAAAAGGAGGTTTTTCTCGGCATTTCAAATGAATCCAGAAAGTGTTCTTTAACTTGTTTTCATGGATATTAAAAAAGACTGCTACTGCAAATGCATTTTCGACTTTTAAATAACCTATTTATCATTTTTAATGAAACTCCATTTGGTCACATTATTTTATTTTACACGAAAAACGAATTTTTATTAAATTCTCCGGATAACAGAACTGGAAATAACTTTTACAACTTTTATAACTTTTGCATTAGAGTAACGCGTAATTGTATGCCAACAGTGATACACTTTTTTTTTTAAATAATAATTATAATAACCATGAATAACTTAATGTAGACGAACAATCGATTGAATTTAAATGGAAAGAAAGATACGGTAAATTTATGGTCGCTTTTAAATTCATGGCTGGTGGAAAATAGTGTGAAAAAAAAATAGCGTAATAAATGTTAAATAATTAGCAATAAATAAAAATACTTAGGAGGTGAGGGAATGTTTTAAAATGAAAATTAGTTGGTATAATTGTTATAATTATAATTATCTGCACGTAGGAAATATCTATCTCGAAATTAATCGTGAAATAATGTCGGTGAATGCAGCGAGGGAAATTGCATTTCTCTGTTTTGTTGGACCGAAAATGTCCTAATTTTATGTCATGGATATTTTGTCTGCGACAAAACAATGCGTGTCATCAACAAACTTTCGTACTTAATTATATAATAAACAATATTTAACTTTTCATAGCAAGTTTTTTTTTAATTTAACATTTAAGGTTATTAAAATTGATGATCAATTTGTTTGTTACATTGTTAATAGACTTAAAACTCAGGATCTTTTGTTATAAAATAAATTAAATTGTCTAAATAATTTTTGTCCACTTTTTTGATGAAAGTTAACTATTGTATTCGTTTTAGCCATTGTAAAAGTTTTTGGTTGCTCCGGAAAATCCATTTCTACTGCCAAATTGTCTTCTTAGATTTGTTTTTTTATGACCGCTTATTTTTTATTAAAGATATTTGAAACTTATCTACAATCGAAACACCAAAAGTATAATTTATAACAAAATAGTTAATGCCTGCTATTTTAAAACTAATCAATCGATTCCTTCGCTATTCAGTCTTGATCCCTAAAGTTATCTCCTGAGCAACTCTCTTCAGTTTCATTGAGCTTCCTTCAAAATTGTTGGCGCTACTGCAGTCAGAACCATGAAACCAGCCTGACATATCGAAAAACACTAAAATTTCCTTATATCCTTGTCGTAGTACCAAAGATTGATCGATGGTCCGAAAAAAGGTCATCAAAACTATTGCCCATTATAACTTTGAAGAGATAAAAGTTTTTCTTCCCTAACAATAACCAGAACAGAACAGAAATCCCGAATCTCTGGCTCTGAATTCCGAGGCAGAATCCAGCAGACCAATTTCGGGGTATATATTTATTATTATCTAAACAACTTGATCATGCAGAGCGTCATAGTCATAACCTAGCAAAGTTATTCCCTTCCAGTGGAATCAGTATTCCGGTTAGTACACAGCACCCACCACACAACTCGATACTTACAGCGAGCCGTAGCTACACTACATCTAGGTTTTTAGTACCACGAGAATAATCCACTGAACCGTAACCTTAAACTCAACACCCTGTAAAGTTTATCGGTAGTTTTTGAGTTCCCGGAAAATGCACACAGCCCGCGGCTCAATCCCAGTTAGTTTTACATTCCCTGGAGCTTCTTACCTGCATAAATGACTACCAATTACTGTTATAACATTCAGAGTAACCCACAACAAACAAAAACAGGCCATGTGGAACAGCATACTACCGAGGCTGGTTAGAACCTTCTGCCCTCTGACTGCGCTTTTCGACTTCTAGTTGAAAGCTCCAGCCTCTATTCTACCTCCTATTTCATAATTCCCAGCAATTGCTCTCTGTTTTGGCTCCTAAGAACGAGAAAGAAGGACCAGGAAAAGCGAGCCGCGAATTAGACGGAAGGTCAGGGTGCAAAGGCATCAACCCGGAAGGCAGGACACCATTTTCAGTTCCAACTCTCAGCTTCTGGTCTGATTCTGCTGATGGTGGAAGTAGCGCCAGAAGTGGTGGTGGTGGTTCTGCTAAAAACCTACTAGTACTGCTAATTAATTAATCTCTCCTCGGGCTTTGCGGGTAAATAGGAGGAGCTACTACTACTTATACTTCCACACTGGATTGGTATACTGATGTAGTATAAGTAGACCACCACCAGTAGCAGTAAACTAGTCTAACGGAAGCTGTATAAGCAGTGTAGTGCCTTTGGGGAAAACGAGTTGAAAGCTCCATGAGAGTTGAAGAGGCCGCCGGCAACTTCCTTCCAGTAACCTAAGCTGACTGGTCTCTTGATCTTCCGAGGTTCTCCCGCCGTCATCCAAGCTCGAATCTTTGTCCTAGGCGGTTTCAACCCTAACCGCTACATCTGTTTACCTGGCTCTAGTCCAGCCTATTATCTTATGATATTATTAATTTTAATTAGCTGCATTTGCCTCAGTTTTTGAAACTACTGAGGAGTGAGTAGACTTGTGTCGGGATAAAGTTTGTTGAGGTGGTACTTAAGTGGATTGGCACGCATCCCTCGGGGGATGACACCGAGGAAAAATTTTAACGGTTAAGATATCTACATGCTTGAGGGATCGATCAAACGGCTCATGGGATTCTCAAGGGGAATTTGGGTCAAGGAATGTTATAACTTTTTTAGTTTTGATTAGTCGATTAGTAATTAACCCTCGGAGTACACACCTCCGAACAGAACTTTAGAGTACACGCGGGGTCAAATTGACCCCACTTGACTTTTGAAGAATTATATCTCAGAAACCGTTTTATCGGAATTCAAGCTATTACATTGTTGGTAGGTAAAACAATGCTCTTTTGAATACAATCATTATTATTCTGAATTAAATGTTTTTAATAGTGAAAAAATTGATTAAAAACCATGAAAATGAAGTTAGCCGACATTTCAAAGTTTTTAAAAATTTTTTATTGAAAAAATTTCAATTAAACAATTAAAAAAAAAATTTCACATGTAAAAAACTTGAAAAACTATGAGTGCAATTTTTTAGAAATATATTTTTAGTTGTAATTTAATTAATAAAAATAAATCAAAAATTTTTAGACGTCTGCTAACTTCAGTGTCATTAAAAACCAACCTATTTTCGAGAAATTATTTCGGATGAAAAAATTTCTGGGGTCAAAATGTACTCCGAGAGTTAATACTAGACGAACTTAAACAATAACCGATGTATCTCCCAAAAATTTTTAATGATACCAAAATTGTTCGAAATTTATTTTTTTACAACTTTTGTCTAAAATACTTAATTCCAAAATCAAAGTTTTCAAAACTATAATCGATTTTATTAACCATGTTTTCAGAAATTTTATATAATTACTTGTAAAAAAAATAGCGGTACTTTCCAAAATAAGGATTCTACAAAAATTTTCAATGATACCAAAATTGTTCAAAATTGAGTTTTTTACAACTTTTAGCTGAAACACTTGACTCTAAAATCAATACTTTCAAAACTGCAGCCGATTTTTGAAAATTTACAATGTTTCCAAAAATGTCATATCATAACTTGTACCAAATACAACAATATTTCTGAAAATAGTGAAATATAAAAGTTTGAATTTTTAATTTTAAAATAGGGAAAAAATTTTAAGTTAAAAATGTTAATTAAAATTTAATACTGTAGTTAGTTAAATATTAAAAGAAAAAGAATAAGAAAGAAGAAGGAGGAAGTAGTTTTATAAGTGTTCTATAAGGTAGATACAAAGTAATTAAATATTTATTCGAAAAAAAAACTGTTCCATCTAATTTAACGTTAGTATCCATATAATCCGACTTAGAAGATTCCATTACTTTTTCACAAAGAAATAAAAAAGCTCGGTGAAATAGTTAAGGAATGAACTTGAAATACTTTTGAATTGACTACTTCTACTTGAGATGGTTAGTGAAACTTTAAAGAGGAATTTTCTGAAGTAGAAAAGATGTCTTAACGTTGTCAAGGGCTCTACTGAGGATTCCCGATTGGTATGCCCAAATTAAACGGAATAAGAAAACACAAGTAGAAGTATGTTATGATTATTTTATTACTCGGCTTCTTAAATGTTAATACCAGCCCTCTTAAATATTTATCTCTTTGTACCATGATAATAAGGGGCTTTTATTATTTATGAGTCTCCGCTGATTAAGAGCTCTTTCGAATGTTAAGTAACTTTGAGGTTACGTTATAACAGACCAAAAATAAACCGCATAAAGATCTTGTTAATAATTACTATTTATTAGCAAAGATTTAACTAATCTATGACTTTTTTAATTCTCCGAGTAAAAAAAATTTTTCAGATGTCCATAAATAGCCAATTTTTATGCATGGCTATATCAGACAATGTACATACGAGAGTAAAAAAATTATTTATTGTAATTTTTTCAAAAATAAGGACGTCAATTAACCTGTTGTATTAAATGAAAATTGATTTAGTAGTTAATTAAACTAAAAATTAATGTCATATAATATAAGATCCTTAAAAGCGTAAAATAGTAATTTTTGTTTTATCACTTGGGGCTTCAAACTTAACTCTCCTATAAGGAGAAGATTAAACGATCATGCGCCATCTGTCGGATATTTTTAATACCACTTTTAAACGAAAAATTATAGATAGGCAAATTTGACCACATCAGGCCGTATATAAACACATCAAGTCATATATTGCACGCCTCATAGCGCGAAGCGCGTGAAGTTGTGCTTTATTTTCGACTCGTCAAGGTCAAGCAATTTTGTTATCTTTAAATGCCTCTATCACAACCATATTACACTTATACAATAATATAAGTAGATGTACACCGAGAAAACACTTAAATTAAAACATTTTTTACTTTCTAAAATCATTTCATGTAGCTATTTTGAAAAAAAAAAACGTTTTGAATAAAATTTCACGTGGACCTCCTGATGTCACCCCATTTTGGATGTAACAACGATTATTCCCGAACAAATTGATATTTCAAGACCGGATCTTTTTTATTAGTTTAAGAATGCGATGAACTGGGTCCGTATATTTCATATCAGTAGCCTAGTTTACGTATTTTTTTTTTAAATTGAATTTTCATTAAAATTCACTACGATACAACCGTACAAAGACAAACGAATTTTTCTTATTTATCACGTGAAAACTATGGCGCTATTTGATCAAGCTAGATTTTTTTAGACTGCGTGCACATATGACAAGAAAAAAAGGCGCTGATATTTAAAAAAAAATAAAAAATATTCTGTAAGAAATTACTTAATTTTTTTTTTAAATTACACAATTTTTTTTTTTCTTACAAAATGAATGAGCGTTATGAGGCGTGCACTTTTGGATTTTCCAAACTTTTTCCATATATGACTTAATGTGGCTACATCAGAATTTTTTGTTTTTTTAATTAATTTTTTTAAGATTTTAAACTTATAATTGACTAAAAAGTTAAAAAAATAAAATTAAATGATTAATTGTCCCCAATTAGAGAAAATAAAAAATATTTATAAATAAAACCCGGATTATAAATAATAAAACAATTAATTTCAATAATTTTCCATATGGGGCAGCTTTACGAGGGGAAAAGTATATAAAAATGCAGGTACAAAAAAAGATGGATAAGTATTTTTATACGATGAAGGTACGTTGAAAGGTAAATGTCTAAGTATCTTCTCGGTGCGGGTATAAGAGATTGGCCTACATACGCGGGCATAAGCTAACAGTTTTATAGCAGAGCAAAATGAAGAGCAAAGGATAGCAAACTCAATATAAGAGAAAATAGCTTTTATTTTATTTAACCTTTTTTCGCTACATCTTCACTCTATGATATATAATAATATATAATATTGTAACAGAGCTTCTGTCAGTACAAATACGATTTGAATATTAGTATTATGTTCGAGGTCTTAAACAGTCATACGAACACATTCTGAGTAATGTAAAGTAATGTTATATTATATAATATATACCAATAGATATATGTTAGTAATGTGTACTCAAATCTATTGGTTTTTATTCTCTACTTTCATCTCGTTTTTATACTAACCACTAAGTATGTAACCGAAAAAAAAATGTTTTCATAAAATTTTTCACATTGAAAAAAAATTCTTGATGCATAAAATTTTTTATGAAGAAATTTTCTGGCTGAAATTTTTTCCTTAAATCAAATGAATTTTTTTTTTCTTTCCATATAAGATTTAACAAAATTTTATAAAAATATTTTTTCCCTCTTAGTAGGAGAGGGTGAAAAATGATATCCGTATTTTTTTATTATGCGGAAATCTCTTAAAAGATTTAAATCCCTCTAAGTTATGAATACTGTTTAATTAACACTGAAAAATGCTCCTTTTTTATACGCACGCATATAACTTTTAAAATTTTGTTCTCGAGCAGATGCATATTCGGGAGATTATTTTTGAGGGAATTATTTTTATTATCGTAGGAAGTATGATTAATTTCTTAGTAAAACCTCCGGGTCACTGGTTCACCGTTCACTGGATACCAAGCGACCTTTTTAAGTCTATGAAGAAGTATCCTTTAACACCTGTTACATTTGAATTTATTTTTCAAACAAAAACCGTTTTATTAAGTTTTTTCTTTGGGGAAAATATACTTGCATACGCAAGTAAATTTTCTAAGCTTGTAATATTTTTTTGAGATTTGAAAAAATTTATTTCATTTTTTTAAAGTTCATCTATTTATTTTATCTTACTATAAAAGTGAAATTCACTTCACGAAGTATTTTTCTACATTGTTGTAAAAAACGGCACGGATTGAATTTTTTGTTTTTATTTATTAAATAAAAATAAAATGTTACTTTTTAATTTTACTTTACCGATGTGACGTCCAAAAAATTTACTCTTCATTCCGTTAAACGTATGATTTTATTTATTAAATTTGACGGAAGAAACTAAAAGCATCTAAAAAGTCAAGCTACATAACGCGGTTGAATTCAAAAAACAAATTACAAACATTAATTGAAAAATAAATAAATTATTTTTTAATTTGAAAGCAAGCCTGCGGGCATACCTCCGACTAGAGAACAAAGAAGCATTTTAAAGAAATTTATACAAAGGAAAAAACTTATATAAGCAAAAAGAAATTTTCTTTATCTAATAGTTCCGTAAAAAGCGTTTTAGTTTATGAAAATACGAGTCAGTGAATTGGGGGATTGAATTAATTAAAGATATAAGTTATAAATTAGCTCTCTTTGGCTGTGGAGCGTCTTTGGGCAGACATGAGCAGATGTGGAAGGCGATGTAGAAGCAGAAGCACTTACTTAAGTAAAGTATTCTCGATAAGAGTTGACGTAATTTTTGGTAACTTATTCCTATTCCCGTCAGTGCTCGATCCGAATTTGTCTTGGTACATGTTCGATCGGTTTTATGTGTACACCTGGAACTATATTACCCTTTGTATTTCACGTCTGTATCATAAATATGTATACACCATCGTATCCTCTACCCGTCCACCTATCCTCGGATTCGTTTCACTGGGTTCTTTCATTATAATTTATTCAAAAAAGGATACACTTTAATAATTCAAAATGCCACCAGAAGTATCCTCTTTCCTGCTTCCGTTAAGTATATATTTATCTTATATTTTATGTACATAAATATATACATATACACATTCAAAAAGTTACATGCATGTATCTATTTGGATTCCTCACTTTTTTACCGTTTGCTATCTGTCTAATTTCGAATAGAAAATTTTCCCGCTTTGGAAAAAGTAGCTTGACTCAAGAAAAATATTATCTTTAAAATTTTACTTTTCTTCGAGATATTTATACAGAGAAGAAAATTAACTTGACTGACAAAAATTTAAATAAAAAAAATAATTTTAAATAGTTTGATGATCTTTTAATTTTTTCAAAATGATTGTCTTGGTTTGAAATTTTCTCTCTTGCATTATTTAATTTTTTTTATCAGTGCATTTTGAATTAATTTAAAAAATTGACTGGCTAAAGATAAAAATAAAACTTAAGAATAAAAAATAAAAGTTTTTAAATCAACAATTTTATCAATTCAATCATTTAATTTATTATTTTTAATAAATAGATAAGTAAAAGTAATAATAGATAGCCCAAATTTCACTTAACAATTTTTTTCTCGCGGTAACGTTGTGTTAAGACATTACCGACTTTTTTAAAAAGTACCAACAATCGATTTCTTTTATTTTTAATCTCATTAAAAATAAATCTTAAGTATTTACAAGAACAATTTTTAGAGAAAAATGAATTTTTCTTGGAATTTTGGAGAACTTTTTTCGCGAACCAAAAATACAAATTTAAAAAAAAAAAAATTATTTTTATTTATGAAAAATTCTGGTTTTTGTTTCTTTTGTTCAAATTTTATTATATCACTCAAATGATAGTTTTTTGATTCTCAAATTTTGAATGTTTCTTAGCTAAAAAACCAGTTTTAAGATAAAAGATTTTTGAATCAAGACTGGTTGCAAAAGCAATTTTATTCTTAGCCCCACAATATTTCTCTTGAATTGACTATTTTTTTCCTTCAGTATAATACTTTATTTATAAAAATCCTCATAAATTTCCCAAGAAAACAACAATAGCACCTCTAAAATTTAAAATCCCAACATCAGAAACGCGATAATGTTCCGAGTGTACAAACACAAAAAAGCAATATTAAATAATGAATTGAATGAGTGTTCCGCGAAAAAAAGGTATTTATTTTCATGAGGATCAGCGCCTACGACGGATCCTTGAAGCATACCTTCAAATTCTTTATTCCGTGTTCCATCTGCCGTGGAATAAAATTAACTCTTATCCTTTCTTCCTGCACTGTACCGTGGGTACTGAGAAAAAGAAAGATAAATGGGAAAAGTAAGAAAATGGCATTATAATGAGCTTGACGAAATAGACAGACGCCTAGTTACATAAATAAACAGGAACGCTAACAAGGAAAAGTTTTAAAAAAGGAAGACCAGCACAGAGTACAGAGCACAGTTAAAACTCCCTCTGTATACCCCAGATAGAGATAGGATGAAACAAAATAAAAATAGCCATGCAGCCAGTAGACTAAAAAAATGTAAATAAAGAGTGCAGCAAGGAAAATTATGGGAAAAAAAAAACCCAGGAAGTGAAGAAAGCCAGTGCACACAGCTCCCTATATTTGTATGTGTGCGTATAAATGTACTTATACTGCTGAAATGGATGTAGAAGTAGAAGTAGACGAAGAAGAAGAAGAAAGGCAAGAAAGGGTAGATGTAAAATGCTTAAACCACGTGACACATAGTGGTCCGCAAACAGAGAGAAACATACGCAGAGATCAGGAGAAATAAACCCCACTGCAGAGTTGAGCTGTGGGCGCATTGCGCAAAACCCCCTGGTTGCTTTACTTGGGTTGCGAGCATCGCATTCTCCCCTGAGCCCGCGAATCCCGCTTCCCTCAGCCCAAGTACTCGCTCTTTCTTCTCGCTCTCGCATTTCGGCACGAGGTGCCGGGCTCTCCCTCGCTCTCTCGGCTCGGGCAGCACATTTAGCTACCATTACCTTTCTCTCTACTTCAATATTCGCTCACGCTATGCCACCTTTTTTTATTACTTCTTTTTCATCCTCCAACCGAGCGTTTCCCCATTCAAATCGTTTTCTATACCCTTGTTCATTCTGGCTCTTTACTTCTTGCTCTTTTGACGCTCTCAATCCTTATATTGCCGCGAAATCTCTACCTCTGTTACTCTATACCCTATACTCTATACTATATAGGCTAAAGTCTATGCTATACCCGGCTCTCTTCTCTGTATCGTGTTCATCTACATTCTAACACTTTAATCTACACCTACGTTTAATTATCCATTTCAGTTAATATGCCTATTATGTCCACGGACGGACTGAAAAATTTTTTTTTTCACTCTCCTCACTCTTTACTCGTCTCGGGGATTTTATGCTGTTTTACATTACGAGGTTATGTATTATGTTTCGAAGAAAAAATTACACCAGAAATTAACGTTTTAATAATAGGCAAGAGGACTTTAGGGGTTGATGTTTTTTATTTTTATTTGGGGAAAGTGTTAGAGATCTCCAAAAATTTTAATAAAATTTGATTATCTGTTAAAATAATACACGGAGAAAATTTTATAGTAGAGTTTATTATCTAGTTATGTTAAAATCTATTAACTGAATTCGATAGTAGTAAATATTATTTAAATAATTAAGTAAACCATCTGAATTGTAGTATTTACCATCCTGATGGTAGTTACTACTATTATGATGGTAATCAGTAATAATAACTGTTATTATTTTAATTAGTTACTACTATTATCAAAATCGTAATTCCTAATATAACCTGATGGTTGCAGTTACCATCAGTAATAATAATAACTACTATCTAAGCTAATAAAAAATATTAAAAAAATTAAGAATCTGCGTTACTATGGATGCATTTCTGAATAAACTATAAGCAGCTGTAGTGCACACAAAATCGGGATTAAATTCGGATTGAAATTGTATTTAAATTTTGATTTGTCTAAAACAAGTTTCAACGCCAAATTTTTCAAAAAAATTTTGAAATTTCCAAAAAAATCAAAATTTTCAATAAAATTCAAATTAGAAAAAAAAATTAGAGTTTTAAAAAAAAATTTTTTAAGAAAATTTAAAATATTTTAAAATTTCAAAGAAAAAAATGTGCATTAGCTAAAATATGGATGTAAATAAAGAATTTAATTAAGTAAATTTATATTATTTTTTCGTTCAAAATTTTTACAATCTGAGATGATTACAGTTACCATCTTCGATTGTAACAATTATAATTTATTATAATTACAATTATTATTTTCGATAGTAATCGTTACTATTATTAATAGTAACTATTACAATTGTCAATGATACAACCTATTATTTTATTACTAATTAATTTTATTACCATTTTAGATAGTAGGAGTTACTATTTTTGTATAGTAAGTAGTATAATTAATTTTTCTCCCTATAGGGACGATTTTAGTTATTTAGGTGGAAATTTTATTATTTTTCCGCGGGACTATAAATAATAAGCGAATTTTTTTGCGATTAAAAAATCATCGAAAGCTCAAAATTTAAAGATTTTTCGGTGAGACTTTTGGAAGAAGATTCAACCAGTAGTGGAGTGATGAAACAAGCTGCATATAGTAATAGAAATAAAATTGAAAAAAAAAATAAACGGTAGAATATAAAAAATAAAGTCTATTGATTCAGATGTAATGTTCTGTCGGCGGAAACTTTTGCTCGGCTCTCGAGACTATTTTTCGGCGAGTTATCGGCTATCGAATAAAAAATCAGACGGTTTACTTTGACAACCGATTATTCAGCGACTAATGATCTCACTGAAATCAGAGCTAGGAGCTTTCAAATCTTTAAGTATTCTCTCCGAGATTTCAGCGATCCTTTTCACCAAAATTATTTTTTTTCACGTCAAGTTCGCTTTAAAAAAAAAAATACGAGAAAGTTAACAAATAGCTTCCCGGGGAAAACGGTTTAGATCTGACCAGATATAATTATATCTGATCAGATCTAATTATATCTGGTCAGATCTATTTATATCTGATCAGATATGGGATTGGAGACATAATCAGATCTAGTTATATCTGATCAGATCTAAAGAGATATAACTATATCTAAGTTGAAAAATTCATCAGACATGATCAGATCTAGTCATATCTGATCAGATCTAAACAGATATAACTATATCTGAGTTGAAAAATACATCAGACATGAACAGATATAGTCATATCTGATCAGATCTAAACAGATATAACTATATCTGGGTTGATAAATACATTAGACATGATCATATCTAGTCATATCTGATCAGATCTAAACAGATATAACTATATCTGAGTGGAAAAATACATCAGACATAATCAGATATAGTCATATCTGATCAGATCTAAACAGATATAACTATATCTGGGTTAAGATAAATACATTAAGACATTGATCATATCTAGTCATATCTGATCAGATCTAAAACAGGATATAACTATATCCGACTGGAAAAATACATCAGACATAATCAGCGTGGTCCATGTTCTTCTGTGCTTTATACCTCTCTGTCTCTACCCCTCTATCGCAACCTCCCTTGGCTCGAGCTCGCTCGGTTGTTCCAACTTTCTCTGGGGTGTCTTTTTTTAGTCTTTGTCTCCCAGATACCAGCTCTTGCTTTTGCTCTTGCTCGGTTTGCCCTCTACAAACGTATACATTATTGAATAATGTTTAAATTATTTTTTTCTCCTGAGCTAAAATATTCAGCAAAGGTTAATATTGGGGGTTCAAATTGATTGAATTATTTGTCGTGACCTTTTTATTTCGATACCGGTTTTTGTCAAATGTCATTACTTATAAAAAATTTCTGTTTTATTTAGTGTACAGATAATTTTACTTTGCCAGTATTTTTATTGATTTTTCATTGAAAAAGAATGAAAAATTATTTTAGTATCGTAGAATGATGAAAAAAGGGTTTTAGAGCGTCAAGCTTTTAGTTTATGACTTTTAGCTTTGAAAATTTTTTTCTCTGTTATTATTTGGAGTAAAGTGGTAAATTTAGTGAAAAATGTGAAAAACCCGGGAAAAATGGATTAGATCTGGCCATATATAAACAGATTTGGCCAGATCTGCTAAGGCTATTAATTATAGTTATTACAAACTCTACCTACTCTCGTTTCAAGCAAGTCTCGTTGGTAAGCAGGTAATGAATTAGTCTCTCAAGCGTCAGGTCCCAGGTTCGGTTCCCGTGCGCGCCGATTTTTTTGTTTTTTTTTTTTTTTTGAAAATAATTCTATATAATTTTATATAATTATATATGGCCATTTTTCGTATATAATTATGCATGAGTATATATAATTATATATAATCATTTTTACCTGGGCAATTTTAAAATTTGACCAGATCTGGTCAGATCTGATTATATCTGGCCAGATCTCGTCAGATAGAGGCAATTTAAAGATCTGGCCAGGTCTGCCTTAGCAGACCTGGCCAGATCTGTTTATATATGGCCAGATCTAATCCATTTTTCCCGGGTTTTTCACATTTTTCACTAAATTTACCACTTTACTCCAAATAATAACAGAGAAAAAAATTTTCAAAGCTAAAAGTCATAAACTAAAAGCTTGACGCTCTAAAACCCTTTTTTCATCATTCTACGATACTAAAATAATTTTTCATTCTTTTTCAATGAAAAATCAATAAAAATACTGGCAAAGTAAAATTATCTGTACACTAAATAAAACAGAAATTTTTTATAAGTAATGACATTTGACAAAAACCGGTATCGAAATAAAAAGGTCACGACAAATAATTCAATCAATTTGAACCCCCAATATTAACCTTTGCTGAATATTTTAGCTCAGGAGAAAAAAATAATTTAAACATTATTCAATAATGTATACGTTTGTAGAGGGCAAACCGAGCAAGAGCAAAAGCAAGAGCTGGTATCTGGGAGACAAAGACTAAAAAAAGACACCCCAGAGAAAGTTGGAACAACCGAGCGAGCTCGAGCCAAGGGAGGTTGCGATAGAGGGGTAGAGACAGAGAGGTATAAAGCACAGAAGAACATGGACCACGGGTTCGTAAACCATTACTACGCAACGTTTACCAACCAAGAGAAATGAGAATAGCCGCAAGGCCAGGAGCTTCTCAGCATCAACGGAGGTTTCTAATTCTTCCTCAGGCAAAACTAACTTTCCAGTCTTTAGCCGTTCTCATTTAACCCCTCAACTTAATGTCTTTAAGCATTATTATTACCCTCTGTACACTAACTCTCGTCACTTTATATACCAATTGCGCAAAATTTAACTCTACTTTTTAATAAATCTCCTCTTTTCACATTTACACTTTTGTTTTATTTTTTTTTTTTACTGAACTTCTCAATCTCCGGAACAACTCTTGTTGGGAAAATCAACGACAACGATGTAATAAGAAATTTATTTCGTTATTAATTACCCTTCAGTTTTCCTTGCTCGGTAAATAAACTAAATGTCTGTAACGTCGACAGACGACTCATATTTTTTACTTCAAGAAAAAAACAATAGTCCCTTTGGAAAAAAAATAAATAAATGTTTCGCTCATCCAAAAATTTAATGTCTTATTTAAATAACACAGAATATACATTAAGAATAAAAACTTAATTTTAGGAGTGAAAAAAAAAATTATCACTTTAAATTAAACATCCTAACGTGTGTATGTCTGTAAATAAAATTGTGTCGTACGATATCTTTAAAAGAAATCAATCGATTGAGACGCGCGACTCAGCATTTAAAAGGGTTTATAGAGACTTAAATCTGATTAGATTTTGAAGCCGATTGGTCGAGCTGTTACAAAGACATCCAAACAATAAGAACCAACAAAAAAATTTCAAGTTATTGAGATAACTTTCAAATTCTTTGAGCAATCGACTCGAAACCTTATAGACACTTTTCAGTGCTAGAAAAACTGCATTGAATGCCGTTAAGAAAGTAAAAATCAAAGGACGCGTTCAAAAGATATCTTAGTTTTTATATATATTCTAAAAAAGGCTCTTTGGAAACAATTCTAGAATTTTTTATCTCAAGAGCTAAAAATATTAAATTCATTGCTGAATTTTTGAGTTTTTCAAGCTCCAGGTTCGCAAATTTTTTTTATATTGATTGAATATAAAAAAAAAAGTTTGAAAAATCCAAAAGTGCACGCCTCATAATCCCATTTTTCAGAATAACATTGATTAAAATAAAATATAAAAAGCAAAATAATAAAAAACAGAAAACTCTGCTATGGTTTAGTGGCGCGATAATTCTAAGGTGAAGAAAAAAAAACTATAATAAAATGTATAAATAGATATACAACAAAAATACATCATCATATATTAGATTTTTATAAATAATAATTTAACGACAGTGAATTGAACGCTCATATTAATTGAAAATGTCCATCTTGTGTTACTTAAAATAATAAAATCCGGTACGATTATTTTTTCAAACAATTTCCCTGCCACATACACCAATCCATAAACACAGACCCACGGACGTCCAGAAAAGATTATTTTTAATGTTATTATTTACTATGTTAAACAAAATAATTGTTATCAAAACATATTTTATGTGTCTGACAAATTATATGATTTGATATTAGTACACTCAGATTAACCTATAAGAGCGATATAAATAAAAAAAAATCAATTTCAGTTTCGAGAAAACTGTTTTTTTTGAAATGCCGAGAGTAGAGCACTACCTCAACGCTTCGCTTCTAAGGCGTGTAAAACAAATAATCTTTAAAAAGGTCGAATATATATTTTTTTGCATCGTAGTGATAACGAAGCACAGATGCAGCTGCTAGGCAAACAACAGCTTCAAACAATTAACCCCAAACAAAAGTTAATCTCCTGCAGTATCCTGTGTTATGCAATATTTTATACCAGGGATTGGAGTAGCAAAATAAAAACTAAAAAGAAAGATCTAAATCAGCTAAAATAATTAAATTTTATTGGTTAGACATTAAGTAATCTTGTATCACCGAAACCATGCGTGAAAATGTTCAAAATAACAATTCAGTTTTCGTATGCACGATAAAACCGGTTAATGGATACAACGCGAATAGCTGAGGGTGTTTTAAGAGGAGGCGGTGGGTGAGCTGAAACTTGTCGAAATATCACTCTCCGAGTCCCTAAACTAAGCGTTGCAATGGCAGTAACAGTAGCAGTGGTAGGATGCTGGATGGTGGATGACTGCGATGGCGGTGGTGGTGGCGGTGGTATTCCTGGTGGAAACCGGAGTAATATCAGGTGGAGGCGAGTGTAGCAATTTCATTACCGTAACCACTGGGTACCCAGGCATTCATGTGCAACCAACAATGTCTGTACGTTTATGCAGAGGAGTGTACTATACTCCCCGTTGGTATCCTCCAGCTTACTCTTTCGACTTGCGGCTCCAGCACCCTACACCCTACACCCTCTAGTGTAGCTCTACTATGATCTCCTCTTGCTCCCATACTGGGATACAGCAAAGTGAACACGAGATTGCGATCTGATGCTAGTTGAGAGACCTACTGCTGCTTCGCTAATTCACTTTTGAGTCTCAAATCCGTCTGAACGACGTTTAAAGTTTTTCTGACCGCCATCCTAAGTACAAACTAATACTTTGGGGGATCTTATTGTTGGCTCGAGATTCTAAGGGTGCTTTTTGGAGGAATTATTTCAGAGAAGGTAATTGTTTTGTAAACGATGGTGGTGATGTTTTTATCTTTGTTTGGTTATAACTAATTGACTACGCTTTTAATTTAGAAGAATTTTCGTTTGTCGAAGTGCTTTATTGTGTTGGAAATGTAAGTCTTAATTTTTGACAAAGTGTAATTAGTTTGTTTAAATTTTGAGGGAGTTAGTCATTACTTTATCCAAAGAACTCGAATTTAAATTTCAATTTTCAGAGGTTCAAATTGGAATTATCGAATAGATCTGTTGAATTTTTAATCTATGATTGGTCATGACTACTTTATTACTACGCTTTTAATTGAGATTAAATTTTACATTACCTATAGAGAAAATTCAGGCTAAACCTTTTGAAATTTTGAATATCTAGATACAAACGAAATATTAATAAATAAATTAAAGAAAATTGAAATAATAAAAAAAAAACCTATTTCGTCAAATGTAAATTGTTTTTTTTCTTCAAACATTTAACATTTAAAATTTTCTATCAAGTACAATCTAAGTAACCGTCGAAAATAGTTATTTGTTGTCAGTATAATTAGTCAATTGATTTATAAATTAAAAAGGGGTTGTAAGAAAAGCTCTTGATTTTAAAAGGCTCCTTTTAAGAATCTAGTCCACCTGTTCTTCTTAAATCTACCTTACAGTGTCATCATAATCCATTTCCTGTACAGCTTTGACCAACATCTCAAATTTCAATCTTATAAATTAAAAAATTATTGATTGAAGTTTTAAAATTTTACTCAGAAATTCGAAAAATCATTTACGGAATAAATATAAATTTATCATCACTATGCTCTCATCATGATCTCATATTATTTTTACACGGGTAATTCTTTAAAAATAAATATTTTAAGAGGCGAATAAGTTTTTGAATAACTAAAACTAAAATAAAATAATTTTGACCGAATAATTATTTGTTCTAATAATTAATCTTAATAATTAATTAAAGCCACTTATTGACATTGCTTTCATTCTTATTGCCTGACTATAAAAATTGTAGTTATACCGATAATATTAGAAATAAAATCTGATTTTTGAATCATCAATAAACTATTTTGCAATTGGTGGAAAAAATGAGAAATAGTTATTTTTTGGGACAATTTGCGTTGATTGAAAGTATTATAATTAAATATTCTTATGTTTTGAAATAAATAATGAAAATAAAAACTTACCGAAATTTCAGCCAGAATTCGACGTCCAGTAGATGGCTGTAAAAAAAAAAAAAAAAAAACATTATTAACCAAGTGTCTTTAAATAAAAATTTTTAAACAATATTCTATCGAAATTTTAATGAAAAAAAATCTTTGTATAAATTTTTCCGACTTTTACCGAGTAATCCATTAATTAAATCACAGAAATATTTACATACATATGTATAGTAATGAACCCAGAGTAGTTAGCACTGGGATAATCACAGTAAAAAAGCTTATAAATAATGCGAATGTAAATAGCGATCATTAATATTTGATGGCAACATCGAGTCCCGAATGTGGTAGGTTCGAGCGCAAACCCGACATAATCCTCAATACGCAACTAATTGACTTAATATCTTATTCATCAGGTTGAAATCACCCTAGAGAATCGCTTGTCGACAGATCAATACTCAAATCAGCCTCCTAAAATCAAAATGTAATACCTACGATCCGCCTACCATATGTCACATCCACCCCAAAAGATCGAGATAAAAATATAAAACATAAAAGAGAAATTAAAAATTATAAATAAAACATAAGCTTTAGTTATGACCGGAGTTTAATTTAATTAAACGAAAGCAAAACTAAATACATTGCTGGTCCTGTTTTATAAATATGAGTACAAACTTTAAGTCTTAGTAGACTATTTGTACATAAATTGTTTGTGAGAAAGGTAATGTGTTAAGCCGACCGTAATTTATAATATTATTTAATTCACTGAAATGAATACCAACTATTTGCTCAACAATTGTTTTTGACGTTAAACTAAATTTTACTTTATTTATTAATTAAATTTTTTTTTATTTTATACGGGACAGGTGATGATGATGATTATGATAATAATAATAACAACTTGAGTTTTAACACTAACACTAATAATAATAGTAAGATA
The DNA here is from genome assembly GCA_905319865.3 of Cotesia congregata. Taxonomy (NCBI): domain Eukaryota; kingdom Metazoa; phylum Arthropoda; class Insecta; order Hymenoptera; family Braconidae; genus Cotesia; species Cotesia congregata. The sequence goes on along the minus strand of CAJNRD030001117.1, from coordinate 4,822,987 downwards.
GTAGCGTGTGATTTATGATTTACCAGGATTTATTCCTTAAATAATTTATTAAGTAAGCAAGCAATCTGGTGTTTTAACGGCTTTACAATGTCTGCAAAAGCGTTTCGGCAAATTGGGTCACGCAAAATTTTTAAAGGATCCTAACGTTTGCTCGGGCGTTATATGTTGTGTTTATTTAGGTTAAACCGGGGTTCGGCTTTAAATTAGAGAAAATTATTATTATTTTTTTGTTTTTAAATGAAACTACAATACGGTTTTGTAATCCGGAAAGATTTTGTTTGGTTTTAATTCTGATAACTGTTCATTCAATCATAAAATAAATTTATATAAAAATGTAGAAACTATTTTTTCACAGATTTTTTTTTTCTATTTTTATACATGCATTTCTTAATATATTTTTAATTTACTTTAATTGTAGTTGAAATAAATAAAATATACACAATAGATAGCTAAAAGTTATTATAAATAACAATAATAATAATACTCGTTACATTTTAATTAGTATATTACGACCCAAGGCCAGAAAGTTGGATTTCCTGGCGTATGTGATATGATGGCCGAGGCGTAGCCGAGGCTATCATATCACATACGTCAGGGCATCCAACATTCTGGTCATGGGTTGTATACTATTTTTCTTGCTCTCCAGCCGAAAGTACGCAACCC
>CAJNRD030001117.1:4768271-4819565 GCA_905319865.3 Cotesia congregata | reverse complement strand
ATACGTAAATGTATTTTACCTCCTCTATAAAAAAAACACACACACACACACCGTCGTACGGACATCATCGTAAAAATAGTCAGGGAAGCTTCCTGTGACCTTCGAACGTCGAGATCTGATGAAAACTCGATTTTTGTAAAACGGGGTGAAAACAATAACTTCCCGATTTTTGAAAATCTGAGATTTTTAGCGGGAAGTTAAAAGAAAAAGGTGGGATTCGAACCCTGATCCCTTCGCGTGTAATACTAGGGGTGTTCTCTCTGCGCCACTGTAAAAAAATTGAGGTAGCTCTTTTTCGAAAAAATTTTTTTTAGAAAATTTCTATAAAATTTATTCACGGGTGAGAAAATAAATTGAAAATTCAATTGCGACGTACTTCAAAAATACAATTAAAATGAACGTATGGATTAGACGAAAAAATTAATTTCTTTTAAATCAATGGATATGAAAAATAATTGCGACAAAATTTTATTAGCTATTAAAAATCCAATAATTAAATGCTTAAATTCTATGCACAGAAAATATATATATTTAAAATAAATATAAAAAAATAATCTGAAACCTTTTACGAATAATATTGAATCTTTACAAAGAAAAAGATACTTTAGAGGATTATTTTAAATGTATAACTAAAGTTATGAATGTACATTAATAATAAAAAACTTCTAACATTTAATGGTAAGAAAAAAAAATTTTTTTGAACATTACTTAAGTAGCATCTTTGGGAAGAATTAATCAATAAATATTATTTGATAAAAGTGCATTATAATGTTAAAGAAACGTCAAAAGTAGCGGAATATATTGATGGTATAAAATTTTTTTGATTTAAGTATCATACAGAAAGAAGGTGGTCGTAAACCCGCCACCCGCTTTATAGGTATTTATTCATATAAATAAGCAAGTTACAGCGGCATTATATATATATATATATATATATACATATAAAGGAACAACCGACCATATATGGATCATTTATAACCAAATCCATACACTGCATGTATAAATTTCCAGTAGCATCACACCTGCGCTGTACTTCACCGGAATTCAAAATAAATTTCTACCTCAATTTTAATCCTCTGATATAATAAAATGAAATAAAATAAAATAATTTAAGTGTACAAACAAAAAACCACTAAAATTTAACGCTGCTTACTTTAGAGGAATAATTAAAAAGATTCAACCTCCTTAAAAACTTTTTTAAAACTTCAAATTAATAACACCCAGCGCTCCACTGACCCAGAATAATTATTAACTACCCAAAACTTTTACGAACAATTATTTAATTAATCTACTTCTGTATTTATTTTTCAATATTTTTGCAAAAAGAAATTAGTTACAAAATCAGCGATTGCAAATTGAAAATTCTTAACGGATTTTAATGAAAATCAACATACTCATTTTTTGAATGATTTCCGAGGTTGAGCTTAAAAATGAACTAAATCGGTCGGGTAGTTTACAAATTACAGTAATTGAAAACTTTTTAATTTCTTCTTTTATGAAAAGTTAGCATTGTCATTTCTTATGAGTTCTTTTTTTCTAACCATGAGTAGCTTTTTTTAATAAAAAATTTTGAAAGAACCAAATTTTACTCCAACCAAAAAAAAGTTTAATTTTTTCAATTAGTCTTAATTAACAATCATTCTCAAAAATTTCTCATTAAAATTTATTACTTTTTATTATTATCAATCATGACAATTAAATTTTTCAATTTTCGTAAAAAATTTGAATATCTTGAATAAAAAAATTTCTCATTTTAAAAAAAAAATTCAAATCACCTATATGAAAATTAAGTTAGCCGACATTTAAAAATTTTTATAATTTTTTTTTATTGAACAAATCATTACATAAAAATAAAAAAAAAAATTGCACGTCTAAAAAACTTCAAAAACTGTAAGTGCAATTTCAAAAAAAATTTTTTTTGTTCTAATTTGATTGTTAAAAAAAAAATCAAAAAATTTAGAACGTCGGCTAACTTTAATGACATATCACCTATTTAATAAAATGTAACCACATCCATTTCAAGCATTTCAACTATCCTACAAATAGCATTTTTTGTTTCAATTATCAAATAATCTACCGTTAAATTAAAATTTAAAACAAGTAAAAAACTGGACCTCAGACAAATCCACTCCATATTTCTCAGTAGAAGAGAGTACTCGAAAAATTTTATAGACTCCGGGCAATAATCTCCTGAAAAATAGAATCTCGGATCCATCCATTGGGTTCCGGTGCCGTTATTTATGAATTTCGGATAATTTGATGTCAGACCAAGATTAAGTATCGTAAACCGTAGATGAAAAAGGGTATGAGTATTGATTAAGCCATAAACCATGAAAAAATGACGACAAAATAAATAAAGGAGCCAAGGAGCCAGAGGACAGAAGAACCGGAGCTGAATAGAAGTAAGAAGTTGAAATAGGAGCGAGCGCTCCGGAGACGAACAAGTAATAATGGTTTCAAAAAGTAGAGTAAGGTGGTAAGGTCAAGGGATTTGGTAAATGGAGTACTGTGCTGTGCGCTTTATATATACATCATATATACATATATGTTCGCGGTACGTATCGAATCGAGAAAGCAACTAAACCAAACCAAAGTAAAGCAAGTAGTGCAGAAGTATAGAGGTTTAAGCAGAAAGCAGCCCCTTATTCGCGTTAGGAAGCTTCCAAGCGACTGTTGCCGTTACATCTTAGCTCGTGTGATTCCGCGGATGCTCGGAAACGCCGGCGCCTGTGCCCGACGTCGCGACGCCGGGCGATCCAGGGTGTGAGGGACGTCGAGCGGGGTCACCCAGCAGCAAAGCCGTCCTTTTTGCGCGTTCACCCCGCCAGAAGGGTCTCGACTCTACCCTCGCTCGGACGCCGTTGTTCCTTCTCAACGTTAGTCAGCTACCTAACGTCATTAGTCGTTATTAATATTATTAATATTGTTATACACCCCCTCTATTTATTTTAACTCGCCAACTCATTTTAATTCAAAATAAAATTATTTATTAATTTTTATTTTGAGTGCTGAAAAATAAATCGGTCTTGTGGTAAGCCGGTTTAAGTGTCGCCGTTCAGTGTCCGGACTATCATTTTGTGATGTTCCTAATGAGTGAGTGTTTGTAAATATTAAGCCGAGCTTATTATTCTACTTATTGTATTTTATTAAAATTGTCGCGGGTGTTCAAGAAAGAAAATATCTGTCTGATTTTCTGTGATTATTTTATCTTCGTCGGGATAAATTTGTAATTTTGGTTGGAAAATTAATACAAAAGTTTCCATAATTTGAGAGTCATTAGTTTGTTATTATTGGTAATTATTAGAATTTTTGGCCGCTGGTTTATTGTTATAAATATTTTGTAACGAAGAACGCTCGCCGCGGCGATAAATCGCCCGACGATGCTGACCATGTCAACTTTGATGATGCCAACCACTATCACGACCATCACCAACCCAGGACCTATTTCGACGGCGAGTGTTCCGCAGAAAAGTGAAAATAAGTTGACTACTACCGCCAGTCTGAGTCATCCCGCCTCTGCAGTCAACAGTAAATCAGGTGCTTATTTTTAGTTTTATTTTTATGTTTTTCCGTGGTCAGGTTGGTTCTTTTTTTTTACTCACGTAATTTAAATGACCAATTTATTTAAATTGGACTTTGGGTTAGGGTTGATTGATTGGTTTGTGGGACTTTTGGTTTATTTTTTATGATGTTGGAGAAAACTTTAATTATTTTGACGAAATTCAGCATACTTATTCTTTGGAGCATTGTCGAGGTCAGGATTCAAGATTAACGGAATTGGTTGGTTACTTTTGAGACTCCAGAAATTGGAAATAAAAAAAAAAAACTTTCTTTTAATTATTACACTTAATTCAGTAGAGTGATTATCATTTTGAGATTTTATTTAACAAATAAAATTATTTTTAAAATAATAATTGAATTGATATTTTATCAATTTCTATAATTTTTCAATTAAAAAAAATTTTTTGAGGTTTTGCTTCGAGTTGGTTAAAAGTAACGATACCAAAAATTTATTAAAGTACTATTATTATTATTTGAAAAAAAATTTAATACAAATCATTATCGAGTTGCTGTAAAAATGGCTATAACTCTTAAAATATTGATTTTTGGAAAAAAAATCATAAATGACCAAAGTTATAGCTTGGAAAATTTCCTACAGTAAATGTTATCACACTTTTGGGCTATAATCAATATTTTAAGAGAGATAATAACAGAAATAGTGCTCAGATAGTAAAGAATAAAAAATCATTATCTATTTGATATAAAAAAGTTATAACTTCTTAAATATTGATTTTTAGAAAAAATTATGAGTCAAAAGTTGTAGCAAAAAATGTTTTGATACTATCGGGCTATCTTCAATATTTTAATGAGATACAGTATCTTAAGTATCCTCATTATCTACTCACTATAAAAATGATAACCTTTAAAATATTGATTTAAGAGAAAAATATTATCATTATTTTCTTTTAATTTTTATTTTTTGGTTTTGGGTATAATTATGATAACAACAAAAACAATAATAATAATGAGAATAATTGATAGTAAGAACAGGTCAAAAGGTCAAGAGTATAAGATGCAGAATAGCAATTGTTAGATTAAATGAATAAAGGAATGGCGAGTGTGAGGTGGTAGAGGAGGGGTGAGGGGGAGGATGAGGATAGTTTTGTTTAAGTGGGTCTTAATTGTTAGTGAGTTGTTCTTATGTTGAGCACGGTTAATCTGGTTAAATTCAGTTTAAGGTTGTAATGATATTCGTGAGCCAGAATTAAGAGATAAAAGGGATGAGCGGGAAAGATAAAAGTTTGAGGAGCCGATTGATAGCTTTAGCTTCGGATTACCCTCAGGATGCTTCTGTATTTAATAATATGTATTTTGACGTATTTAATAATATAAATGAAGTATGACTTTTATGGCCGGGTTTAAATTTTAAATATCATAGATTAAGAAAAAAATATAACCCTGTCGATGGCGTGAATAAAAAATAACAATATTCGAAGCATACAAAAAGTATAAGTGTAGTAGAGCAAGTATTGAATTAATATCCCGACAAATATTTCATCGTATCGGATTTATTTCTTGGAAAGTTTACTCGACTTTCAAAAAGTTGTAAACTCGGTCTTTATTCGAGTCTGACAAGTACATTTCCTCTGAAAGCTGATCATATCCATAAATTTATGGGTTATTTACAGCTCGGATAATTAAAAAAAGTTTCATTAAATTTATGATTTTAAGTTTAATACTTCTAGTTTATTAACTTTTTAATAAAACAATACTTTATTATCATCATTATTGTTATTATTTTATTATAATTTTTTAAATTAAGCTGGATTATTACACTGCAGATAAATTTTTTTTAATATGCTAATTTTAGCAGAACATCCAATCTATTTTACTATTTAATCGCTTATTTGTATCTGAGCATTTACAAACGGAAACTACTCATAATAAAATTTTCTTTAGTGATATATGGCCAATTTTTTAATATGATTTAGTCATATATTTGTAATATTGTTGTTGTTTTTTTTTTTTATAAAAATGTGTATAACAATTCACATAGTTTATTTAAAAAAAAAAAAAAATTGGTCAAGTAGTTAATTGAATAAAAAATTAATGTCAAATAAGCTCCTTAAGAAAGTTAAAAAAATTTTTTTACTAAGAATTTAACTCCTCTCAAACTTAAGTCTCTCCTAAGGAGATGATTTAGCGACAATACGCCATCTATTGAAAATTTTCTATACTACTTTTGCTATAAAAATTACATTTGAGCATAAGTAGCCATATAAAAAAATTTTTTCACGGGCAATTAAAACAAATTAATAATTTTATATTTATATCTGCAAATTACATGCAATATTGTATTCAAGTCATTGACATTATAACATTCGTAAAAATAATGATAATGTTAATTTTACCTCAGGCTATTACATATTTATAACTCAATTATGTTTATTTGCATTTATATTAATTCAAATAATGATAATAATAATAGAAGTGTTAAATTGTAAAAATTCTTTTTGAAAATGCCAAGTACAAGCACAAGTGCATAAAAAAATGAGGTCGTGTAAATAAAGAATGTTAAAAGAAATAAATATTTGAAACAAAGTTGAAACAATGAAAGGAGTTGTTAATACTATGAATATGTTAGCACACTGGAGTGTATGCGCATTAGCTATGTATATACTAAAACTTTTCATGTAGATATATGCCTGTATATATTTGTATGTGTAGACAATATAAGTACAAATGTAGTGCATGTATGAAAAGGGACACGAAAGCCAAATAAAGGAGCAAGACAAGCATGAAGATCTAGATCCACTTGGGTGACCGATCAAAATCTTTAGCTTTCTCTCTTTGGTTACTGTCCGAGCCAACGCGGGCGACTTCCTTCCTCAATCCCTCCGTCCCTTTCCCTTCTAAGCGCCCACTAAATCTAACCAGTCAACTAAGGAGGACCGAGGATTGCAACTGCTGAAAAGCTATAGCTCCTTCTCGGGTATGTTTAACTGTAACTAGGGGAAAAACGCCGAAGAGAGATGAGAATAACTGTATCTATGTATATATACTGTCTGTGATTTGGCTTGATGCCCTGCGAAATTTCAGTCCCCTTTTCCTCCGGGGATAAATCTGAGTTTTGGCGCGATCAACCAGGAAAGGAAGGCAAGCTACCAAAGAAAAGGGGCAACCAGAGTAATAACTATAAGACTCAACGGGTGTTCCGTTCCTTTCTCTTATAAATTTCAGCCCTCTCTCTCGGGCTCTCATTGAACCGCGGGTATCTAACTCAACTCTCGGAGCTGAGACAATTCACTTTTGGAGAGAAATCACGCCAAATCTCGGTTGTGTCCACCACTCATTTTTGGATTACCAAAAAACTAACAAAATTTATTGGGATTAAGAAAACGCTCTCTTTTTATTATTATTTAACGCTGTTATTTTGTACCAACAAAAAACTTGCTTGATAATTTAGGAGAAATTATTTAGAGAGAAGAAAAATGCGGAGTGGATGATTTTTAATTTATTTGTTTGCTCTGGAGTGAAATTCACTCCGAGAGGATTTCATTTGTGTTATTAATAAAAAAAACTTCGCGAAATAAATTCTTCTTTTTTTTTTTTCTTTGATGAAAGAAATATATTTTAATATTTAAAACGATTAAATCAATATTTTTTTTAATTTTTACAAGTAGCATTTTTTGAGAAATTCTCTATAATAATTTATTTGTAAAGAAAACTTAAAAATTTCCATATAAAAATTAATTTCAATTGCTTCAAATGATTAATTTTATTTAATTAAATATATTAATGTTAATAATTGATTATTTTTTACTTTTAACGTCAGGATTTTTCAACAAGACTTGAAAACAAAATAATCTTTATGAAAATTTGGTTAAATGTTCTGAAATTTTTGGAAAAATACAATTAATATTTTCAAACTTAAACTTGAGGTAAATTTTTTAAAGTATTTGTTAATAATTTTGAAACTTGTTTCAGCTAAATAAAAATTTATTTTAGTACAACAACTTCGTACTCGGATATTTTTCTGATTAAAATCCATATTCACTCTCAATTATTTACAGTATACTATTCAAATTGTAATTTTTTTCTGTAGTGCAAAGATGATAATAATAAAAATAAATATAGTCGACTAGCAGCTTGATGGAAGCCGTTTTTTACAATATTTTTGTTTTTCCTGAGCGAGCTTTTTCATTTAACGCGAAGCGTAAGACGGTGCTTGAGAAATAATGTATATGTGTCTAAGATTAAAAGGCATATCCGTATTGTTCTTTACTCAAAAATGAAAGTTGTCTTTTTATGGAGTAACAGCAGCGAGTCAAGTATCCCCGAGATAGGGTACTTCCTATAATTAATGAAATTATGAATTTAATCCTTCTAATGGGAGAGAAAATGCCGAGAAGAGGGCGGGATATGCTATACAGAGAAAAGTTTAAGAGAAAGAAAATTAGATGAGCTGAAAGTTGTTCTTATATATTAATATATAAATATATATAGATATTTACTTTTGTACAGTAACCTTTTTTATTTTTAGCGAGAAAATTTCATTTTATCAAAATGTTGAGTACCGTTTAATTAGTATTTCTATACTTTGTAATTTACTTTTCTTCACGAAATGCACCAAGTAATTTAATCATTGTTTGTATTTTTTGGCTATGTAATAAAATATTTCTGATTATATCTAAGGAGTTTTTAGGTCAATTATCAACTTTAAAGTTCTTTGATAATAAATTATAGTGTAAAATTTTAATAAAAAATAATAAAACCGGCGACGTTAGCCGAGTGGTCAAAGGCGCACTATATGTATAGAGCACTCAAGCTAACTCACCGGCCAGGCGTAGGTTCGAATCCCAAGTTGGTCTTAGAAACCAGCTTGGTTGAGATTTGACCCTTTTCGCGTTAGGTTAAGATTTTCATAATTAAAAAAGACCCCAACGTACCACTCCCAACAGTTAAAAGTCGGCGATGTGATCACATCTGTTAAAACCGACTCTAAATAAAAATTAAATAATTTCTATTAAATTTTTACGCTATCATCGATAGTTTATTTAAGAAAAGTCAAAAACATAAAAAATAAGAATTTAGGACTCTGTAATTTTGAAATAATAAATGATACGAAAAATTTGTATAAGACTTTTTTTATCGCACAAAACAGGCTCATTAGTTAAGCTGAAAAATGCCAAAAAGAAAGAAAGTTTTGAAAGATTTTCAATAAGTCCAAAAAATTTATTTAATTGTAAAAAAAGCGTGAAGGGCTTAATATGAAGCTGTTGTAAATATTTAATTGGTAAATATTTGCAGATGTCTTTCAGTCGGTAAAAATTACCTTTAAAGATTCCACTTCATACTTATAAGGTCAAGCTAATCAAAACGTTCCAAAAAATTAATGTCAAAATTCAAATTTAAATCTTCAATTTTTCCATTAAATTCTGTCATTCAAATATTTTCTCCCTCAGATATTTTAACTCAGTTATTGTGCTACTCGGTTATCGTAACATACGGTTAGTTTGTCCACGGATGAGTAAGCGTGACATCATATTTTTCATTTAAAATTCAATTTTCCTACTGGAAAAATTACTACTTTAAATTTAAGGAAAAAAATCTCCACAATAAAAAAATTCAAAAAAAAAACCTAAAATCATTTCCAAAATACTAAATCTGCATAATTGAGAGATTAAAGAAAATTTCGTCTCGGAAAAAAGATCATTTATATGATAAAATGAAGTTTTTTAGTCAAATTTAATATAATTGGAAAAGTCTTAATTTAAAACTGTGTATTTTGAGGGTTTTATATGATTTTTTAAGATAGCTAATTATAAAAAGGGTTTCTAGAGTTAAATTTAATTCCAAAAAAACAAGTTCTAATTTGTTGAAAAAAAAAAAAGTTACCCTTTTCAAATTTAATCATAACGCGAATATTTCATTATTTCTCGTCAAACATTAAATATTCAAATATTTATTCGCTACAAAATGATGTTTGATTTTAAAATATTCCTTTAATTTACTTGAAAATCCTCCTCCACCTGTCTCTCGAAAAAAAAGTCTGTATTACCTTGGATTTATTTTTTATCCCCGTATTGCCAGAAGCTTTTATAATAAAAACCTAAAAATGTCCAAAAAAGCGTATTGAATTTCCGTAGATTAAAAACAAAAATAAATACGATTGTTTATAATAAAAAAAAAAAAAGTAAAATCTAGAGAGAGAGAGAAATAAAAAAGTGGGTAGCTGAAACTGAGTGTTTGTTTTGTAAATGAAGTTTCAGCAAAATGCATTAGGAACAAAAATGCAATTACCCACGGATGGATGTGTTAAAAAATTGATTGAAATGGGTTTATATGATACGGTGTAACGTAAACCATATATTCGTATTTTATAAAGGGTATAAAAATAAAAAGGTATATATCTCGATCTATATATGTACATATATATCTATATATATAGCTTTATGCTGTTGACTCAAATAGCCGTTGGGTTAAATTGATACGAGGAAATATCATTCCCGTAAAGACGCGGTAAAACGAGGACCAAATGACAGAAACGATAACGACAATAGGGCATCAGCATCAACATCCTCATCCTCATCCTCCGGAGGACAGTGCAGGGAAATAAGTAGAACGGATGTTAAGTTAGGAGATGAAAGTATAACGAATAAAAAAAAAATATATATATATATATGTGTGGATAAAGTGGGGTAATGGTTGATATGGATGCAGAAAAAGAGGAGATGAAGAGAAAAAACGAAGAAAAAAGAGCCTATGGATATGGATCGAAGGATAATAGGAATAAGAGCAAAGGTATCGTATTTACTAGTAGAAACACTTGAGTAGTAGAGTTGTGTGTCTGATGCCCGGAAAGACTTCTTGGTGAATTTAAAACAGCCGATATCATCCACCCTCTTTGATCCCCCACCCTACAAACCTGCTCTAACCGCCCTTCTCTCTTCTGTGTGTATACATATATAGTACAGGTACTTGTAGTTGGATATAGCTATGCAGACTTGGACGATCGATATGCTAATATTTTGACGCTTTCGAAGAAAATGAAATTATACCTTAGATATATATACTATTGAGAGACATAAAAAGTAAATGCACAGTAAAGATAAAAATAAAATTAATATTTATGCTTTCAATTTGCTCTTTACAAGTTTTGTTGGAAAATATTTCAAGTATCACTATGGAAATATATAAGAAGTTTGAGGATTATTGATACCAAGAATACTAATTTCGATGCGAAATTTTAACAAACTTTGGCGAACGAACTCCATCTATGTTTAATGTATGATTATTTAGCTCATAAATTTTCATGTTCTTCAATGTATTCTAACTTCCCGTGTGATGTTTTTGAGTTCTGATGTGAAATGTAAGACTTAATGTAATGTAATGCTTTTTAGTGGTTTTCGATGTATTTTAATGGTGATGTGTTGACATTTTCTTTTACTTTGTCGTACTGTGAGAAGGCGGGATGAGAATCTTTGGTTGTATTATAATATTTGTAGCGTCTATACATATATTTATCGCGATTTTGGTACCCCAAAAGCCTTTTATTGTTTTTCTGAGAATTTTTGAGCTTTAGAGTGTCATTTTTTGAAATTCAATGTTTTTCAGGGAATTTTAATGATTTTCAATACTTTCCAAAAGATATGCATGTTTTTTTATGGCATGTCATAATTTTTTATGGTTTTGAAAGCGGGCAGTTTCGAAACAGTTTATTTCCATACTTTTTACTGTTTTTCGATCCATTTCGATGTTTTACACTGGCCATCATTGAGTTTCCATTCTATGCTGATGCTTTTTAGGGTTTTCCGGCGAATCAGATGGTTTTACTACATATTCCGGCGTGTGCACTGAATTTCATGGTTTCTGATACTTTAAAGGTACATTAATCAATTAACCACCAAAATTAACTTGTTTACAGCCAAATTAATAATCCGATTGAATACCAAAAAAAAAAAAAAAGAATAATTCAAATGACGAAATTTTCGGAAAACCGTTGAAATGGATACAATTGCAGTTTATAGAGATTACAATTTATTGTGATGATAAAAATTTTTTTAATAAAAGATCCTCAGTTTAAAGTTTATTTAATTTGTGAAAAAATTTATTTTTGAACTAAAGCTTCTAATCAAAGTTAATTTTTTTTCAAATTTTGAATTACTGTAATTTGTGAATTATCCGACCGATTTAAATAATTTTCGAGCTTAACTTTGAAAATCATTCAAAGAATAAATATTTTTTCCTTTGATTAGAATCCGCTAAGAATTGTTGCACAATCGTCGTAAAAAGCCGCATTATATCATATAAATACACATAAAAATTTTGGATGGAGTTTTTTTACGATCTAACTAGATGATTCAAAAATAGTAAAATTTTGTAACAGCTGCATAAAGATAAATGTAATAGTTAGACTTTTATGAAATCTACTAAAAACTTAACGAACAAATTGGTCATCAGTTTTAATATACTTTAATGGAAAAATAAAATTGAATCTAACAATGTAATTTCTAAAATGTTTTCCTCACACTCGGTAGCTTTTAAAAATGTCAGTGCATCAGATGTCAGCTATGATCGATTTGAGAAATGTTTGTTCAGTAAAATTGCTGGGTAAATTCACCCGATTTAATTAATTTGAATAAATTTAGCTGGATAGTGTTTTTAGCCATTTGTAACTAAAAAAAATGTTTGCGTTATTATGGTTTACGATTACTTGTTATGTATTTCTTTTACAAAAACGATATCGTGTATTGTTATTTTTTTTTTATTTTCATTTTCATTACATTTACTACTTCTTCTACTTCTACTTTCATTATTATTATTATTATTATTATTATTATTATTATTATTACTGTTATAGTTATGTTATAATTATCTGGAAGTATAAAATATAAGTATCTGAAAAAGAATCATGAAATAATGTTAATGTATATATATATATATATATATATATATATATATATAAGCACTCAGTGTATTGCACAGAGCACGCGAAATTGCATTTTACTCTTTTGTTAGAGCTAAAATGTGCTAATTTTTCAGTCACGGATATTTTGTCTACGCATAACAATGTGTGTCACCTACAAACTTATATACTCAATTATTAACAAAACTATTTCAGGCATGCAACCGTATTTTTTTTATCTCAACAAAATATATAATTACTCAATTTTTTTAAAAATCGTGTGCATAAAAACGTCCCTCTGAGCGTATTAATATTAATATTAATATTAAAACATGTTAATATGAGAATATATACGACACCTTAATAATACATTGTCATTATTTTTTCTTTATACTCGAGCATGAAATAGTAAATAAATTAACTGTTACTGCAAGTATAAAAAATATTTCACCACGCTATGCGATAAAAATAAAAAGTTACAAAATTGTTTTTTTTTTTTATTTCTTGTTTTATTTATTTCCAAATATTGAGAAAATGATACCGATAAATCGATCGCAACTGATCATTCTCGACAAGTGAGTGAAAAGAACTATTCTCTTCGAAGATAATTACACTGAAAAATGACAATACTTATACCCGAGGGAAGTAATTATTCACAAGCAAGGTATACACTATCTATCTTGAGTACTTATCTGCTCATTAATAATTTATCGTCTTCCGTAATAAGAAAAATTATACATTTATTGAATGCAGTCGACGAATGATAAGTACCAATTATAATTACAATTATTATTATCATTATTTAAAAAGAAAATTCTTGAATTAAATTCCGAATCATTATCTAGTTATTATAAAAATGGCTATAACTCCTGAAATATTGATTTTGGTAAAAAATCATAAGAGACCAAAATTGTAGCTTAGACGATTTCCTAAAAAATGTTTTTTGTTATAATTATGGAAGCCTTAGCTTTTCGATCCACCTTTTCCCATTCTTGACGTGCTTTTTCTTCCTTAGGCGGCTCACTTCAATCGATTGAATCCCCCAAATCATTTTCATCTAAAAGAGCCTCTATTCGGAATTTCCATATTTGATAATTTCTGGAATTAAGTTTGGGAATCCCGAAAAATGCACTCGAAGCTTCCCCTCTCCCGTGAAAAAAAAAATATATGTCGAAATTCATAAAAAATATATTTTAAATATATTAAAAATCTATCAAAAATGTATAAATTATGTATAGTAAATATATTTTCAATAACTAGCTTTTGGCCAATTTTCATATATATTTTCTATATTTCAAATATATTTTAGAAATATTCAAAATATAATTTTTTTATATTTTTAGCTATGTATTTTTTATGTATTTTAAGATATATCTTGAATATATCTAAATATATTTAAAATATATATGAAAATCGGCCAAAAGTTAGTTATTAAAAATATATTTACTATATGTATTTTTTATAAATTTTTGTATTTTAAGATATATCTTGAATATATCTAAATATATTTAAAATATATATGAAAATCGGCCAAAAGTTAGTTATTAAAAATATATTTACTATATGTATTTTTTATAAATTTTTAATGTATTTATTAAAATATATTTTTCATATACTTCGACATGTATTTTTTTTTTCATGGGGCTGAGTTCATCTTGATTTACCTTTTACACTTTTAACTGAAAACACCTTATTTACACTGTTTTACGGTACCCTGAGCCCATAACCTGTAATAATTATGGAAGACACCGTGTAATAAATAAGTGAATAGACTGCGACGCGTCTAAATCAGTGTATTTTAGAAGACTGACTTTTTGCAAAAATTCACAGAACATACTATAGTATACTTGGAATACTATAGTAACACAATTTATAAGTTTCATTGAATATCCAACATTTTTGTAATATAAGGCTATCTTCAGTATTTTAGGAGATACAAAGTCTTAAGCAGTTTATTATCTAGTTACTATAAAAATGACTTTAACTCTTAGAATATTTAAGAGAAAAAATTTTTTATTGTTTTTCTTTAATCATTAAAATTTAAATAATTACAATATTAATACAATACAGTCAGCGGACAGCACAAAGCAAAATGACCTAGGAAAATTGGCATGGCATACTCATATCTTATTCATTGTTCCAGGTTATGTATGTACTATTAAAAGATTAAGATCTTTAAATTTTCAAATCTCTATCTCAATTGGGTTCTGAATAAAAAATATTTAAAAAGATATTTCCCTGGGAAATTGCTCGGTAAGCTTTAAAATTTTATCGCCTCGTATATGCGCCACTAAAAATAATGTTTGTAATACACCCCAAGATTGATGTGGATTTATTTTTTAAGAAAACTCGGGTAAGAAAATTTATTTTTAACGGAAAAAAAATTTATAAAAATTATATCTCTGTAACTATTTTGATTTTTGTACTCTTGTTAGTGCAAAGAGTCAAAATAATTTGTATACCATCAAACAAAAATTCTGTTCTTTACTCTATCAATTACCAATTTAACATATTGTCAATCAAAAATTCACGGAATATTATGAGTCGTGCACTTTTAAATTTTATAAACTTTGTTACAGTATTACAATAAAATTTCTTTTAAGAAAATTACAAGCTTGGAAAAATTAATTGAAAATGTCAGTCAATTTTTTCATTAAAAAAATGGATGTGTATAGATGGATAAAAATAAAAAGCTCGTAAAAAGAATAAATAATTTTATAACAAGATTGATATTTTCAACAGTAAAAAGTAATACCATTTTCACATATTACACGGTTATAACGACTAAAGTCAGAGTTAGAATTAGAGTTTAAATTTGATTAATGTAATTTGTATAATGTTCTGTGAGGCCTAATATTTATCGTCAGCGACGTTGACAAATTATTAAATAAGAAATGATAAGTCAGAAGTGAGATAAATTGTATTGTGAATATGCATTTGTTGTGCACGAGATTGAGACAGCTAAGTGAAAAGGCAAAGACTATCAGCGACGTATCTGGTGTATTTATGGCTTCAGTAGACAGTTAAAACTCAACAGGTTACAGCTGAATTCAGCATTGCACAAGAATAACAGTCAGCACTGCTACTGTACATTCTACTACTGTTCTCTTCTGGTTATACGATCTACAATCAAACACAACTCAAGAGAACCTGTACTCTGTGCTCTACTCTCTGTACTGAGAATAAACGGGCAATACTAACTTTTAATTCAAAACAAATACAAACTCACTTCTCTTACGAGTTAAATTAAAAATTCAACTCTCAATTGTCCTCGCTTTATTTAAACGAAAAATACATCTCGAATTAATGTTACTACGCTAGTCTTCTATTCTCTTCCAATTTACTTTGTCTCTGTTGAGGTTAAACGATCGAGGAAAACCTCGGGCACGGAAATAAATTAATACGTCAATTTAGTAAAATAATTCCTCTTTAAATTACGTTTATGAAAAGTTTAATAAAAATACTAGACTCATATCAATCAACTGTCTGATGGAATAATAATAATATTTATCTTTTCAATCAATCCTTTAGGAGTTATAGTCATTTTTATAGTAACTAGATAATGAGAATACTTAAGATACTGTATCTCTTAAAATATTGAAAATAGCCTTATAATACAGAAACATTTTTTGTAGGAAATCATGTAAGGTACAATTTTGGTCTCTTATGATTTTTTCCCAAAATCAATTTCAGGAGTTATAGCTACTTTTATAGTGACTAGATAATGATTTTTTTATTCATTTTTATCTGAACAATATTTATGTTACTAGATATTTTAAAATATTGAAAATAGTTCTAAAGTAATAAAAAAAATTTTTTGTAGAAAATTTCTTCAGCTACAACTTTGGATCCTTATGATTTTTCCTAAAAATCAATATTTCAGAAGTTATAGCTATTTTTATAATCTATATTATTAAGAGAATAAGTGAAATTTTGTAGCCAGTGTATTTATATGATAAAATAGATTTTTATGGTTAAATTTGGTATCATTGGAAAAATTTTGACCTGGAGTTGTGCCTTTTCATAGTTTCATAACATTCTCACCAATAGTCAATTAATGATGAAAAATATTTAGGCTGCATTTGAAAATGCTCTATCTCTAGATATATAATTAAGAAATATATGACCTTATATCTTGTGAATTAATGACATTTTTAAAGATATAAGCTCATCCTGATGTTACACTTATCAAGGCCTTTCATTAGAGTACCCACATCAATTTTTCATATATTTTATATATTTATATCTATAAATATATGAAAAATATATCAAAATTCATGTGGGTACTCAAATGAAAGCTCGTAATGAGTGTAAGATCGGGATGAGCTTATATCTTTAATAACGTCAATAGTTAAAAAAGTACAGTGCAATTTAACAAAAGTCATTATTTAATAAAGCAAAATTTTATTTATTTATAGTTTACAAGACACGGCAGTCACATAGTGACTGCAATGTTGCTAGTAACTATATAATAATTTTTCATTCTTCACCAACTGAGCACTACTCAGGTAACTATATCTCCTAAAATAGTGGAGATAGCTTCATAGTACTGAGATAATTTTTTGTATGAAATTTTCTAAGCTAGAATTTTGTTCTTTTATGATTTTTTGATAAAATTAATATTAAAGGAGTTATAGCCATTTTTATGGTAACTAGATAATAATTTGGTATGTGATTAAAAAATTTTCGTCTTTTAAAAATAATCACAATAACCCTAATAATAATAGTAATAAGTATTAATAATAATTTTCGCTCATTAAAAGTAATTATGTAATTAGAAATAACAATTACAAAATATTATCAAGATAATTGAAATAAGTAAACAAACAATCATTACCCCGTAAAATAGAGAGTACCTACATTTTAATTAAAAATTGAAGAGAGTGTTTTAACAAACAAAGAAATTAAATGTGACAATAAAATATAACGACGGGTGTTAGCGTAATTAGCGTAGTACGATTTTATCTGGTGGAATTTAGTGGTTCATAATCAGAGGTACCCGTTGACTCGTAACATATCCGGTCGTGGCTTCCGCTTCGTGGGAGCGAGCCATTTCCGTTTCGAAGTGGACTGTGCCCACTCGCAGCCCGCAACTCGCAGCTAATTCTACGCAGATAACTATGTATAACATATATAACAACGTGCGTGTTATAAGTGTACATTTATTTAAACTTAGCATCTACATACACGTTCGCCGTCTATACATTACTCACAATCACTGTTTTATATACACACGATCCTCCACTCGACAGTCTTGCTCCTATTCGCGATCCTTCAACTATGTCTCGTAATTCGCTTTCAATAAAAATCCAATACCAAAGTTTTTAAATACTTGAAATTCAAATAACGGGGTAAATATTGAAGATACGAAAAAATTGTAAGAAACTTTTTCTGCTGGAAATTTTACTTTCTGCAAAGAAAGTCCTTATCAACTTTTACATCTTCAATCCTCTAGTCAGATTTCAAGCTCCAAGTTCTAAGATAACATCCGCAGTCAAAAGGATAACTACTCAAGTGTTGGTTTATAAAATTAAAATAAAAATTCCGGATTAAATATTCGTCAATCGTCAAAAAATTTTTTGCAGAAAATTTTACATCCTAAAAAAAAGGTCCTTATCAATTTTGACGTATCTTTATTCCTTTGACCAGAATTCTATCTGAAAGTGTTGAGATAACATCCGCAGTCAAAAAGATAACTAGTGTTAGTTTATAAAAAAGTTAAAATAAAATTGTGGGCTAAATATTGAAGATACAAAAAAATCATGTGTTACCTTTCTTGCACGGAAAAAAAAAACTCGAAAAATTACAATATACAATGTAACGTGGCGTTCCGTGATAAAAACTGGAAAAATTACAGTTTCTAATTGTAATTATTACATATTCTATAAGAATTACATTGTAGAATGTAATATTTACATTGAAAGCTCTGAAAATTAACATTCAAAGTTTTAATTTAGAAAAATGTTATTTTGAACTGTAATTTTTCTAGTTTTTAATACGACGGGACACTTATTGCACGACTCATGATGCGAAGCATCAGAGAGTGCTTTACGATCGAAAAATTTGTTTTGCCTCAATTTCGCAACTATTTAATTAATTACACGATTGATAATCTACGCAGTCTGATTAATTTGCGCACCATTCGATAGATAATTGAATGAAGATTAATTCTGTCACTAGTAAAAATCAATTTAAGATAATAGAACCAGAAAAAAATATCAAAATAGTTAAAAGAAAATTCGTGTCAATCAACTCAATTTTCCGTTAAAAACACGATAACTTGCGTAAAAATTCACGAATTCATACAGTTTTTTTTTTAATAACTTGGCATTTTTTTTGCAGAGGTCTCCATTGGAGATGGTAATCTTATTTAATATTGTTTATTTGTTATTAACAAAAAACTAAAATTAATGAAAAAAAATCCACACTCAATTGCAAAAATAATATTTAAATAAAAAAAATAAAATAACATTTAAAATAAAATAAAAAAAAAATATTATTCAGAACATTAACTATTTTTTTTTTATTTATCGAACAAATGAGGATTAAGAGTCGAACACTTTTGGATTTGCCAAACTTTTTACTATTTACAATGTAATTTTTCGAGTTTTCTTGTTTCCGTGTGTTGAAAATTTAATTTTCCACAAAAAAGGTCAATTTTGACGTATCTTCGATCCTTTCACACCAATTGAAGAAAATTAAATTGTGTAGTATCTGACCATTTCAACACCGAAAACTCTCATGATGTAGATCAAAAGTTTTATCCAATATAAATGGATTACTCTAAGTGAGGGTGTTTTTTCCTTAAATTAATGTGTTATGTGTTATAAATGATCATTGGATGAAATTACAGTATAATAATAATAATATCGAAAATTGAATATTGAATATTGAATACAATTCGAACAAAATACGTTGGTGTTGATAAAGTTTTAAGCTTGAAAGCAGATCAGATTGAAGGACATTAGAGATACGCGATTAAGCATTTCATGTCGGAATATACGAGCGGATCGCGAGAATGGTTCTACTGTGAAATACAATCGGTGACGCGACTGACGGTCATTGCGTGCGCGTAAATCGATCGAATAGGTGTGTCCTAGTTTCAGTGATATACGAGAAGTACCCAAGGAGGAATACGCTCGCCCGTGACACAAAGCCACACTACACACAGTGCACAGTGCACCAGGCTATCGATATGCCGCCCTGCCACCGGCAAACTTGATGCCGTTTACGCTACGGCTTTTACTGCTACAGCTATGCCGCTTTTACTGCTGTTATGTATAGCATATAGTATTCCCATATGTTTTTTTAATCTCCTAACTCTGAAGCTGCACCAATGCACCCAGGACTGGAGCCAACTGCTACCATTTGTTCGCAGACCAATCAAATGTCGTCACTCATGAGTAATAGCATCAATCATGAGTCATAATTTGCCTCCTTGGGGATCAAATATTTTCACTGTTTTTTGAATGTTTGATTTTGTTCATTTGCTCCAAGTGCTTTTTATTTTTTATTTTTTTATTGTTTTTAATTCTGTGATTTGTGATGGAGCGCAAACCTAAAATGAACAACCGGGGACGGTACTACGGATCTTACTTAATTTACGACATCGCGGATTCCTACATCACTGCCTTGCATACCAAAATTTCTCAGGCGATTGCGCTGTCACGGTTTAATTCCACTGGTTATTATCAAAATCCTCGTGAGTAAATTTATTTAGTGTTTTATTTTTATTTCTTAAAAATTTTAAGTTTTTAAAAACAGAGAAAAAAAAATTATATTTGACCTGATCAGTTTTAGAAAAAAAAAAACTACCTGATTAAGAAACAATTTTTTTTATTCAAGAAAAAAATTATTTTGAACAGAATTTTATGCTTTGATTCAAGAATTTTAAGTCTTTAATTAGGAGTATACTAATGGAAAAAATAACTTGATTAAAAAGACAATTTTTAAACTTAGAATATCATTCTGGAGAGTTCGATCATCTTAAAGAAAGTAAAAATTCTTGAATTAAGAAACTCTTCTAAGTTCAAGTAAATTTTACTTGATTCAAAGTGATCAAATTCTTCAAAATTTTGTATTGGGACCAAGAATTTTTTCTTGCATGAAGTTAATTTTTTTATCAGAGTTATTATAAGAGTGAGATACAATCAAATTTGACATCCAAAAACACTATTCTTCAAAACTAACAATAATTTTATTTTTCAAAAATTTCAAGAAAAAACGAAAAATAACTTGGAAAAAAAATTATTTTAGATTTACTTTTGAAAAAAATAAATTGTTGGATGAAATGTTGATTATCTTGTTTGAAAATAATAAATTGATTGGTTCAATTAATAAAATTGTTGAATTAAGAACTTTTTCTCTTTGCCTTGTTTCACATTCTTGATTTTTCGATTAATTTCATGAATTAATTCGAATTGAATATTTCAAAGCAAAATTGCAAACTTAGAGTTAAAAATTTTCTTGTATCAACTTTTTTTTTTTTTTCAGTATATTTGATAATTTTTTCTCCGAGAATTTCATAATAAACATCCACAAAAAGCTAAAAAGCAAAAAATGTCAAGTTCAAAAGCAAACTTACTGAAAATAGAACCACTGGATTTTTCAACTGAAACTAAAATCTTCAAAGAATTCAAAGAATTTCCATTGAAGTACCGCAAACGAATGTAATTTGAATAATTAATGTGGTATTTACTCTCTATTTGTTAACCCATCCAACATCTACCGACAAAATAATTCAAATTTATGCTCAAAAGAATACACTAACTTTGTTGCCGCAAATAATTCAAATTTTAATCATCAAATCGAACAAACAACGAGTAACACTATTAAGCTCCTCATTAATCGTATCGTTGTGATAATGATGGACAAACCCATTGAAACAGAGCCCAAAACAATGCTATTATTCCTTGTGAAATTATTCTGACACAGCCTCGCATAATTACGCCAGTTGATCCGTCGATAAAAACTAGAAACAACCAATTATAATTACTTCAATTCTCTGACAATCGTTCTATCCAATTTCATGATACTTTAATAGGTATTTTATTTTCTTTATTTCACTCCGGAAATTAAAAGCAAACTATCATATTGTCATTTATTTTACGAAACTGAAAAATTGTCGTAACAGTAAATTTTTTTTTTATTGCATTCCCTTTAAATTGTTGAAGAATAGTCAAAATTTTATTCTGAAAAATTTTAAATCTTAAAAACTTCATGAAATTCAATTTTTTGAAAATCAATTTTTTTTTATGACTAAATCATCAGGACATATCAAGCTACATAAATCGATATATTTTAATTTTAAAGAAAAATGTTTGAAACAAAAATTGTAGAGAAATAAATTTTTAATAATTTCACTTTGTGTAAAAATTTTTATAAAATCAATAGATGAAGATATACATTTATTTTTTGTTGAAAATCACAATCTGACATTTTTGAAAGTATTGTAGAATTTAGAGAACGACTGTAGTTTGAAAAATTTTGATTTTATGCAGAGAAATAAATTTTGAACAAATTTGGTATCATTTAAAGTTTTAGTACACGCAGAAAAAAATTTTGTTAAAATAATCTAAGATATGTTATGGTAACAAATTAATTTCTTAACATAAGGATAACAAATTGTATGTTATTGTTACAGTAAATTTTATAAGAATACATTTAAAAATATGCTATAATCAGTTATAGCTGATTTGGATAATATTTTTGCAACAAATTAGTTTTGTTATTGCAAAAAAATCATTTTGCTACAGCAACGAAATCACTTTGTAACAGCAACAAAGTCATTTTGTGACAGCAACAAAATGATTTTGTTCGGGCAACAAATTGATTTTGTGAATTAACAAACTGGTTTGTTACACGGAGAAAATTTTAGAGTAGAGTTTATTATCTAGTTATGGTAAAATTTATTAACTGAATTCGATAGTAGTAAATGTTATTTAAATAATTATCTAAACCATCTGAATTGTATTAGTTACCATCCTGATGGTAACTACTACTATTATAATGGTAATTATTAATAATAGCTTTTATTATTTTAACTAGTTACTACTATTATCAAAATCGTAATTCCTAATATAACCTGATGGTTGCAGTTACCATTAGTAATAATAATAGCTACTATCTAAGATAGTAACAAATATTTAAAAAATTAAGAATCTGCGTTAGCGTGGATGCATTTCTGAATGAACTAAAAGCAGTTGTAGCGCAGTATAGTGCACAAAAAATCAGAATTAAATTCGGATTTAACTTATATTTAAATTTTTATTTGTCTAAAACAAGTTTCAACACCAAATTGTTAAAAAGAATTTTATCATGTATGAATTTAGACGATTGTGTTATTACTTGTTTTAATATTTTAAAGGAGAAAATGTACGTAACTAAAATATGGATGCAAATAAAGAATTTAATTAAATAAATTTATATTATTTTTTCTTTCAGAATTTTTACAATCTGAGATGGTTACAGATACCATCTTCGATTATAGCAGTTATAATTTTTAATAATTACAATTATCATTTTCCATAGTAATCGTTACCATTATCGATAATAACTATTACAATTGTCAATGATAATACCTATTATTTTGTTACTAATTAATTTTATTACCATTTCAGATAGTAGGAGTTAATATTTTCGTATAGTAAATAGTATAATTAATTTTTCTCCGTGTAGTACAATTTGAAAAATTTTCTTAATGCAACTAATATAATGGATTTGTTACTATAACTACACTTATTTGTTACCATAACATATTTTTTCAGTTATCCAACAATAGTATTTTTCTTATCTAGGGCAGGAAAATCAGAAATGTCTCAGATTACATGTAATTGTTGACCGAGGCGAAGCCGAGGTCGACAAACATGTGATCTGAGGCTTTCTTATTTCCTGCCCGTGGTGAGAATACTATTTTTCTCCTCGACGGAGGCGGAAAGCGGCATTTTCGTTTAGCGCAGCGAGCGGAAAATTGACGCTTTCCGCACGGAGGGGAGAAAAATTGTTTTTATGCGTGTAGGCTCAATATTTTAAGAGTTCAATACTTGCTTATTTTTCATCGAATAGACGTAAAATTTTTTAACGGGCTTACACAAAATAAATTTTTTCATCCGTGCAAAATGATGATCACAAATTTTTTTTCAATTCTACAATTAAATCACATCCATAAATTTCACATAAAATTTATCATTTCCTTAATCGCGATAACGTTAATTATTTTTTTAATTAAAGAGATAAAAACTGTAATATTCTTGGATTTATTTTAATTGTAACCAACCAAGAAAAATACGTCTCAATTATTAAGCAATTAATAATTATTTCTTGTCAGCATTAATTTAGTATCTTAACTAGAGTTTAATGAGCAGTTGTATTTATAGAAGGTAGTTAAATATTAATGCTAAAAATATTAAGTCTTGATAAACTAGGGAAACAGGTCTTGTTAATGCTAGTACATGAAAATATATAAGATGGAAAATGGGATAGCGTGTTTGTTTTGATTTATAAGAATTTATCACGAAGCCTCTTTTCAGGGGATGAAACAGAGACAGAGACAGAGAGAAAGAGATAGATAGAGGGAGAGAAGGATTGAATTGTTTGAGTGTATATATTGTATCCTGAGTTAATGCGAGGTGTACTACAACAGTGTGTGTGATGGAAGCCCTCTGGTCTGGTCTGCTCTGTTAAATTGAGTCCCGACCCTCGTACTCGTGTGAATAATAGTCGCCTTGATGTTATGTGGACGCCGATGGTTGATTCGCCGCCATTTCCCACGAGTTGCTTTAACAATCGGTCGATCGTTGGTCATGATCAGTTGTTCATCATCAATCAATTTGTCCCGGCGACAACGACCCCTCGGAAGTCGAATAAAATTGTCATAGACATGCCTGTCATAATAAATTCATTGCTGAAGAAAATTATCGAACGTGTGGATGTCTGTCTATACACTGTAAAAAATCGGCGGAGTGGATGATTTTCAGTTCATTTAATCTCGAGAAAGAATTTATTTATATCACTGATGAAAAAACTTACACCGAGTGAATTATTTATTTTTTTTATTGAATAAAAATTGTTACATAGTTATTATTCGTTGAAAAATGACAAAACGCGTAATTAGAGATTTAAGAAATTAATATAACTTTCTTTTTTAGTTTTATATAACAAATAAATTTTAATATTTAAAAAAAACTGCATAAATTTTTTTTTATTCCTACAAGTAGCATTTTTTGATCAATTTTTTCTATAATAATTTATTTGTTAAGAAATCCAATAAATTGCAGAAATATTAAAATAAATAATTTTATTTAATTAAACATAGTAATGTTAATAATTTATTATTTTTTACGTAATAGTATATTACACTACAAGGGCAGAAAGTTGAGATTCCTGCACTGCGCACCATGTGCCCGAGGCGAAGCCGACTATTTTTCTTGCTATGCGGTCGAAAGTACGTTAAAAATTGCGTTGAAAAAAATTGATGCCTGCCCCCGACATTTGCGGCACGAGCGAAGCGAGTGCTGCTGGTCGGGGGGGCAGGCATCAAATACACCTGTCAATAAAGATATTAATATATAATCTATCATATTACTACTTTCTTTTAAGAAATGATTTTAATTTAATTCAATAATTTTAAAGTTTTAAATATATTATAAATTAATTCTGATATTAAAAATAAAAAAAAAAAAAACACAAAAATGAATTCATAATCGTGAAATGCATAGAAAAAAAAATTTTTTAAAAAATCTGTTTGTGTATTTTTTAAAATAATTACTTGTTTAATAATGAATTTATTTATTTATTTGAGAAAATCTATCAGAATAAAATATTTTTTTTTTTTATTTGTAATTTAAATATTTAACAAGTCTCATTTCATTAAAATAAATATTCATTTTCTGTAATTAACTTAGTTTCAACTTAAAATCATTGACACATAACAAAACAGATACATTCATAACAATCACAAGTAAGGTTAGGCTTGTATATACATAAGTAATAGAGTGAGCGCGACTACCGACTTTCGGACTTTCTGCCGCCTCGTGACTCGTTGTCAGTGCATGAATACATTTTTTCGGCTCCCCGTCGTAGAGCACATGCGCGACTCGACCACGGCATAAATGTGAGGCTTTCTGCAGTGAAATCGCAGCGGGAACCCGTACTTTCGACCAGCGTAGTAAGAAAAGATTTATCAACAAGACTTGAAAACAAAATAACTTTTATGAAAATTTGGTTCAATGTTCAAGTTCCAAAGTCAATTTTTTGGAAAAATATAATTAATATTTACAAACTTAAGTTTGAGGTAAATTAGTTGAAATTTTTTGGTAACTTTGTATAAAAAATTTGTGCAAATGACAAAAATTAATTTTAAGTTAAAAATCGCGTACTAGAATAATTTTTGCAAAAAAAAACTGCATATCCACTCCGAATTACAGGAGTCAAAATACACTCCTGATTTTTTACAGTGTATGTCTCCGTGTCTGCATGTGGATGAAGATAGGGATTAATGCGACTTTTTTATTATCGACTGACTGGTTGTGCTAAAGCTTGTGTAGTATGGGTGGACACGAATGCCAGCAGTTTCAAGTTTTACAATGAGTTAACTTTTGTAATCAATCATGAGACTTTTTATCTTAATCAAAAGTACAAGCATTTATGAATACTCAGAACGATGCGGGGGAAGCTATAATTACGCAAACAATGGCTCGTTAAATTGAGTCGGTGATGGAGCAAAATAATAGCTTAGATTAAATTTAATTTTGTTGTTATATTTCTTCAAGACACTGAATAAATATAGATATAATATACCAAAGAAACACTCAAGCTCCATTGCTGTTTCGTGAGCAGTCGTCAAACGACAGCTAAATAATTATTGTTTTGTTTCAATATTCGATTGAATTACATTTTAATTTACTGTAAAAGCTCCCGAGGGTCCTTGTAGAATTTTTTTTTTTTAATTGATCGCAAGATACTGCTGATATAATTATTTCTGTTTGAAGATCTAAATTATCTTTTGAATTTTATTTCTTTAATCAATAGTTTGAATTTCTCGACCGAATTTATGAGAAAATAAATAGAATAAAAATAAATGAACCTTTTTCACGCTGCTTAGTTAATTAAATACTTTAATTACTAGGGAAATAAATTTAATCGTTAAATCCTTACAATTTTATCCGGGTCTTCCTCATCCTGAAATTCGGTGCACATCCTTCGGAAGTCCATTTTATTCTTTTTTTGTATTTGTAGCAGACAACAGTTCTCTGAAAAATGAAAAAAAAAAAATTTATTTAATTTTCAATAATAAAAATAGATAATAAAAATAGTGAGGAATTTTTTTTTATACGAGGATAAAAAAGCTCGTTAAATAAAATAAGTTGTAATTAATGTCTTTAGACATTTGTCATTTGTCCATTATAACCCATTATAATCCATCCTGACTCATGAGACTTTTTTTAGTGTGAGTTTTTTATTTAATGCAGGCATGCAATTAGTGTGACTTTTTCGTGGTAATTTATTATTATTATTTAAGTCAACAAAAAAATATAATAATAATAATACTCAAACAAATTTAAATTCGTAACACTGAGCCAAAATTTTTAAAATATTATTTTGTTTCAAAGTGTTGTTGATAAATTCTGGCGTTAAAAGTATAAATAATAAATAATTAACATTATTACTATTGATTAAATGAAATTAATTAATTTAATGTTAATGAAATTTACTTTTATACGTCAATTTTTATGATTTCTTAACAAATAAATAATTATAGAAAAAATTTATCAAAAAATGCTACTTGTAGAAATTGAAAAAAAAAAATATTGATGTAATTTCTTTATAATATTAAAATTTTTTTGTTTCATAAAACTAAGGAAAAAGCTAACGTTAATTTTGAAATATCTAAAAACGGATTTTGTAATTTGTGAATGAATAACAACTATTTCTTTATTTTATTCAATAAGAAAAAAATAAATAATTCACTCCACACGTGAAAAAAAGTAAACTGTATTAAATAATAGTCGATTTGTAATAAGTAATGATCAACTGCTAAAAATTACCATTTCAAACAATAAAATCGTGATTTTACTAATCACTTTATAGTAGTAGTAGTTTATTAATATAATGTATGGCCTGAATGGCCTTTTACATCCCTTTCCGTTTTACAAGTATTAATTTTAATAAAGAATTAAAAAAATAAATTAAATTAAATAATATTGTATAACAATATATGTATATACATAGAGAACGATTTTTATATAATCTATGTAACTTAAGGACTAATTACTAATCACTTTATAATATTTATCATTTAAATACTACAATTTATACTTTACATGGAAGAAAATACTATTTCAAACAGTAATATTCGCTATGTGATTTCAAAAATGTTAAAGTATAATAATTAAGAATTTTGACTTTGATATTCATCATTTCGTACCTAAAAAATGATCGCATGATATGTAAAAAATATAAAATACAGTTACTAAATTTCCAATACAAGCAATGTCAATATTTACAAAGTAAAATGGTAAATTTTGAACGCACCGCTAAAAATAAAACTATAATTATTGACTTTCTTGGACTAGTAAAGTATATATTTTAAGAATAGAATTTTTACTGTTTCAAATATTCAATTATCCTAGATTGAGACCGCTTTTTCCTCATCTGAGTTCCCCTTCTCCTCATAAAATGTTGAAACGGCAATTTTTACTGTTTGAAACTGTAATTTTTTAAGATGACAGAGTCGTTATTTACTATTATTATTGTGGCTTTTACACTTTCTACATTAAGTTCTGTGACATTTATATTTTTGCCTTGTTTACTGTTTTCCGTGCAGAGTTTTTTTTAATTAACATCATAAATAATATCAGGCCCGTAAATGATCAGATAGCCAGATATGAAAATTGGCCGTAATAGGCCATCCATGACCATCTCAGAAATTTTTTTCTCAGGTTATCATAATCATAATAATAAATTTACTTTAGTAAATGAGAAAAGCCGAAATCGTAAGTCAGCAGAGTATTTTATCAGTAAAAAAAGTAACCGGAGAAATAAAGTAGTTTCTCATATTAAATGATTTGTGAAAATTATAGATTTGAGCGATCAATTTGGCCCGTGGCGTTTAGGTTGGGTGATTTATTAAAATTTAACGGGGATCGGATGCCGTATATATCTTTCACATGTGGAAGTGCATTCGATGATTCACATAAGACTAATTCGAAAGTGAGTAAAGCGAGGGCAAATCCATAAATTGATAAAATAAGAGCAAAATTATTAGATTGAAGAAAGTTGGAAAGCAAGAAAGGATAATAGATAGGAACGGTACCGTCGGAAGGTCTGCAGCATACCAAATGAGAAAACTAGGAAACTCAACGTCTCATATTCTGCACTCACTGTTTCAACTCGACCTTTAATATTCTTTGTGTGGCCTTACACTACAATATATATGCTTCTATGTAGCTATTACTCTTGTATACCCATTACACACTTTTTTCTTTTTTTATTTATATTTACATTTATGTTTATATGTTTTTTTTTCTTTTGCAATCTCACTTTTAGCAAAAATTAAAAACTATTCTAAATAAAAAGCTCACTCAGATTTAATTCCCTCTTTGTTCTGACATGACACCCCCTCATCCCGGTTGTAATTTTTTTTGCTGGCAGCCAACGGATTGCTGAGAGGAACATGTAAATAAATATTCCCCTACATGTCACTTGGAATTAAACATTTGATGGTAATTAAATCCTTTTTTTTATGGATGTAATAAACCCGGGTGATTCTGTATGGCAGTAAAAATTATTTAAGTGTCTGAAGGAATTTTCCGATACTCCTGACCCAGCTAAATCTTTAAACGACCGATTTTACGGCCCGAACACCGTGAGGTGATTTTTATGCGGATAATTATTGCGCGAGTTAAAAAATCGTGATTGTGTAGATTTACAATTCTTTTTTTATAATAAATTATTTTTTATTACAACTTAAAGTATTTCAGGAAGCTTTCAATTTAATCCTTAGAATCCAGAATTTTAAATGATTTCAGTAAATATTATAAAATAAGATATTTTTATTATTTATTTCCATATTCAGGATGAAGAAGCTTGTGTGGAACTAAGATTATAAAATTAAAAGAAGACGAAACTATTATTAGTTTTGGGGAATATTATTTTCCGATTAAAATTACCGAATTTATTTTAATATATCAAGATCTTCAAATATCTTAAATAAAATTAAAAAAAAAAAAAAAAAAAGACAACGGGATTCGAACCCCGTTTTTCTGCGTACCAGACTAACGATTTCTATCTGCGCCACTGCAAAAAGTTAAGGTAGCTCTTATTCTGAAAATTTTTTTTGGAAAATCCGTAAGAAAGAACTCTCTTTTCATTAATGAGAAAATAAATTGAAAATTTAATTGCAAAGTATTTCAAAAATACAATCGAAATAAGCGCATAGTTCTCTTAAAAATAATTTTGTTCTTGTTCCAACAATATTTCTCTCCACTGAAATACTTTTTGGTCCAATGAAAATTTAAATTAGATAATTACTAGAACAAAAATCAGACAAAAATAAAATTAAGGCTCATTAAATCCTGCAATATCAAAATTTTGAATCAATAACCACAACAATAATTAGTTAGTTATGTCCATATTTACAGAGCATAATAATATTTACCATTACATTGCAATCGATCAAAACTGTGGGTGTTTGTGGGACAAATAATCAACCCTTGTCAGTTAACAATAACCGAAAATATATGTCACATGTTACTGTTGTTATTATTATTATTGTTAATATATGTTAGTAATTAGCGAAATTGACAATAAAACTGACTCGAAGCAGATGAAAATTTGCAAACAGCACTCACCAGTCTATTTAATATTTATACCTTATAACAAATTATTAATAGTGTGATTAAATTAGCAGAGGGTAGACAGTGGAGTCGTTAATTTATTCATTACTGTTAAAAATATTATTCCTGTCAAAACCAATCTCATGACTCACAATTATGTCATTATTATATTAATACACGCTCATTTGCACAATACAAAATCAATAACATAAATATTAATATTAATACTAATAGTAATTCATAAATTTAAGAGACACAACTCTGGATAGAAGAAGATTATTCCATTAAATAATAATAATAAGTTATCGATCAAGTTGTCCATTAAGTTAGAGTACAAAAGTGTCTTATTGTTTTCTCATTGTCTACTTCTCATCTCGATTATTGTACGAACAATTGTAGACGGAGAAACAAAAATGAAAAGAGTGAAACAAAAAAAACTAAACAAAGGTATTATGGAGTACAGTACACTGTAAGGCTGAGAACAAAATGAAAGGCTGGCTCTACTTGTTTCACCAGCACTTGTACTTCTATTTAAACTTATTCTTATTCTTATTCTTGTTTCTACTCTCAGTCTCGGTCTTAGTCTCATTTCTACAAGATAAAATCCATATAACCTGCTGCCATACAAATACAAGGCGGTTAGGTGGAGAAAAGCGAAATATAACTCGAGAATGGAGTCGGGTATGGGACTGCAACGTGCAAAGCTTGGCGATTGGCCCGGACTTTACGCATTAGCGTCAAATACTTGCCGCGCAAGCAGCTCATATACTCGTACTACACATTACGGACTACATACTACGTATAATACTACACACTACATACTACATTCTACTGGGACTCTCCTCTGGGCGACCTACATTTTACTAATTTTCAGCTAATTAATAATTTACCGGCGCACTGTAGGTTATGCATCAGATAATTTTCATTCTATTTCATTCTGCTAACTCTACGCGTTATTTAAACATATATTATTGCATTAAATTATATTATATTATATTGCGTTATGATAATTATATTACACAGACCATAGTTAATATTATTAGCTATACACTAATAATTTATTCTATTTATAATCCCAAATATTTTAAGCTGTTTGCAGGACAAACTTAGGATTTTATTTTAATTTATTAGGATTTAAGAAATTCGCAGAACAGAATGAAGAGAAGTTCTGGTTCTTAAAATGAGAAGTTAGAAATAAACACGAAACAAAGTTAACTGTAATAAATAATAGTCGATTTATAATACGTATACGCAGAAAAATTTTTTGTTAGAGCAACAAAAAATAAGTTGTGACAACAAATTGTTATGTTGATATAGGGATAACAAATAATATCGACGGTCTAATTAGTAATTTGTCTAACTCCATATTTTTTAGAGGGTGATTTTTTACCATTTTGATGTAGCCATAATCGAATTATAAATTATTTGAATGATTCAAACCTAAATATTATATCTCTAATAGATAATAATGATATTAAATGGTTTTTTAAAGTGATAGTGAATTTTGAACTAATTGTTTTTTTTCGTACAAATAGAAGATTCTCTAAAATGGAGTTAGACAATTTACTAATTAGAACGTCGATATGTTGTGCTAACAAACACATAGGTTATAATAAGTAATTCATATGTTCACTCAACAAAATTATTTTGTTATTGTAACTGAATCTTTCAATTATTTTAAAAAAATAGTTTTGTTGAAGTAACAAATCGATTTGTTAAAGCAACGGAATAGCTTGTTCAAGTAACAAATTTTATTGATAAGAAAACTATTTTGTTATTGCAACAAAAAAATTTATTATAATAACGAAGCGATTTTGTTAAGACAACAAATTAACTTCAGAGCAGTAAAAACTTATTTGTTATTGCAGCTTAGTTGATCTTGTTAAATAAACTATAGTTGATTTGTTATTGTAAGTAAATTCATTTGTTATCACACCATATTTTTTTGTTATCTCTGTTTTTGTTGTCCTAACAAATAATTTTTATAATGATCAAGTGCTAAACGTTACCATTTCAAACAGTAAAATCGTGATTTTACTAATCACTTTATAATATTTATTATTTAAGGTAGTACCCTCGCTAGAGGCGTTTTCTTAGGAATTTTTTTAAATTTTGGCAGATTAATATTTATATAATTCTGCATCGATTGACGCAAATTGAAATTTTTTGACCATCTAGTTTCAGAGATATTTAATTTCAAAATTCGAATTTTTAGAGGAGGTTATGCACTGTGATATACGGGATACCGAAAATTTTACTCGTATATTTTATTATAACTAAGAAACTTTTTTTAAGATTTTCATAAAAACTAAACTACTATTAAAAAACAGCTATTATTTGTTTTTTTCAAACTTTCATTGATTTTTACCATCTAGATTTTTAAATATTATTAAAAATAACTGTATTATTCAAAAATAACCATGAGTAGAAGTGAGTAAGGAATAGCAAGTGAGAAAGACAAAAATATCCTAAACTATACCCAAATTTACTCGCACTATATGTCGTGAGGGTACTACCTTAAATGCTACAATTTATACTTTACATGGAAGAAAGTACTATTTCAAACAGTAATATTCGCTATGTGATTTCAAAAATGTTAAAGTATAATAATTAAGAATTTTGACTTTGATATTCATCATTTCGTACCTAAAAAATCATCGCATGATATGTAAAAAGTATAAAATACAGTTAATACTAAATTTCTAATACAAGCAACGTCAATATTTACAAAATAAAATGGTAAATTTTAAACGCAACGCTAAAAATGAAACTATAATTATTGACTTGCTTGGACTAGTAAAATATATTTTAAGAGTAGAATTTTTACTGTTTTAAATGTTAAATTCTACTAGAGTGAGACCCCCTTCTTCTCATCTGAGTTCCCTTTCCCATATTATGGACTATATATTGAAACGGCAATTATTACTGTTTGAAACTGTAATTTTTTAAGATGAGATAGTCGTTATTTACTATAGTGACAGCTATTAATCACTTATTTTCGATATTAAATTATAAATCGTGGCTTTTACACTTTCTACATTAATTAAGTTCTGTAATATTTATATTTTTGCCACCCCGATGTTCGCTGTACTATTTGAAACTATAAAAATTAACCGGAATCCGAGTGAATTTTACAGTTTACTTTTTTTCGTGAAGAAAAGAATAATACCTAACAATTTAAATAAAAAACTTCTAGCTTTTACATATTTTATCCTAATAAATTCACTAAGTACTCCAAACTTTATAAAATTATGATCATCTACTAAAAAAAAACTACCCTGGTCAAAAAAAAATATTATCTTCAAAATTTTATTTTTGCTTCATCAAATCAAAATAGTAGAAGTCGAGGATAAAGAGAGAAAATTATCCGCTTGTATTTCTGGTTCTTATTTCATTGATTATATTTTAAATAATTTCGACTATAAAAAATCTGTAGAGTCAATGACTACGTGTACCTTAAAAATATTTTTGCATCTAAAACACCGAGAAAGATCGAGAAAGACAAGTCGTTCATTCTAAACTCCTAAAAACTTTCATTATTACAATAAAATTAAAATGATTCTTTTATGAATTCCTTATAAATTCACCAAGGATGGAGTTCATAACAAGTCAAATTTTTTTTTAAAACCAGTTATTTAAGGAAATCCTTTCGCTCCAGTTGAGTCAAAACAATTGTAGTAGTCAATATACGATAAATTAAAATAAAAAACCCATAAAAATTCCTAAAATTAAATAATAAATAGTATATGAGGCATTAATCGTTGAAGTAGAATTACAATTCGTGTAATATAAATAAAATTTTCTGGTAACATTACATTGCACTGTGTAATTTTACAATGAAAATTGTAAAAATAAAAAAAAGCTTTTTAAATTTTTTATGTGATTATTGTAATATAAATTACAATATTTTTTAATGATTTTACATACAATTATGCCGAATCAAATTACAAATAATGTTTGCAAAATTAAAAAGCTTTTTCTTGAAAATTGACCAACATTTCTGTAATATTACAATGCGTGTTAGGTTTATACAAGAAGATTGTAAAATTACAATACATCTTAGTAGATTTCCTGACAGGGTGTTGGAAAATTACATGAATTGTATTTTATTTAGCATTGCTATACACTGATTTGTAATTTTACAAAAATTTTTAACAGTGTGTAAATAAATAAATTAGTTTGAATTTATTGAATGGTCTGAAGCTCGCGCGATACGCAACTTTGCCAAATGTTTTGACTCCATTTTAACGTAGTTTACTTGAGAATTTTTTGTGATTTTTTAAATATTAATTTCTCAATAAATATCTCGGTAACTGATCTATTTTATTGCAAAAAAAGAAACCTGAATATTTTGAAAATCTAATTTTTAGTTTTTTTTTTTTACTTCATCTAATCCATGGGTGATAGTATAATTCGAGAAATACTGCAAACGTCTGACTTTCTCGTAAGACTCTGAACAAATACTAGCATTTAAAAATTTTATTTTTTCAAAAATTTGTCCGTAAAGTATAATTTAAACTTCACTATTAGATAAATAAGGACCTTAACTATTAGAAAAAAATTGAATTTACTCATAATCTAATATTTTTTATTTTACATTGGCGGCGAAAGGACCTCCTTAAATTGTCTTCATCTTCCATATTCCACAAACATTCCACAAAAATAGCAAGAATTTATTTTTTGGAGTAACCTAATTTAGACCAAAAAATAAAGAGAAAATTCTTTTTCAAAATTCTCGC
The DNA here is from genome assembly GCA_905319865.3 of Cotesia congregata. Taxonomy (NCBI): domain Eukaryota; kingdom Metazoa; phylum Arthropoda; class Insecta; order Hymenoptera; family Braconidae; genus Cotesia; species Cotesia congregata. The sequence continues at coordinate 4,784,583 of CAJNRD030001117.1, read as the reverse complement.
CTCATTCTTTAAAAAATTAAACCACGTGACTGGTGAAATAGTACCTCGTGCCTATCAGTGAAATATAAGACACAAAACCTAGGACCTTGCGTACAAAGATTGAGATAAAAAGTGCATTAAATTTACAGCTTGAACATTTTATCGAGTTTTTTTTAGTATTCTTTAAACATTTATAGAACTATATATATTTATTTATTTGTTTATTTTTGTTTTACAACAGTCACGATTGTTCGGTAGATTTGTTCATGCTGTTCGTGTCCACATCTCAACTCGATTGTATTGCCGGATAGGAATTCGAGTTTTTCGAGGACAAAAAATAGCTGGGTCGTAGCTACGTGTCGAAGAATTTAAATGTCCTTTTATGCTACGCGTTACAGTACTAAAAAGGGGATGAGGTCGTGAACATTTACATGGACAATCTCATCTACATTCATGCACACATTACATGCATGTATGTTTATAAATATACATGCATACATACTGCGAATAGTTACAAAGTACACAGTGATATTTCTCAAAAGTACACAACACCCATTTATATTTTTTAACCTCTGTTAATTTACGGTACTTGGAACAACTTTTTATCCAAAACTAAATAGTAATTTATCCGATTTACTTTTATTGTCAAGCTCATTAAATAGTTTCGGTGTGCTGGAGAAGGAGTTGAATTAGGTAAATATAGTGACATAAAATTAACTTTTGGTTAGAAAGGAAAATTCTGGAGCCAAGGAGATTATTTTGGATCAAATAAGAAAATTCTTTAATTAAAAAATGATTCTTGGTTCAAGAATTTCTCTGTTTGGTTCAAGATGATCAAACTCTTCAAATTAGTTTCTTGATTATTTTTTTTTTTAAGGACGTTCCGAGAAAAAACTATTTTCTTAAAATTTTTTGAAAATTTTGAGTACTTATACTCATAAGTATCCTCTATACACAGGGTTTTTTTTAAATAGTCCTTGCGGCACTAAATTTTAAAATATTAGCATTTAAAATTTGTATATTTTACATACAAACCCTATGCTGACTTTCGTTCAAGCAAACGTTTTATTAAATATCAATCGTACTTTTCTTAGGATTGTTTTAAAAAACTGAGAATTATTAATTGAAGATATAACAAGTATTTTTTATCAAAAATAACACATCAAACGAGCGGTATTCAATTTTTTATAAAAAGTGCTTGAAGTTAGTGACTTTCGATATTTTACGTGGATGGAAGTAAGTGAGCGATAGTCTGTAAAAAGAGGCAGCACTAGTGTGTGAGAAATAAACCAATACCCATAACCTATTGGTGTCTTTTTCTTGTCTATGAACGTTCTTAAGCTTCATTTTTGTTATCCGAATATATCATCTTTTTTAGATGTAATCAAATTCGACAGCTAAAAAGTGTACTTTTTTCAAATTTTCTAAAAAAAAATTTTATTAAAAAAAGTCACTGCAACTTTTTACTGTAGCGTAAAGAGAAAAGCGTTAATCTGATACGCAGAAGAGTCGGGTTCGAATCCCGCAGTCATTATTTTTTTTTTAACTTTACAGGTTTGAAGATAAAGATTAGATCTAACAGTAAAATTAAATTTGTTTAGTTTTTCTCCAAGAATTGTAAATCAATTTGTTTGAATATAAGAAATTAATCACCTTAATGAATAAAATTCTCAATTAGGAAATTTTTCCCTCTTTATCCTTAAGTTTAATTTTCTTGATTCTATTCGTAAGTTTCTTGAATTAATTCGACCTGAATATCTTGAAGTAAATTTTCTCAAGAATATTTTTCTTGACTGAACTATTTTTTTTTTCACCATACGATTTGAAAATTTACTGCTTCTAACTTCTGAAACTTTGTTAATTTTAATATCAAAAGAGTTATCCCTCATGCATCATACATTTAATAATTCTATAAAAACATGTCAAAAAATATTACCACGAAATTTCTAGGATGTACGAAACCAAGCAAGCTTGCACTATGTAATTTTATGTAAAATTACCAAGAAATTCGCCCGTAAAAATCCTCTGCAAACTAGATTAAATCCCGCCAAATATTCGGCGTCCCAACGGTGACGGTAAACAAAATCTAGCTCGGCAAATATTTTTTCACTCACCGGTGATAAATTCACCAATTTTTCTAACCCTTATAAATAAATTTCATCGCTCCCAATCACTAATTTATATTTTTTCTAAAAATCAAGCTCAATTAAATAAAAGGGTTATTTTTATTTGAGAAACTAAAAATTTGGTACGCGCAGTAATTAATAATTTCGACACGGCAAATAAAAATAATAATCTGTTGATAAGACAGGGCAAAATAAAGCTAACAGTAAATATGTAACATGGTTCTTGAACTCCGGGTTAACTACATAACAAATCCAGCGGAATGGATGAGTGTTGAACCGCAAATAAACATAGGATTTCGGACAGACAAGTGAACGGTAAACATAACATATACGTAATACATAATCCCGTGTATACCTACTACCCGTATTTACCTTCATAGTGAGAGAGTGTGTATACTACACTGGGGTAAACTTGAATATAACTCTCCTCCTATCCCTGCTTCTCCTCTACGCGGTCCAGTATTATATCTCTCCGCTCTAATATTATCGATTCGTTCTTACAACTAATAAATTTTCATTCAAATAAGCCCTTTTAATTATCACACCCCAGTAACGATTTTTTTATCGTAAATCTTGAATCTCTAGTCTTTAGTCTTTACTTACTCTTGAAGCTTCAATATAATACTTCGGGAATACTTTTAATCTCCTTATTATGAACACCCAAAATTAAACTATTTTACTTCTAGACTCAACATGCATAAATTAACTTCTACTCCAGCACACCGAAACTATTTAATGAGCTTATCAATTAAAGTTAATCGGATAATATTACACTGTAAAAAATTTGCGGAGTGGGTAATTTTAAATTGATTTAATCAAGAGAAAGATTTTATTTGAACTATTGATGAAAAAAACTTCGCGGAGTTTATTCTATATTTTTTTTTAATAAAAATAAAGAAATAGTTGTTAATTTTTTTTTTAATTAAAAAATGCGTATTTATAGTTTTAAAAATTAATATCAACTTTTTTCTTATTTTTACACAAAAAATAAATTTTAATATTGAAAAAATTGTATCAATACTTTTTTTAATTTTTACAAGTAGCATTTTTTTGATAAATTCTCTCTATATTTATTTATTTGTTAAGAAATCATAAAAATTGCCATGTTAAAGTTAATTTTAGTAACATTAAAATAAATAATCTATATTATTAAGAGAATATGCAAAATTTTGTGGCCAATGTATTCATATGATAAAATGGGTTTTTATGGTTAAATTTAGTATCATTGGAAAAGTCTTGACCTGGAGTTATGCCTTTTCATGGTTTCATATCATTCTCACCAATAGTCAATTTATGATGATTAGTATTTAGGGTGCATTCGAAAATGCTTTAGCTCTAGATACATAATTAAGAAATGACCTTGTATTTTGTGAACTATTAATATTTTTAAAGATATAAGCTCATCCCGATGTTACACTCATCAAGACCTTTCATTTAAGTACCCACATCATTTTTTCATATATTTATATATATTATATATATGTATATATGAAAAATATATCAAAAATACATGTGGGTAGTCAAATGAAAGCTGTTGATGAGTGTAACCTCGGGATGAGCTTATATATTTAAAAACGTCAATAGTTAAAAAAGTACAGTGCAATTTAACAAAAGTCATTATTTAATAAAGCAAAATTTTATTTATTTATAGCTCACAAGTCACGGCAGTCACATCGTGACTGCAAGGTTGCTAGTTTTATTTAATTAAACATAGTATAATGTTGATAATTTATTATTTTTTATTTTTCCTCCGAAGTTTTTAAAATTAAAATAAAATATGATTCTTATTCAACAACTTAACTCTCTAGTAAAGAGAAGATTCGACGACCATCCGCCCTCTGTCGGAGATTTTTCATACTACTTTTGATCAAAAAATTATAAATGGACATATCAAATGCAAACTATATCTGGTCACATCAAAAATCATGCATGACCAAATGAAAAAATTTTTTCTCGAAAAACCAATCGACTGCCGTTGAAAAATAGATTCTCTCAAGAGAATCTCCCGCGGCAACCAATTTCGTATTAATTTCTTGGCAACTTGTAACTTGGAATTGATCATACATAGAACATGGATTAAATAATCGAGGTATCAATAGCCGAGACCATTCAACAGCGGAATGCTGTGGAGCTTTGCTGAGAGAGAGTACGAGGCTGGTAAATGGAGATATAGATGGGCAAAGCACAAGGGAAGAAGGGAAGATATAAATGTTAGTGGCGTAGTAGTGGGTAGTAGTGGAAAGGAGAGAAAATGAATAAACGTGGCAAGGGGTTGACCGGGTAAGGGCGGAGGGGTAGAGGGTGGTAGAATGAGGTGATGAGGAGTGGATACCGCCGGAAGGTATACACTAGTCCAAACAGGATTCTATCCCGTTCACAGCGCACAGTACTATAGAATGCATTGAATCGTGCCGAAATAAAAACAGTCTTTTTTAATGTTTTATACATGTACACGGCTCTGCTCTCAGTTATATTTATATATGTGTATATGTATATACACAAACCACCCTCCACTTTCTAGGCGGTCTCTTTTCAGTCTCTCCTACATATATAATACAGCAGACCACACTACACACTACACACTTTGCTCTGTACTCGGTACTCTGTAGTCAGTACTATGTCTACAGTGTTGTGTGCTATTACTATTACTGTACTGTGGTGTATGAGCGAACGCAGATCTGTCTACTACTAGTACAGCATTATGTAGCATTATATACAGTGGATGATACAAGAGCACGCGCCGGCGCCGCCTTTAAAGTTTAACTTTTACAAACGGACACCACTATCGCTGCTTCTCTAACTGTTTTTGAGTCGCTTTATACGCTTTGTTTTTATTTTTTTTTATCTTTGGTTTGGTTTAGTTTAGTTTCTTTTGGCTCGGCTATCCACCAATGTACGCTGCGCTGCTGACTCTTCTCTATGCTAGGCATTCTTCACTCATTTCATTTGAGGGCTCTATGTGGTACAATGCCGGATGTAGGCAGACAGACCCAAGGAAACTTTTTAAAAAAAACCATTCGGAAGCCGAAATGGAAGTGGATTTTTTACAAATTTCAAAACTTGCGGGATCGTTGGAATAAATGCAATAGATAAATATATAATTTAAAGATGGGATATTATTTTTAAGGTGAGACAATTTTTTAATAGAAGATATTTGATTTAAAAAATAGTCATAATTTATTTTCGGACTAAAACTTCTGATCAAAATTTTAATTTTTAATGAAAATTACAAAATTGAATTCTTACAATTCATAGAAATAGAAAGTTATAAATTTTAATAATAGTAAATGTTTTTTAAAATAATTTTTAACTACACGGAAATAAAAATATCGCTCTCAGAGCTATATTGTAATGCTACAGTAACTATCCCCACTCGACTAACTGTTAGAGAGTTACTAGAGCCATCTAGTAGATCGCTCTGGCAGGTATACAGTAGATGGCTAAAATAGCTAAACCGTTGAGCTGAGAGAGCAATACGGGATTGCTGTGAGGGGTAAACGCCTCGTTGAAGTCTCAGATTCTGCGCGCAGTCTTGTTTGTTGACATATTTTATAACCTTTAAAATTAATATAATTATTTACTAGCAATCTGTAGTTAATATGCGACTGTCAAGAGTTATGGATTATAATTAAAAAAAAACTTTGGCTTATTAATTTTTTGTTTTTTCCAATAGAGATATTAATAGTTTGGGGGATAGCTTTTACAACTCTAAAAAATGATATTTTGACAAATCCTTTCTCCCTCGTGGAGTGTTTACGACTAAATTCATATCACGACTTTAGAATTTATATTCATTCGTCAAAACACAATATTTAAAAGCTCTCGAGAAGAAAAAGTTCTCAGAGCATGTGTGAAAAAAATTTTCTCCATTGAATTTATAACGGAAACATTTGTCTGAGCGGAAGTATTTGTCCGAGATAAAAAGCCAGAAGTGGAATAAAATAAATAACGAGCGTAATTTAATTTTATTGAAAAGATCAAAGATACGGAGAGAAAAAGATAAATATTTAATTTATCATCTCGGGTGTATTGCTTGTCGTTATATGCACACGTATTGTGCTTAATGTCGTGTAATGTGTCACGTCTTGGGTGGTCGCGTGTTAGTCGTGAGTTGTAGCCCAAGTGACTGCATAGCAGTCTAAGTCTTGAGTCTTAAGTCTTGTATTGGTGCTGTGTGGAAGATAAACTCTAAGATTCGGATGTGTGTGGGTGTAAGGGTGTGAGAAGCTCCGAAGCTCTGCAGTTAGCTGGGAAGAAAACGACAGGAGCGACGGTGGTAAAAGCGCGAGAACATTGCGACCAAGGCGGCATCCTTCTCTTGGTATCGCGAACTAGGGGTGAAGTTGGTCGCCATGGCGACCGGTACGGGTTAGCTTCTTTTGAACAGGAGTTTGGGGAATCGATCACCAGTGGCGTAGCATCAGGTGGCGGCCTCGATCGCCGCGTCCAACAAGTGGAGTATGTTGTGTTTGAGGAGACGCGTGTGCTGTCCTTATTCACCTCGTACCACTATTATGTCACAATAGAACCCATTATCTTTATGCTTTCAACCATTTTTTTTTTTTATTTATTTACTTTTTTTTTCAATTCTGATGTTTTAATTTTTTTTTCATCATTATAATTATAATAATAATAATAAATGGTGAGCAAATTTAAGAGGATTAAATTTCCTTGGGAATAAGCAAGAAATATTTTATTTTATGAAAAAATTATTTTACACTAGCAACCTTGCAGTCACTATGTGACTGCTGTGACTTGTGAACTATAAATAAATAAAATTTAGCTTTATTAAATGATAACTTTTGTTAAATTGCACTGTAATTTCTTAACTATTGACGTTTTTAAAGATATAAGCTCATCCCGATGTTACACTCATCAAGAGCTTTCATTTGAGTACCCACATGCATTTTAATATATTGTTCATATATACATATATACATATATAATATATACAAATATATAAAAAAAATTGATGTGGGTACTCAAATGAAAAGTCTCAAGGAGTGTAATGTCGGGGTGAGCTTATATCTTTAAAAATATCATCAATTGACAAGGTAGCAATGTCAGTTTTTAATTATTGAGATTTTTTAAGATATAAACTCATCCTGATGCTACACTCATCAAGAGCTTTCATTTGAGTACCCACATGTATTTTTGATATATTTTTCATATATACATATATATAATATATGTAAATATATGAAAAAATGATGTGGGTACTTAAATTAAAAGTCTTGATGAGTGTAACATCGGGATGAGCTTAGATCTTTAAAAATGTCAATAGTTCACAAAATACAAGGCCATACGTTAATTATGTATCTATAATAGAGCATTTTCAAATGCAGCCTAAATACTTATCATAATAAATTGAGTATTGGCCATGTGCACGATGGTGCTGCCCTCATTTTTCATGCTTTTTCTGTGTTAAATCAAACGGAGTAATTTAGTTCCAGTGGTCGCCATTAGCGTTAAATCATGCTTTTCTCATAAGATTTACACGTAAAAATGGTAGTCAGCGCCAGCCCTCTCCACCATATACTTCGCACCCAGCCAATTGGTGAGAATGATATGAAACCTTGAAAAGGCACAAATTAAAGTCAAGACCTTTGCAATGACACTGTTTCACTAAAAAAAACCGATTTTATCATATGACTATCCTGGAGACACAATTCTTCTTATTCTCTTAATAATATAGATTAGGTTCAATCAAAAAAATTAAATTTTTTTCCGGCTCTAATTTAATGTTTTTTAAAATTTGGTATTTTCTTGAATGAAAATTTTGAGTCTAGTAGAGGTTCAAAATTGCTGGAAATATTTCCTGTACAAAAGGTTCTTATTGAGTTTACCGTATCTTTGAAGTTCGAACGGAATTTTAATTAAGAGTTGCGATTTATTGGATAGCGAGATTTCAAATGAAAATTCAAGGGATATTTTTTCAGGAAATTAAATTTCGCTTGAAAAAAGTTCATTACAGTTTTTAAGCATAAAAATTATTCAAAAGAAACTTTTGCTGGAAAACTAGAAGAAATTTTAGTTGATTTAAAATTTAAAATGAGGATTGGTTGGGCTTGAAGACATTTATTTGATAATGATCAGTTGTTATTTAAAGTTTAACTGGAAATGAAAAACCCGAGGGAGTGTTCCATTATAAGGACTGAGAATAAATAATTTTTTTTATTTGTTGGTAGTTTGATTTTAGCAGGAATAAAGCCTGAAAGTTATTTTAAATAGAAAGAAGGGCACGGAGCTGGAGGTAGCTTCTTAAGAATTACAAGTTGAACAAGCTCCTTATCAATGCAAACGATCCGTCTTGTCAAAGTCTGACATGACTTGGTAGTTAGTTTTAGGTATATATATGTGAGTATTATAAATACATAAAGCGTATATACATATACATGTATGAGGGAAGGTAGAAAGCCAGGTTGCTCCGGATAGGAGTCTGTAAAAGCACATTTGTATTACCAGCGCTGTTACGTTGGTACGAACAGAATGACTAAAAAATATTGTAGCTGTTGGATATCTCCGTTTTTGTGTTTTAACTTTTTACACAGCTCGACTTTTTTTAAAAAATATGAATTATTGAGCTCTCATGAATCATTACAATTTATGAGTTGACGGATGACACCACTGTTCAATATGAAAAATATCTCACGGGTCAGTAAGATTTTTTATTCTTCGTTGTTTTCAATCACGTCAACACTAAAAATATATGCGTTTTTTTCTTCCACACAAAACCACAGTACATATTTTTACTTTTCAGATAATTAAAAAAAAATTATATATTAATTGTGACCCCAAAATTGTACTTAAAGTAATTAAAAATAAAACTACTTTGTTTTATTATTTTTGAAACAAAAATATCAAAATTTTCAATTCACACATTTGTAACTTTCAAATTGGAAAAAAAATAATTGTGATTAGCCAAGTTTTTCAAGAGTTACTGCGATTACACCCATTCGCAAACAAACCAATTGATGTCCACGAAAAATTTTTATCGGTCTTTATGACATGACAACATCAATCAAAAAATTGATCCAATATCGAGTTTATTTATTCTCGTGTCCGCTTACTAGTGTTCATTTATGTTTGATGTATAATAGAGTTAGGGGAAAAAATAAAGTTTTTTTTCTCAGCCTTATACAACTTTTTACGTGCTGAAAAATACTTTTAAACAAAATGAACCTTTTTTTTAACATTATGATTCTAATTTTATTTAAAAAAAAAAAAACATAATTTTAGATACGATTACTTTTAAAAACAATTTCAAAAATTTTAAATGAAAACAAAAAAAAATTTCGCTGCTAAGATTAGTACCCGGAATCTCTCCCATAGTGTGTCTAACGAAGACAAAAGGTGGAAACTCCGCCGTCCATCTTACGGCAACAATTAATTTTATTATTTATGATTTTTACTAATTCTATAGATATTAAAAATTAAGTGACATGAGTAAACTTAAAAAATGTATTGTTCGCCACTCTGGTAAATATTTTTCGAGTAAATGTTAATAAAAATTGTTTAAAAAATTATTGATAAGCTTAAAATATTAAAATTAAAATTTACAAAAATACTTTATAGCAAGTTTGTGATAAGAATTATGAAAGTAAATATCGATTAATTCAGAATATTAATCACACAAGTAATTAATTCCGTTGAGACAGGGATTTGAAGTTAAGTCGACACGTAGTTGCCATCAGAATCTTCCAGTGAAACTTTAAAAGTTAAAGCTTCTTGATCCTTACTTTTTAGATTACTTGTGCTTGTTAGTTTCCGAATCAATTTTTCTTTATATTTAATATTTTTTAACTTATTAGTTTTGAACCGATTCATCTGTACAGCGAATCATAAATGGATTTCGGATGTATCAAAATAGATTCAATATTTGAAGATTAAGAAACTTACGAAAGAACTTTCCAAGAAGTGAATAAAGTTTGCGCTTTAATTACAGATACTTTTTAAAATAAAATATTTTAAAATATTATTGTGTGTATGTAAACCTCTCATAACTTGTGAACGGCTTGACCGATTTGATCACGGTTGGTGCCAATCGAAAGGGTTCGACTAAACTTAGATTTTGAATACGAGTTGGACCGATTCGGACCGATAGATTTTGAGAAATCTTGAAAAAACTGTGAAAAAAAATTTTTTCAAATGTGGTTTTTTTCGAGTAACCTTCAAACGGCTTGACCGATCAATTTAAAAAACTAATCAGCTCTTAACTTTGAAAAACCACGTCGATCTTTACCAAGCCGGTCAAAATCGGTTCGTTTGTTCGTGAGTTATCATTGATGAAAGAAATCGAAAAAAAGTGTTTTTTTCGAATTACACCGAAATTTCCGGTCTGATCAATTTGTGCTTTAAAATATATCATAGAATTTGAGAAACTGCGTCGAATGCTGCCAACCGCGTGAAAATCGGTACATTCATTCAAAAGTTATTGTAGTTTGAAAATTCAAAAAATAGTGTTTTATTAAACTTCTATCAGACTTTTGAACTCGGAGAGCTCAAAATGACACGAAAATTATATTTTGAGCTCAAAGAGTTCAAAAACGTAATAAGTGGAATTTTGAGCGCTTAAGTATGGAATTAGCGGGAAGTTGCAGGGATGGCCTTTAGGGTCAACTGTTTTTCTATTTTTTTTTTTTATTTTTTATTTAAGTAAAAATGTGACCTAATTAAAAATTCCATCAGAGTAAGAGTGAGGAAGTGTACCAGAATATATTTGATGGCATATATATGATGTAATAATGGAGATGATGCCGAATACTGAAACAAAGGACTGTAATTTTTTAAAAATAAATCCCTTGGAATAAGACTGTCTTATAATGATTTGTTTGTTATATTTTTTGTTGTCACAGAACACTATCACATATTTGTCGGGGACCTGAGCCCGGAGATTGAGACGCAGACATTGAGAGAAGCCTTCGCTCCATTTGGGGAAATCTCGTAAGTTTTTGTTGGATTATTTAACACCTAATGCCAACCATCTGTTCAACACTACTTTTTGTGAAACATTAGTACAGATAAATATACAGGAAAACCCGGATGAGATAATACACCGTTTTAGGAATAGACAATGTTTTTTACGATGAGTTTAGTTTGAAAAAGCACACCTCAAAATCACAACGATTTTTTATTCTGGTTATTTAAGTACTGAATCTGGCGACACTGTATATCCTAAAATACTGGAGATAGATCCATGGTATAAAAACACTATGTGTAGGAAATTTCTTAAGGTAGTTGTCGTGATTAAGGCATAGCGTCAGAAAATTATAAATTGTTGTATACTTATTAAGGACCTGCTGATACAATTACCCTTCAAATTTGAAGTCGATTGACCATCTATAACCTAAAATAAATTCAATTAAAAATTAGATACTTAACATTGACTGCATACACTCTCTGCAGTTTTGTACCAGTTTCTTGGTTATAAAAAAAAAACTAACTGTCAGAAACTTTCAAAAAACTTACAGTCTTTTAATGTGTTTATTGTGAGTTTAAAAAAAATTAAAAAAAATTTTTGACCGTCAAATTATTCATAAACAACGGATTAAAGTTAAACAATTTATGAAAAAGTGTATACATGCATATTAATACTGTATGAGTTACGTCTGCACGGGTACAGTCTTGCGTAAAAATTATGAATTACTTAACTTACAAGTTCACATACTTTTGCGGTGCGTATAATTTCTAATTTTTTGACAATATTGTACCACGACAACTACCTTAAGCTCCAACTTTTGATTCATATAATTTTTTCAAAAAATCAATATTTCGAAATTTGTGTCCATTTTTACAGTGATTAGACAATGATTTGTCATCTTTCTCTACGTGAATACCATTCAAGTTACTATATCTCCTCAAATATTGAAAATAGCTTTGAAGTACACAAGCATTTTTTATAGAAAATGTTTTAAGCTATAACTTTGACTTATATTTTTTTGATAAAATTAATATTTCAGAAGTTACAGCCATTTTTAAAATGATTATATAATTTGGCATTAAATTCAAAATTTTTCTTTTCTAATCATAACGGTAATAATAATTAATGATTATGATGTTCAATCAAATATTTGCATACTATTGATAAATCAGATTTAATAAATGATTAATCAACCATTAATAAATATTCATCAAAACTGTTATTTCTCTACATTCGTCAATAAAGTCTATTAAATATAAAAAAAATCGTTCTATTCGTATGTAAAATTACTCTTTAGGTGTTTAAATTACTTCAAAGAACAAATTGAAATAGACCCACAAACCATTGAAAAATTAACAACCAAAATAAATAAGTACACCCTTAAAATGAAACTGACTTGCGTTGAGGTGTGCATTTCCGACACCACAAAAAAATATGAACAAAAAATTCTTATTCAAGCCCCGGGTTTCCCTGAAACAATATTCCGAGAAATAACACTCATAAAATACAACATTACATAATATGATAGAGAAAACTCTCGTCGCAGTTTAATTAAGTTTTGGTCTGTCTATACTTATTTGTTTAGTTCTCGTAACATCAAATTACCATTTTAAAGTTAAAAAAAAATATAAACTGTAACTAAATAAAAGTAGGTGAGTAAAAATATCAGGATAATGATCATAATCATAATAAACTATTAAAACTAAAAACAAAAATGGATTGATGAAAAATATTTCGTTTCATCCATTAGAACAAAAATCGACCAAAAAAATATGTAATGGTTCTGTTGAAAAAAGTACATAAAAATATTAGATACCCGCTGAGTTCTTATTTTTGTTTTTGTTGTTGTTTCTGTTTCTGTCATCATTATTATTATTATTATTGTTGTTATTATTATTACTGATGTTATAATAGCTACTATTATTCTTGTTATATTGTTATTATTGTTGTACATCCTTCCGGAGGCATGGAATCATTATCAAGAGAGTCTGTCCGTAAGAGAATCAATTTTTATTTACACGGTGAGTTTATTCGTGATTACAAAGTCCACAACAAGTAGCTCTAAATTTTAAATTCGCTAATTATTTAATTTTTTCATTTATTTATTTTGAAATCTTTTTTGAATTTTTACCCGCACAAATAAATAAATTTAAAATTTTTTAATGGTATTTTATTACTCACTTAACTTATGCTTGATAGTACAACTTTTAAACTAATTTCAATTATAAAAGTTTTGTTGTAATTAATTATATTCAATTATTATTGATTTTATAAATATGTCACTCGACTTTAGTACCACTAAATTTTAAAACTTAATTGCATTTTTTACTATCGTTTATTCACACGGCCTGACATTTAGAATGTTTATAGAATTTTTAGTCGATTATTTTTTTTAATTTTAATTTTTTTAACATCCGTCATCAGTTGGTTTATTATTTACATTATTATTATTTTTGTTGAAATTATTAATGAATTAATTGTATAAAATTCGGTAGAAAAAGAATCAATAAATAGAGTAGAATATTATTCTTACAAGACTCTCGATCATTTATAAAATGTGCATTTAAATGTCAGCTTGAAAGCTCCTAAGAAAAATATCAATCACTATTAATTTCACTCTTCATTTGATTTCGTTTTTTTCAGTAAAGTCCGCTAGTTTTTGACACTCGACGTTTCTACTTCATCAATCCACCAGTTATGTCGGATGTAATTAATTTTTGAAAGCTTGTTGAAAACTAGACCGAAGCGTTGATGGTTGAAGATTTATAAAATTTCTTTTTTGAAAGAATTATTATTTTTTTTTTACATTGTTTTTCTCCATTTCGAATGAATATTAAATAGAACTTGCTTCAACCCATTTAAAACTTCCTCTCAAATATGTAAAAATAAAAAAAAAAGGAAAAATACTGACGACCGGATTCGAACCCTGACCCCCCGCGTGCCAGATTATAGGTGTTACCTCTGCGCTACGGCAAAAAATTGAGGTAGCTCTTTTTTGAAAAATTTTTTTTCAGAAAATTCCTATTAAATACACTCTTTTCATTGGTGAGAAAATAAATTAGAAATTCAATTTCGATATCTTTTAAAAGTGCAATAATTGAATCACCTAGTTTTTTTTAGTGCCGGAAAAAATTTTCTCTTAGACCAAGATAGTTTTTTATCAGTGCAAGCAAATAAAAATGATTAACCCAGAAAAAAAAAACAAAACTCGACCTCTAAGCTGCATAATTCTCATTTAGCAACTTTCCTACTATCGGTAATAAACGAGAGTATTTTACGAGGAGATTTATTGTACCGTATGACCTGTAGATACAATTTGAAGCACACCCATAAAATTTCGTATTTAAGGTGTGTAATAGGTATATATGTGTACAGATAATCGAAACCAGTGATCCAGAAGTCTTGATTTCCGTTGTAGGAATACCTTATCCACACATGCACATACATACAAAATTCAGCATTGAACATTGAACATCACATAGATAAGTGAGTGTGTAGTCAGAGAGACGAAGACGAGGTACAGTAATACTTGGTAAAAGGAAGCGTTGTCAGAATTTTAATTTTGAGCTTCGGGCCGGGAATAGGAGTGAGATACCGATGGTTAGACCTCTGCTCGCCAGCAAAACCAGGAATAGTTCGTAGGAGTAGAGCCTTTGGCGGAGATCTGGAACTACATAACTATATATAGCCAGCCGAATCACCCGTGCGTCTGCATCCGCGACCGCCTCTCGACAAACTGACCTCGTAAACTTAACCCACCCATTTCATCGCCCGTCGACCGACGCTCTACTCGTACTTGCTCTACACCACTCGGCGAATAGAACGTTACGGGCCTCATCCCCTTTCGATCCTTCCCTCCCACCTAGCCCCCCAACTCCCCGGCACCAAATAGCCCAAGAGAATTCGCTTCACCGGAGCTCTGTGACATAGTTATGACCGTCTTCAACTTCTATATACAGATATGGACATATACTCACATATATACATACATATAGCTCATCACTGCCTGGAATATTCAGTTTTACTCGTTTGTCACTACCTCCCAAATTCACGTCAACTTTAAGATGAAAAATTTTACCTTATTTTACTTTACTTAACTTTTTTATTTGCCCAGTCCTGTTTATTTTTTTGTTTTATCGCCTCTTACTGTTTTTCACCTAATTTTCTCGTCCGTTTTGTTG
This sequence comes from Cotesia congregata, assembly GCA_905319865.3. Taxonomy (NCBI): domain Eukaryota; kingdom Metazoa; phylum Arthropoda; class Insecta; order Hymenoptera; family Braconidae; genus Cotesia; species Cotesia congregata. The sequence continues at coordinate 4,769,377 of CAJNRD030001117.1, read as the reverse complement.
TATTATTCTTTGTTTCTTTATTATTTATGGAAGGGTAAAAGATGTGATACTAAATTGATGAGCTTTTGTAACCGGTGATGATAAACCCTTGTTCTTTTACTTGTGTTGGGCTTAATAAAATATGGGATGGTATTAAATTTTTGATGACGGCTAAAAAATGTTATTAGTTTTCTTTTTGATAAGGAAGATCTTTTGTGATCAGTGATCATATATGTCCATGTGTGACAATTTATAATCATGTATGTGATCATGATTATATATAGTCATATGTGATCATATATTGCTATGTGTGATCAGTAATCATATATGATCAGTGATTATATGTAATCATATGTGATCGATGATTATATATAATCATATGTCGGCTATCCAATTTCAAAACACAGTAACTAACATTTAAAAATTGTTTTCAATTTTTCTCATTAAAAAAAAGTTTGCCCGCCAAATTGATGAAAAATTCGATTTATGAAAAGTAAATACTTGAATATAAACATTTTTAGTAAAAAATACTTGAAATTAAGATCTTAAAGTTGTAAAAAATGCACCAATACTAGAAAAAATTAGGTACAAAAATTTTGCAGTTACTGTGTTTTAAAATTGGGCAGCCGATGTATACATATGATTATATATAGGGGAGGGAGGGGCAAAATGGGGTACTTAAGAAATCGTTATGATTTTAAAGACTTAAATACGCTGATTTTTCTCGTTTTCAGTCGTAATTGAAGAAAAATGATCAAATTTTAAGTTGTCGTAGAAAAAAAATTTTTTTTTTTTTGCGGGCAAAATGGGATACCCTCTGAAAAAATAAAAAAAAAAAAATCATCATCCGAAAATGAAATATCGTTAAAAAAATAACATTTTCTTAGCTCTACAAAAGAACCCAGAGAGAGGAACAAATCTCCCAAAAAATAGACATTATTAGTTAAAGCAATATACTTCTAACAAAAATTGAGCTGGCAAAAAAAATTTTAAAACTTTGTAGTAATTTTTAACAGGTTTCGCTAGAATAAAAATAATATCAAGATAAAAAAAAAAGAGTTCTCTTGAGAAAATTCCCGGTTTTTGGAACTCCCGGTGGAAAAATTTTTAAACTCATAGTTCTCACG
>CAJNRD030001117.1:4714216-4763098 GCA_905319865.3 Cotesia congregata | reverse complement strand
ATATATATATATATATATATGTATGTATATCTATACACATATTAGACGAGAATAGCTAGAAAAGTAAAGGTAGAGAGCGGGTGTGCTGTCCAGCTGAAATATTCAAGTTATTCGACGGCACAATGATACGTGTCTCTCTTACCTTCCGGTCTTTAGTTACTTTCTTGTACAAAGCTCGATGGCTTGCAAGCACTTGGGACTTTTAAAAGAAACGATGTGATATCATAACAGACATAAAAACTACTCAGTACTTCCCACCCCCACCTTCTCTTCCACACGTCTGTCTCTTTATTTTTTATCCACGTGCATTATATATTTATTTATGTATAAACGCGTGTCTACATCTATACATCAGTATTTTTATTTATATTCTATTCGTATTTAATATTTATACAAAATCTAGATCATATATACGTATATATATTTATACATATAGGATTTTAAATTCAGGACTTTTAAGTAGCACCACATAAAGTTAACTGATAAAAGAAAGTGTCTTGTATGTTTATTTTATAAAATTTTTCACTCACGTTCTTTACTTTTTTTATTTGCCATAATTTTATTCGCTTCAACATTCGAGTGATGTATTCAAATATTCCCGAGAGTATGAAGTATAACGTGTTGCTGACATAAAAACGAATAATTATATTAATATTTTTCTATTTGCATTATGGGAAACGGGAAAATGCCACAACCTTTTTAGATATCGGACATATAATGTTTTATTATTATTTTCGTATTTTAAAGAATTATCTTTGAGCTTTTTTTTGGTTTTAATTTCTTGATTGAAAATCTGATTATATTTGTTCACATTTCAATATAATTGTAATTTTATTTAAAATCTGAGTATAGATCTGATGATATATAATCAACTTTCATTATATATAAGTACATATTTGGTTACATTTAACCATCCATTTTTAGACAACATCCAGACAAATAAAATAAATTTTTTAAATTACAGACAAAAGGAAATTTTCGGGGTTAATGAACAATTTACTCATTTCTAATTCTCAAAAGTTTTATCTATATTTATCGATACTTTATTAAACACTCAAAAGTAAAACAATAAAAAAAAAATTAATTGTTGTAGTTATTATTATAATAAAAGACTAATGTCGTACATGTTTAATAAGATTGATATAAAAATCAACTATATGGTTGCATTGTTTATCGAGCTAAAAAATTTAAAAGTACCTGTCACTCTACTGATTCATCCATACAATCTTTTTAGTAGATTTCAGAAAAATTTAACTATTGCATTTGTTCTCATCACACAACTTTTGAAAAATTTTGCTATATTCCGACTTAACTCGACGAGCTGAGTCAGAAAATACATATAGTTCAAAAGTTTATATATGTATGTATATAAATATATATACGATATAACGCGGGGCTTGTCAGCACGATAGCTCCTACAATTCTTTAGGGATTTCAATGAAACTCAACATACTTATTCTATGAACGATTATGAAGGTCGAGTTCAAATTTGAGCCAAATCGTTTAATTAGTTTAGAAATTACATCGTTTTAAAATTTTGAAAATTCCATATTTTTACCGCTTTTCCTTTAAATAACTTCTGAACGCGTCGAGATATTTGAATTCTATATAAAAGCTCAGAAAATAAGCTTCAATTTACATGTTTACATATATTTCTAGACCAAAAAATATCTATTCTGGGTCCCTTTCAATGAAATTTTACTCTTGCAGTCGTTTTTAGTTTAATGGTTTTAATTTAATATTAAATAGAAACATTTTCAATAAGTTGATATTAAAATTTTACTTACTGAATTCACACTATTGTTGTACTAAAACCAGCAAATGTTTATTTTGAACAAAATTAGTTCTAAATAGTTTAAAATTAATTATTTAATTTTTTTTTAATTAATGAATTATATGACATATTATCATTAATTTTATTTTATAAAAAACAATTTTATTTTTATTTGAGAAATCTACTTCCATTTCGGCTGCCGAATGGCCTTTTTTTTCTATTTATTTATTTGTCTGATTGGTATCTGGTTGAAATTAAATCACGGTAATAAACATTAACTATAGATTAATTTATTTTTATAATCCGATAAATTAAAATACTTTCTCTCGTCAGACAAACAATTTAAATATCTGATGGAATTCCAGGATTCCGTATTGTAAAAAATATAAAAATATTTTTGTTGAAATAAAAATATTTGTTGAGGATAAAAATTAGCGTGGTAACCAAACAAGAATGTTTAAAACAATTAAGAACCATCAAGTTAAATTGATTTACGAGTATCTATACACCTCGAAGACGCTCTACTTGATATTCATAGTCGCAATGTTAAATCTAAAATCTAAAATGTAAAATATCGAATTTATTACAATGTTTTAGAGTTTATAACTCTTCCTCGATGGAGTTTATGTACATCCTTCCGTCTGGGCTTTTAAAATTGCTGAACCTCAAGCCAAGTATGCACAAAACAATTTTTCTTTTCTTTTTAATTTAAAATATTTAATCGGGATGATGAATAAAGCATAGAGAAATTCAATTTTAGAATTACAAAACAAATTAGATGATTTAATATAGTGGTCAGATCCCATCCTGTCTTCACCGAAGATACATGTTTATTCCTAACTATGTGAGGAAGATACAAAATGTCAAAGTTAATAATATGCATTGTTATTATTATTATTGTAATCGTAAAAGTACATGTACTTATAATATGGAATAGTGAAATCTCTGTGTACATAAAAGATGTGTATTAGATATATAGATATATAGACAAATATATGAGAATAAACATACATTTATAAAGCACACATGTACCCGGGCTATTAGTTAGACTAGCCAGAGTAGAGAGCGGTTTACGAAGCTCGGCGAACATGCACACAATAGCAATCGAGCGTAGGAAACAAGCGAAAACACATTTGTGGATTTTCAGTAGGTCCATTCAGGTCGTGGGACACACGGAAACACTCGAATGTTGGAAAATGAACGGTCTGCGGTTCTGCCAGCAGTACTCAACGATCTGATAGCTATCGAGTGCACCTCCGATTGCCGATCCTAATTCCCCCAGCCTATTCCGAACACGTGGATTTAACTTTGGACCTCCCTTTTTATTCCCTTCACTCGTCGCTGCTTCTTTTTTTCCCCCGGTGCTTTTTTTGTCAATCGATGACCACGATAGCTGATCAAAAAGTTCAACTAATTGTTCAAGTACCCGACTATTTCCGAAACTGACGTTTTAATTAAAACCAACACTCGTTAGAAAAATTATACTGACGATAATGCCTCTCTATTTTTTATTGTTTTAATTAATAAAATTTATCTACTGTCACCTGTCAATTACTTGCGATGAAAATACATCTAAATTTAACGATTCTACTGTTATACTGTTACTTCCGTTTTAAGTTGTTACGTCATTTTATTTAAACGATCTAACCAATTGACCGGAAAAATAGGGTCAAATTTAATTATTAATTGCTGTGAATAATTTTTGCAATTTAAAGTGGTCTTTTAATTGTTGGAAAACTTTTATAACACTGAAACAAAAAACTATTTGATTTAAGTAAAATAATGTGCTGAAAATTTTTAAAAATTCAGTTTGAATTAATTTAAGGAATTTATTTATCTGGCATACAATTTTGTTATTAAAATAAAAATTCTACTTTATCAAAATATTTGTTTTTTTTTATTTTGAATAAAATTTTTTAATCAAAACAATCAATTTTCTTCAAAATAATTTTATTCATATCAAAAATATTTCCCTTGAATCAACAAGTAATTTTTTTTTAGTATATTTACTGTACAGACGTTTAATTGAATTAAGCAAACATTTGTACGGACCAAATATGTATTATTTGTGTATTTTGGGTGAGATTATTTACATAACTCTATACAACTATTCATTTCCTGACGCATTTACTTGAATGAAGAAATATTTACTTTGCAAATACTAAAATTTTCATGAATGAACTTAAATATATTAAAAACTTTCGGATTTGAAAATAACATCAATTTTTCTCAATTACAGAAAGCATTAATTGGTAATATGATCATTTTCAGTCAAAGTTCCTTTTCATAATCCATGCAATTGATTTTAAAATTCAACTCAGTTTAATTTTATTTTCGAAAACTGTAACTGTAATCCACGACCATTAATCCATTGATTAACATATTATCCCGAGTCGAAATTCAAGTTCCGTTTTAGCGGTAGAAGTGTCCCAAGTCGAAATTCGAGTTCTGTTTTAGCGGTAGAAGTGTCCAAGCCCTTTGAAGGCTGATTTGCCGCCTGAGAATGCGTCTGTTTTGATGGTAGAAGACGGCGCAGGTGAAAAATACCGCTAAAACAGACGTACTTGGTTCTGTTTTGACCGTAAAAAATATCCGAAGAACATTTATTATTATTATTATTATTTTTGAATGTCAAAGACCGTGTCATCAATAGCTTAGAAGTTATAACAATTTCTAAGTTATTAAAATAGTTGATCGCTTCAACTTTGATGGGGTAAGGTATTTTAAATTTCAATAAAAAATAGAGGACAATTTTTTTTACAGCTCTGATGCACGTGGCTGAACTTGTAATTTTTTAAAGCTACGGAAAAAAAATAAAATGAAAATACAAATTTTTTTATAACAAATTGTTTACAAAATAAACAATGAAAATTCAAATGAAAACAGAATTCTTTTTTAATTATATTGAGAATTGTAATTGATGATTTAAAAAAAAAAAGATTTCTTAATAAATAATTTAAATGGTTGATAAATAAAAAAAACAATTGTAAACGATTAAAAAAATTTTTTAAGAATTTTTTTTTTTTAATCGTTATTTCATTAAGACAATAAAATGACGAAAAAAAATTTTTCAAAAATATTCAACTTGTCTATTTGTTTATAACAAATTTTTAAACAACTAATGTTAAAAATTCTTTAGCCAAGCTACTATACGCAATATATTAATACAAAAACAACCGAAATTGAAGATTTCGGAAAAAAAATTTTTTTTATAACATTAACTTGATATTTCTATTTTTGATAACTTTAAAAAATCATTATAAACAAATGAAAAAACTTTTCTAAACTTTTACAACGGAATCTTGTTCATTACTTATATAACAAGAGCTCCTAAAATAAAGAAAAAGTTATAAACATTTTTTTAATTTTTATGAGAGATTTTATGAAATCTCAAATCTACGAAAAATTTGTTAAATAACAATTAAATAACTTAAATAAAAATCAAGCTAAATTTTTTTTTTGCGGGGCTATATTCCTTTAAGTGTCTAGATGACACTATAATTTATTCAGATATTTAAATTAATATTGAATGTCATCAAAATATTATTTTGTGTTGCATACTTTGCTTGGCGGCGACGCCTAGGCCCCGAAACGGCCACGTGGAGCCCAAGTTTCAACGTTAAATTAAAATTATAAATAATGGAGCTACAACTCCGGGAGTCGAGACTTATTTTACTAAAATTTTCTACTCTTTTAGGATCTTTTTTCAAATTTCAGATAACTTCAATATTTTTGAAGTTATAGCTACAAAACGAAGACTCTCTTTTTTTCTCTTCGTTTTTTGTTTATAACAAATAAAATTTTTAATGGCGGATAAATTGAAAAATACACTTTCTCAGAATTAAATTCTGAATCCAATGCACCAATCGCCATATTTTTAAGAGCATTGTAACGATTTTTCGCAGAAAACTCGCTTCTCGACTAGACTATATAATTTATATGAAATCACTGAAGTCTTTAGGTACAACTCGGTTTTTTTGGTTTGAAAAAGAATTTTATTTTCAGCGTTTTCTTTATATATAGTTAAGTAATAATATTCTTATAAAAAAAACTTAATCACTAATATAATTTATTTTGATATGTCATCAGATGATGCTCTGATCAAAAATCGGTTGTTGAAAAAATATAAATATTTTCTTAAATTATTAATTTTCTCTTATTATAAAAAGTAAATTTATTAGTACTGTAAGAATATATTTAATGCTATGGAAAAATTAAAAATTTTAAAATATAAAAAACCATTGCAACTTTAATAGGTACAACTCGATTGCGTAGCATTGCGGATAGTGTATAAGACTGGCGAGCGTTAGACGTAGGTTCGGAACCCGGGCGTTGCGGTTTTTCGGTTATTATTTATATCTAAGGTATCCTTAAGTTAGTTAATTAGTAAATACATATGTTCTAGTACATGCAATATCTATCGCGAATGCTGCCTTCATGACTCACAACAATATAAGAAAAAACAAAAAGTCCCACGTCAGTACAATTTTTTGTATTGGAGTCACATTTAATTATTGCCTTATATATTAATAATTTAATAATAATTATAATTATCTTAATAATAATGTTCGGATTCTCTATTCGCTGAAATATTTATTTATTTATTTATGCATTGAAAATATCAGGTGTTATGATTATTATTTCATTAAAAATAAAAAAAAAAAGGATCCGAGTGGGATTCGATCCCGAATCGCTAGCCATTTTAAAATATTTTTACTATTATTATTATGGTTAGTATTATGATTATTTAACGTCTGGTTTAATGGTAAACACGTCAGAATGGGAAAAAACTCCCCAAGTTACCGTTAAACCAGACGTACGCTCATGAAGCACTCAATGATATAACGTCTGGTTTGATGGTAAAATTATCTGAAAGTTAAGTTGGAAAAAAGTACCGTCAAAACGGAACTCAAATTTCGACTCGGGATATTATACACGATATATGTCATAGAACATCAAAATGTATGTACGAAATGTAATTACACTCCATTTATTCAGAGCTCCATAATGAAGTAATAATTTTAAAATGAACTACAGATATGAATTATAACTTTTTATTAGCGTTATCAAACTTTATTACGTAGGAACTTTATCATTCTATTTAATTCTGGCGAACGGGTTTTTAAATTTTAAAAAGTCAATTAACAACGTACATTAAAATTTACACCAGTGTAATAATGTTTAATAAATCTCGGCTGATAAATTCAATTGTTCAACTAAAATTAATTTAAAAAATAAAAATCTTTGTTTATATAATATTAATTTAAATTTATTTTGCTTCGGGCTTGAACTCGAATTCACTATTGTTAAATATTCAAAATTATAAGTAAAGTACATTACAGCATATTCGAGGTAAATCGCCTGAAACAATTATTTTTCAACTGTGTAATATTGAATTCGAAATGTCGAACTTTATAAATATATTTTCCTTTTGGTTATTTCGCTTTGACCAATTTTAAATGACCACACATTGCGGATTACGCCTTGGGGGTGACATGAAGTACGCACGCGCATTTCCGGTAAATTAATTTTTGATTAAAGAGAGACCGGGAATTGAGAGAGAGACCAACGGGATAGGATTGAGAGAAGGAAACTAGGAATTTATTAGGAGGAAAGAGAAAGAGAACACAAGTTTTCGTTAATGAAACATGGCCGTTTATGTGTACTCTGGTACGTGTATGACGCCCACGTACTATATATATATATATATATAGTTTATTTGGCGTGACTGTTATCATGGAGAACTATGGGACAAAAAATAATAAAATAATTCAACGATCGATTCGAAACTCTGCACTCTACACATTCAACATTATACATTATACATAATATCCAATTTCTGTTGGGATTAATACTGAATTCCGGTTATAAATCAAATTGATTGTAACAGCAATATTAATATCTCAAATACTGGTTATCATAAATCGTTATGAATTATTTAATTCTCATCTTTTGGATTTAATTAATCACATTTGCTAAATACATTTTTGGTTTATTAACAAATTCATTTCGGAAATTGCTTTTTATTTTATTTATTATTATGATTCTATTTAAAAAATTATTATTAAAAATTCATGTTGAAATATAAAAAAGCTATCATGACAAATTCATATATGACGTGATATGGTCATATATGCCCTATATAATTTTTCGAACAAAATTAATATTGAAAATTTCCGACAGATGACGCATACTCGCTAAATTTTCTCCCTACAGGAAAGTTAAGCTCATGGTATTTAGTTCTAAAATAAAATAATTTTTTTACTCTCCGAAAAAGCTCACCTGATGTTGATTTTTTATTCTGATCAACTATTGAGCTAATTTTTATTTAATAAAACGTATAATTATTTTTTTATACTTATCACAGCCTACTATAATACATCAGATTATATATGACCGTATTAATTAATTTTTTAGCGGATGTATAGAATACGTTTTAAAAATTAACTCCAATAAATAACTTTTGCCGAATTTTCGTAAATGTTTTATCAACAATTTTATGCAGTTTGTAATAAATTTCTACATATATTTTATAGATTTTTTTTCATATAATTTTACGTAGAATCAAATTATTTTTTATACTTTCCTATATTTTTTTCATGAGAGATGAACAATGACTTTAAAAAATTTTTAAGTTGGACGATGAGAGTTTAAAGAACACTTTATTGTTTTGTAATTAATTAACAGGTAATGTAGTTTAATTTAGTAGATATATTTAATTTAATGGTTAAATTTATCAGATACTTATGAAGGAATCGCTACACAGTATACATATTTTATCGACGCTCTTATTATTTTATAATCAATAGGCTTTTAATTATCAAACTGTTTACATTAAAACATAAAGCCACATACAATTGTTACATACAATTGAATTCCCATCGCTTATTTAAAATTTTAGCATGCATATGATTATATCGATCAGCATACTGCGAGAAAACTTCTATAGATCATCTTTTCGTCAATAAAAATGATTTATAAGTCAATTGTACGAACAAATGTGCTTTAAAATGGCTATATTTTCCTATTGATTTCAAATTTATATAAATTTATCGTCGCCTGAACTGAATAAAATATTTTAAAGATGAGCGTAGAATTTTTTCTTAAATTTCAATGGTCGATTTTTCGGTGATAAATGTCTAAAATTTTTGGTTTCAATGACTTCTGAAGTTTAGCTTTAGTTTCACAGTGAAGTTATCACAAGATGATATAAGACTTTTTATCTCCGGGTCATATTAGTACACAGATCTTGATCCGATGAAGAGCAAATATAAATATATCGGGTTTTCGGTTTAAATAAACAATTTATTTAAAAATGTATCGGGTGTTTTTAAATGCTTTTAAAATATTTTTAATTGAATTGAATTGAAAATAAAATTTATAATAAATAATTAACGATATGCTAAAAAAAGTTAGATAGGAGATATATAGTTGGTTAGAAACTATGATTTTAAGAAAAATCTCATGTTTTGATTCAAGAATTTTTTGTCTTTAAACTCCCACACTTAATAAAGAAAAAGAAAAAATTTTAAATCAAGTCAAATTGACAAACTAATAAAAAATTCATTCTAGAAATTTTCAGTGTTATTCAAAACAGAAAAATTCTTCATAATAATTTTGTCTCTTTAAAATTTATTTTCTTGAATTTCCTTCATCAGTGTGCAACTCTGATCAAAAATATATTATCTAACATGACATACAATCAAATTCGACACCCAAAAACATCACAATTGAATTTTCTATCTATATTCACACCGATGAAAAAAGTGTATTTTATACAAATTAAAAAAAAAATTTTTTCGAAATAAAGCTTCCTCAATTTTTTACCGTGGTGCAGAGAGAAAACCCTTCGCCAGTATTTTTTTATACATCAAAAAAAGTTTTAAATCGATATATTATTTCGTTACGAAAAATTTATTGTTATTTTTAATTAATACTTTATAATTAAGTAGTTTTTTTAGTTTATATTTTTTTGAAAATAAATATTTAAATTTGAATTAATTCAATTTTAATAAATTTTATTTAGCAAAGTTGGTGATTAATAAATTACATAGCTTGAAATATTTAATGGAAATCATAATAATTGAATAAACATAAAAAGTGAATACAAAATAATTAATGAGTGCGTACTTTCATAACTAAAAGCATCGAATCACCTGAGCAATTATTAATTACCATATCGGATAATTTATAAAATATTAAAAATAAAAAATAATTGAAGTGTTTATTTACTCGTTGCATGTTTATCGCTCAAATAATTCTCAGGATTGAAATAAAATAAAAACAAGAATTAAAACCAAATGATGATGACAATAATAAATAATAATGTAAATAGATTATCTCATAAAATGTTTATTGTGATATATTATTTTTACGGTAAAAAAGTAAAAATAAAAAAGCTGGAGATGTAGATGATGATGACAATAATAATAATAATAATGAAAAATACTGTCGAAATGTCGTTTGTAGTTGAGCATCGTGCAAACCATGCAAATATAAACGGACACAAGAGAATTAATTGGTCGCATTTCGCGGGTAATCGAATTTCAGCAGGCACGTGAATATTGCAACTGAGAGCGAGCGAACACACAGTGCAAATCGTTATTGCACGCATTTCTCTCATAACAAGGATTATCCTGATGGAAAATGTTTTCGCACTTTTACGCGTATACGAGAGGCTATCAAACACTCTCTTCCTCTTTCGGTCTGTCTCTGTTAATTTTTATCTTCCTTGCTCTCATATCCTCTTGATTCCTCTTTCACCGCGGCTCGATAGCCTTGCTAATCTTTTTGACTAGTATATTGTGTGCATAAAGTGGATACATATATACATATACATATGGATATACGGCTTTTAAAATTACGCATCGAAATCAATGAGAGGAATTTAAGAATTTACACCTTTATCATGGATTTAACTCCCATTAATTATTCCCTATTTAATACCATCCCGGATTACAATCGGCTAAACCATCTTATAAATTACCTCCCAAAGATATTCCGACGATTAAAACAAAAATTACTTTTTATCGCTTTCACACTTTTTTTAATCTCACCATTTTCTAGCGTTTTTAGACCCTAATAAAATTTTATGCTTTAAATCCGAATATTTTTTTTTTTTATTACTGAGATATTTAGCTCATTAAAATGGATTTTTTTATAACCGTGCAATTTTTGTTCAAATTTAATACAATTAAATTTCTGACCGATAAAAAATGCACTGTAAAAAATCGCGAGTGAATTTTCACTCTCATCACTCGGAATACAGAATTTCTATACTAAAATTAATTCTAATTAGCTGAAACAATTTTCAAATGCAAAATTACCAACAAATACTTTGAACAATTTATTTCAAGTTTAAGTTTGTAATTATTAGTTAAATTTTTCAAAAAATTTAACTTTAAAATATTGAACCAAATTTTTATAATGATTATTTTGTATTCAAGGCTTGTTGATAAATTTTAAAGTAAAAAACATTTAATTAAATAAAATTGAGTACTTGAATGTTACTGAAATTAACTTTTATGGGGAAATTTTTAAAATTTCTGAACAAATAAATTATTATAGAGAAAATTTATCAAAAAATGCTACTTGTGAAAATTAAAAAGAATATTGTTGCAATTTTTTTCAAATATTAAAATTTATTTCTTGTATTAAGCTAACGAAAATGTTTATATCAATTTTTAAAATCTCTAAATGCGCATTTTTTAATCTGTTAATTGCCCTTCGCAAATTCTTTACATTGTAAAAAGCCCAAAAAAAAATAGAAATTTTACAAAAATTCCCCAAATCAATATTGTAAAATTTAGACCAGTTTTGACAAAAAATTAAAATTAAAAATATCAGGTTTGTAAGTCTAAAAATAGAAATTCCTTTTTTTCCGCTATCGACTGAAACTAACTCATATTAATTTCCCAACTGACATTTACTCGAAACAAATAGCAAACAAGACAACCAAACAACTCAAAACAAAATTTATAATAGCGATATTTTTTAAACAAAACAATCGAAACATTTTATTTGAGAAAACTTTTATTTTACTTTCCCGGTAAAAAAATGTAAAGCAAAACTTTTCATCGCATATAAATATAAATAGTGATTGATTGAGTTGGGATATTAAAATAAACAAAAAAAAAAGATAAAAAAGGGTGATTCAAGTCTGTAAATAGAGAGACGGTCGTTAGCATCTTGTCCCTTGTGCCACACAGCTGGATCGATTATTTGTTAGCTAGTCGCCAAGTGAGCAGTTTAGCCATCCTATTATCACAGCGCATCCTGCTTGCGCGTACTCGTTTTCCTCATGAGTTTTCTCCATTCATTGATTAAACAATAAAGGATAACATGTGTTTATACATGTATATATCTATATATCTATCTATCTATCTATCTATACATACTATACGACATAAAATTAAATTGCTAAGACTTTGTTTAAACTTTTATTAACGCATTGTCTTATGACTCAAGATAAAATAACAAAGAACCTATTTAATCCGCGAGCTTTTTATTTATGGTGAGACTTAATTTACTTTCACAATAACGAAAAATAATAATTATAACAATAAATAACAAATAAAAAAAGTTGCTTATTGAACCGATAAATAAATATAAACTGATACTTATAGGACAATTTATATTTTTTGTTACAGAGACTGCAGAGTTGTCAGAGATCCCCAGACACTAAAGTCTAAAGGATATGGATTTGTATCTTTTGTGAAGAAAGTGGTAAGTTGACTTAAAGAATAAAATTTTGAATTTCAAATTTATTGTTAAATTTCCTTCAACCGACAGAACAAAAAAATAAATAACTATTTTTGTTTTGTTTTTCACTCGATTTTTATTTCTTAATACTTTCCTATCGACTTTTTACAAAACTTATGACTTTACTTTTACACTTTTTTAATTGGTTAAAAAACTTTTTAAACTTTTATTTTCACTTAAAAGGTTGTCTGGTCTTTTACTTTTTTTTATATTGACAAATTTATCTTTTCATTTATTTAATTTATATTTCTTATCGGTAAAACTTTTTTAAACGTTTTATTGATTGAAAAACCGGATACGATTGTCACGGTTATTATCTATATAATTAAGAGAATAAGTTAAATTTTGTGGCCGGTGTATTTATATGATAAAATGGGTTTTTGTGGTTGAATTTGGTATCGTTGGAAAAGTCTTGGCCTGGAGTTGTGCCTTTTCATGGTTTCATATCATTCGCACTAATAGTCAATTTATGATAAGTATTTAGGCTGCATTTGAAAATGCTCTATCTCTAGTTATATCATTAAAAAATGACTTTGTTTCTCGTGAACTATTGACATTTTTAAAGATATAAGCTCATCCCGATGTTATACTCATCAAGACCTTTCATTTGAGTACCCACATCAATTTTTCATATATTTATATATATTATATATATGTATATATAAAAAATATATTAAAAATGCAAGTGGGTACTCAAATGAAAGCTCTTGATGAGTGTAACATCAGAATGAGCTTATACCTTTGAAAACGTCAATAGTTGAGAAATAACATTGTATCTCGTCAATTATTGACATTTTTAAAAATATAAGCTCATTCCGATGTGACACTCATCAAGACCTTTCATTTAAGTACCTATATAAAAAATATATCAAAATGCGTGTGGGTACTCAAATGAAAGCTCTTGATGAGTGTAACATCGGAATGAGCTTATATCTTTAAAAACGTCGATATTTAAGAAAGTACAGTGCAATTTAACAAAAGTCATTGTTTAATAAAGTAAAATTTTATTTATTTATAGATTACAAGTCACGGCAGTCACATAGTGACTGTAAGGTTGCTATTTTTTATTATAATTTACATTAATTAGGAGAATGATAAAAATTTTGTTTTCTAATTAATAATTTTTCAGATCAATAACAATCTTCCATTGATTCGCAATTTTTTTTTCATCACAATAAAAATAGAAAAAAATTGCTAGTTACAGAGTTGCGAATAATGCTTGAAATATTTTAATTCTAACCTCATTAAAAATTAGTTTTTTAATTTTTGATCCCAACACTCAAATCGAAAATTAAATTTTCAATCTCCAATTAGAAATTTTTTAATTCAAAAATTGCAACCCTGGTTCGTTATAATAAGAAAAAAAAATCATAATAAAGTGACACAAGAGCTCTAAAAAGGTCTTGGAGCTTAAATAATATTTTATTAATTTTTCCATGTAAATTTATCGTTTTATGGAAAGATAAAAAATGTTCTATCTCGAAGAGAAGCACTCGATGCAAAGCTAAAGCTGTCAGCCATCGAATGCAATTAATTAATAGGACCCGCGGTTCGATACTCGCGAGTTACGAGTTTGAGCAAAGACAAATTAAAAAATTTACGAGTTTTTTTATCTGCCGTGACCTGAAACTTTGCTGAATTTCATCTACTTAAATTTCCACATGCAGATTTAAGTGCTCTTGAGCTCGGTTATTTTTTCGATTCCTCGACACGGTTACTGATACCGATCCGGTCGTTTAAACTTTTATTTATTTTCGAAATTACCAGATAAGCGCCAAGGGAATTAGCTTCGACGAATTTAATAAATAACTTTAAGTAAATACTGACTTATACTGCTGATATTATACGACATCGATGTTTATATTTAAAGCAGACACTTTCTCTATTAAAATTATAGCTACGACCGATAGACGACCGCGTATGACAGAATGTCGGTCATTCCATAAATATAACCAGACAGTTTTTAGGTCGTTCTTACATTTTTTTACCAGCCTTTTGTTCGCTTGATTTTGGGTTTCTCCTTCGAAAATTACACTTCTCGTGATTAAGTCTTTGTCTAATTTTAATCAAACTTTATTTTTAGTTTTTTTTTTAAATAATCAAATTTCGCACTTATTCAAAATTCAGTTTTTATTTTTTAATTTAAATAATTGAAAGAAAAATTCCACAGAAAAATAATTAAACCAGAGATAAAAAATTTTTAATATTTTTATTTATTTAATTTTCTGTGAATCAAATTAGAGAAAAAAAATTTTTTTTTCAAAGGAAATATGTTTTGTATTATTGATGAAAAAAAATATTAAAATTTTTACAAATACAATTAACAAAAAAATCTAAAAAAATGAAATAGCTGCGAAAGAATTGTCATCATTTTTATATATATTAAATTTTTTATGAATCTAACTAAAAAAAAAAATTTTTTTCATAAAATGTATTTCATATTATTAATAAAAAAAAATTCATTAAAATTTCCACAAAAATAATTAACAGAAAATTGAATAAAAAATAAAAAAAAAAATTAAACCAGAATATTTATCTGAATAAGCTGATAATATAATTTTCCACAATAAAAGTTTCAAAGGTAAAGAGCATATATCGAGAGTAAGAAATAAAAAAGATGAAATAAAAAGCTCTAAAAAATGTTTTAAACGTGGAAAAAACAAATAAAAAAGTAAATTGAAGAAATTACAGTGATCTACTTTTAGAATAAAACTTTAGACCCGTTTGAGCAATATATATATATATATGTATAGATAGTAGCGTATAAGTATGAGCTGAAAATCCGCAACGTAAATTACCGACAAACGCAGATAGTTACGAGCAGGTGATTGAGGAGCTTTTCTCATCCTGGTGAGCGTAGAGAGTACAGAGTACCAAAGTGCTAAGTATGATTGTGTGTATATACATACGTGTAAGTGTATAAGCTCTGTCTGTCAGTTTGTGTGGATCGGTGTACGTGTGAAGAATAGTGTGAGAGGAGAATAGGGTGAGCCCAGTCGGGTGAGGGGGAGGAAGGAGTATCCAGCTTTTCCTAGGGACTGGCCAAAGGCAGCTGTTTTAATGCCGTATTGATCTGGGCTGCAGCAGTAGCACTAGCTACTCGCAGAACCGTCCAGCCAAGCTTCGGCGCATCCCACGTGTTAAGATTAGATTCCCAAGTAAAGGCTAAGGGGGTGCCGTACCAACAAATTTCACGGATACTGCAACTGTTGCTGTTGCTCTTCTATTCCCGGTCCTATTATTCCGATCAACTCCTTATTATATATTTTAAATTTTAAATTTTAAATTTCAAATTTCCGATTTCATCATCTTTATAAATTAAATCCATTTTACCAACAACGACATCATTTTCACGCTCGGAAAAACAACTCAGAAAAAAAACGTACTGTCAAAATCATAGAGTTATCTCTTCAATTTACGATTTTACTCTTGTCAAGACATAACAGTTGAATTTATATTTTTATATTTTAAAATCTAAATTTTACATTGCAAAAAATTTTAATTTGGCATGTAAAAAAAATTAGTAAATTTGTAACAAAAAAAAATGTAAATATATCATTAAAAAATTAGTGAATTTTAGATTGGAAAAAATGTAAATGTTTTTTCTAAATATAACACAAAAATGACATTAAAATTAGCAGTCACTTGACAATTTTTTAAATTTATTTTACAAAAAAATATTTAAAAAAATTAAATTTTTTTAAATTTCTACAAATCAATTTTTTTTTCTCATTTTTTTTTCTGCAATAATTTATTTTTTACAAAATTATTAAATACTTATGTGCTAAATTAATTTTCACACATAAATTATAGTGTAATTTTTACATGCCCATTTCTGTAATTTTAACGTACAATTTTTGTCTGCGAATTCTGACGTTAAATCGACTTTTTTTTTGTTATTAATTTTAAATGCGATGACACAAATATCGTTAATAGTTAATAATGTATAAGTAACACGCACAGTGTAGACAAGTACTGGGGAACTTAAACTTAAACTCAATAAATAAGGACAGCTAGTGTATAATTGAGTGCTTATATCCAGGTCTCAATGTTTAACTAAATAAAGTTATTTGAACGCCACGTGTAAGTCAACTTACTGTTTAGCAGTAACTCGTAACCGTAACTGTTGTTGTTGGCTTTGACTTAGTCATTCAACTAGATTGCCCAACTTTTCCATTTTACGTTTTCCCTCTACTTATGCTGACACTGGCCACTCGAGGCTCGTCAACTTGTTATTACTTGTTTTTTTATTTTTATTTTTTTGCTAATTTTTGTCATTTGTTTCATAGATTTTTTTTTTGTATCAGTACAAGGGTAACTTCAAGTATTGATTTCGATATACATTGCGGAAGAATGAAAAAATAGAGGTGTATTTTACAGAGCTACAAAAAATTTAGATACTTCAATCCATTTTTAGGATGAGAAAAATTTATTTTTAACCCAAATTTTTTTCTATAGAAAAAAAATAAACTGATTTTAAAATATTTCACATCATACTAAAAAATTTCGAATTGTTATTTTAATATTTAAAATAACAATCACCACTCGGCTGTTTATCGAATTAATTAAATTGTTAATTAATAAACTCATAAATATAAATATCAATATTTTTTAATTATCAATTAAATAAAATTTAATTGGCCCTATGTCACTAATTATTTTTTATTGTCCTCCCTTCAAACTCGAATGAACAAATATATTCTGCTAATTATTTTATTCGCTCGAACCAAAACAAAAAAAAAATAATTAAATTTATTGTTGAATAAAATCTTTAAATAAATTCACCCGAGATATAAACGCGGTCAATCACGCAGGCAAACCCACTTCTTGACAGCCGAGGGTAAAGACTGCAATGTACATTTAAGTTTATTACGTAGATTTTTTCTCTATTTATTTTTCCAGGAGGCGGAGAGTGCAATTGGCGCGATGAATGGCCAGTGGCTTGGCAGCAGAAGCATCCGAACAAATTGGGCGACACGTAAACCACCACCTCCAAAATCCGAAGGTAAATTTATTTATTTTAAACCTTTTTTTCTTTCGTTTTCTTTTTCCTCCCTCAATTCTCAATTCTCAATTCTCAATGCTCAATTCTACTTCTTCTCTATTTTTTTTTTTATATTTGCTTTTACCTCCTTATTTTTATCAAGCAATCACCAATCACCCATCACCAGTCACCAATTACCAATCAATTCAACTTTCCTCCATTTAATTAATATTTATCAATCAATACATCAATTTGATGCTCTATAAATTACAAAAGTTTTTGATAAAGTTTAATTTTATTTTATTTAACGATATATGTATGCAACAAGCTCGATGGACTTTTGTACCAGTACCTTAAAGGCTAAGTGTAGACTGAAAGTGAAGGCATTATTATAATATCCTAAGCGGTTCCCAGACAAAGTTGCTCTTTCTCTCTCTTCTCTTTCTTCTTCTCTCTTTATCTTTATTATTATTATATTTCTTTTTACTTGCTCACTTTTGCCCTCTTATTTTTGTATGCAGTCGACCAACTAATTTCATTTTGCGTACTCTTTAATTAGTATTCCCCAAGAACTTTCAACTTTTTATTGAAAAAGCAAAAAAATAATAACAACAACAAAAATATAAAAAATAATAATAATAATATCTTAAGTAAAGAAAATGCTTACTCGACATAACACGAAAAGTTAAAGCCGAGTTTATAATTTAGGCCAACACTTGCATCACTTTGTTGTCTTATTTATTTATTTACTCATTTATTTATTTATACTGACTATTGTACCTGAGGTTGCCGAGTTACAATCATTTCTTTTATTTAAAATAAGTACGATTCAAGTCACTCTAATTTATACTGCTGAGATTTTTATATTTGTTCCGTAAATTTATATGAAATTTAGTTCTCGAAATTAAAGCTATTAGAGGTTTAGGTAAATTATGTTTTGTCGAAAATATAAGCCCTCATTTTTGATAAAGTGTACTTTGTTTAAATTTTGAATGAGTTAGTGATAATTTTATTAAAAAAACTCGAGTTAAAATTTCAATTTTATTTCGAAATTATCGAATATGTCAGTTGAATTTTCAATCTTTGTTTGGATATAACTAATTTACTACTCTTATAATTGAGATTAAATTTTTCATTCGAATTTGACATGATTTTTAAATCAACAATTAAATATTTTACAAGTGATGGAAAAAATATGAGATAGAAAATCAAAACTCATTTTTTGAGTTCAACATACACGACAAAAAATTTTGCGTCATTGCGTCAAAAAATTTAGTGTTAAAAATGTTTGTGTCAAATGTTTAACACTTTTATGTGTAAATTTAACATTTGTTCTGTTAAATCAACACAAAAAAGTCTTAAATATTTAACATAAAATTTTTTACTGTGTGTAGAAAAGAAAATTAACTTGAATCAAGACGAAAAATTCTCGAATCAAGTTAAATTTCATTAAACTAAAAAAAATTTCTTCGTTTAAGAATTTTTCTACTCAAATCAATAAGATTAAGTTCTTCAAAATTACTTGATTCAAGTAAATTTTTTTTCTGTGCATTTAACTGATCCTTATAGCATATAGTCTAAAATTAAAAAAATTTCTTTATATATTTTTAAAAATAGCAATAGGGTAAAAGACCCCATTAGTGGCGGGGACCCCATTACTGACACTTTCTTTGATTTTGGTACTTATTTAATTAATTAAATCATTAATTTCAATAATAAATATATTATTTCTAATCTTTAAGACCTTTTGATCAAAAAAATTTTTAATTTTTATTCCAAGTAGAACATTTTTTCATTGAAAGAAAAAGTGCCACTAATGGGGGTTAAAGGTGCCACTAATGGGGTCTTTTACCTTATTCATTAATTGTTCGTGAAATAAATT
Organism: Cotesia congregata; assembly: GCA_905319865.3. Lineage (NCBI taxonomy): Eukaryota > Metazoa > Arthropoda > Insecta > Hymenoptera > Braconidae > Cotesia > Cotesia congregata. The sequence goes on along the minus strand of CAJNRD030001117.1, from coordinate 4,743,697 downwards.
TTTATCGAATAGAAAAAATTGAATAAACGCTAATTTATTAAAAATAAATATAAAATAAAAAACCACAAATGAGTTAAAAATTTTCTTATATTTTCAAATTCTCGATGTATTAAAAAATTTTATTTCAATTTTTATCTAGAAAAAATATTATAAAAATCCATAAAATAAGTTTCAAGAAAAATCCGACCACATATGGTATATGTGTATATTAATTTATTTATATATTTACTCAATAGGATTATAGTATGTAGAATTTAAAATAATTCTAAATGTCGACACGGGGTCTGTGTTTTCGAAGTGAGTTTTCCTGGTTTAGTTTTCCCCGATGGTAGTATTAGTAAAGCACAAATATGTATGTATACTTTGATATATAAATACATATACAGACAGAGTAGCCTAAAGCCTATAGACTATCGCGAAATATTAATAAGCAAAACTGGAAACGAAGCATTGAACGTACGTTGTCGACTGCCTGACTATATATACGGCAATTCCCCTGCCGACAACACGCTATACCGGCACACACTACACGGCACTCGGTTTGGCTTGTTGCGCCAAGTTTTTGATTGGCTGCATGGCTGCATCATAACACTACTTGGGAATTCACACAAATGCACACAAACCACCTCTACTCTGCTCTACTCTGGTGCGGTACTCGACGTTAAACATACACCTATATGCTCTACTCGCGTACACGTATGCGTCTTTAAATAAATTAATAACTAGCTGTAGCTGGCTAATAAAACACACACGAGGACGTCGACGTGGACGTGGACGTAGACGTTAACTATAACTATAACTATAACGTGGACGGTAGTTTACACGCACGAGGTGGCATCCTATATGCGGGAGCGAACGTGCGTTTAGAAAACCAGACGGTAAATAAAGAGATTTACGGTCCAGTTAGCCATTCGCTTTCCTTTATTATCGATCCCGTAAATCAGATAATTTTTTGATTTTGTCGTTGAATTTTTTACCTGGTTTTATTATTTATAGAGAACCGTGTCTCTGGATTTTAATTTAAGCTTCTGTGCATCAATTTTTAATAATAATGTTTAAATGAATTTTTTTTTAATGTTTTTTTAGCTAAAATTCGGAGGAAACATTGGAGATATAAAACAATTAAAGAAAATTTAATTTTCTGTAAAAATTATAGAGACTTCTCTTCTTTGTATCGTGTTCATTTATAAAATAACGCTCTAATCTACACCTACGTTTAATTATCCATTTCAGTTTTAATAAGCTTATTATGTTCACGGACGGACTGAAAGTTTTTTTTTTTTCCACACCTCACTCTTCACTCTTTTCGGGGTTTTTATGCTAATTTACGTCCTTTTTTGAAATAATGTGTTATGTTTCGAAGGAAAAATTGCATTTGAAATTAACATTTTAATAAGTTTTCATTTGGGGAAAGTGTTAGAGATCTCCAAAAATTTTAATAAAATTTGATTATTTGTTACAATAATAAGGTAAAGTACCCAGTAGTTGAACAGGTTTCAAAGTAAAACGTATTTGACCCTATTTTTAATGTATAAATATGTAATTATTAATTCAAATGAGTGATTTTCATGAAAATATAAACAATTTTGAATTGATTGAAGTGCAAAATAACGCAAATAATTGAATATTTATAATTTGACAACGTTTTTAAGATAGACTATGAAAGGAGTAGTAGTTGAACAATCAATTCTGACAAGTCGCAGTAGTTGAACATTCCGGGAGCAGTAGTTGAACTAATAAAATATATGGCAATAGGAACACTAAAAATTTTTAACGTTTTATTGAAATATTTAAAGATTTATAACATATTATTGAATAATATTAAAAATAATAATGTAAAACTTATTTAATTTGCAGTAATTATAATACAAGTCACAATACTGATCACTAGTCAATAAACCTATTAAAGGTTAGAGTGCTGTTAAAATTATACGGTCCCAGCTTGTTCAAGTTCTGGGTACCGCTTTGAAAATTGGAAGGTATAGTTGAACGCTAAAATTTAATATAAAAATTATAGTTAATGTCTTTGCAAAAAATATGTATTATTTAGAAAAGACTATTTCATTGGGTGGTACAATTTTTTTCACTTAAAATGATGATATACCGTTTTTTTTACTGATAGTTCGGTTTACGGTTTAGTACCTTTTTCATGAAAAAAATAGCATCTATCGGTTATTCTCGACATGTCAACTTTAAAGTTAACAAAAATGTAATTGTTTTGATTTATAATTGAAAAAACTTACCAAATCAATTACTATATCATTGAATAATTATAACATGCGCATATTACTCATAATATATATACAGATTTTGTATTACAACAATTCTAAAAGTCTGTTCAACTACTGGTCCCATTTTTAGAAGTGTTCAAGTACTGGGTACTTTACTTGAGAGACGAATTTAGTTATTTAGGTGGAGATTTTATTATTTTTCCGATTGCGGAACTTTAAGTAATAAGCGAATTGTTTTGCGATTAAAAAATCATCGAAAGCTCAAAATTTAAAGATTTTTTGGAGAGACTTTTGAAACAAGATTTAACCAGTAGTAGAGTGATGAAACAAGCCGCGTAAATTGATGGAAATAAAATTGAAAAAAAAAAAAAAAGGTAGAATATAAAAAATAAAGTCTATTGATTCAGATGTAATGTTCTGTCGGCGGAAACTTTTGCTCGGCTCTCGAGACTATTTTTCGGCGAGTTATCGGCTATCGGATAAAAAATCAGACGGTTTACTTTGACAACCGATTATTCAGCGACTAATGATCTCACTGAAATCAGAACAAGGAGCTTTCAAATCTTTAAGTATTCTCTCCGAGATCTCGGCGATCCTTTTCACCAAAATTATTTTTTTTTCACGTCAAACTCGTCTTAAAAAAAAATACGAAAAAGTTAACAAAGAGCTTTTTCACATTTTCACTAAATTTACCACTTTACTCCAAATAATAATAGCGAAAAAAATTTTCAAAGCTAAAAGTCATAAACTATAAAACTTAACGCTGTGAAACCCTTTTATTTTTTCATAATCCTACAATATAGTAATAATTTTTCACCCCTTTTAAAACCGTAACAGCTCTCTTGAAATCAATAAAGTATTTCGTTAGTAAATTTTTTCCATCACTGTTTCACCGCAAACATACTTTTATGTTTTTATACTTATATATATTTATACACATATTTATAGAATAAAGTGTATACATAGCAAATTGGCTGGTACTGCATCACTATTGTGGGAAAATTGATATTACTTTAAGTACCGACCGCGAAACGTTTAAAGCATTATCGAGCACTTTGCGGTGGCTCGTCACTTTGCCTCGCTTTTCGCCTATACGACTCTCTGTACGCGTGCTCTTTCATATGCCATTTCCATTGTGTGTTTTTTTCTTTGTCCTTTTATTTTATTTTATTTTAAAAACTTTTTTTTTTCAATATCGGAATTCTATTATCTGACGTTGACTTTAGAAATATTTATTCCGAACGTTTGAATAGAGCGGTGATAAATATTCCCACCAGAATTGAAAAATTTGCTAAACTTTACAGAAAAAAAAAAAAAAACAACCATTTCATATAATATTCACTCTATATTAAAAACAATTCAATATTACAAGAATAGCACCTGGTCAATAAATAAAATTTTTATTTTATCATCTCTCACCATATTTTTCACGTTCAAATCAATTGACGCAATTGAAACTCATAAAACAAATTTATATTAAGAAAAAATAATAATATTAATATATTTGAGCCAAATAAAAGATTATTATTGTTCATATTGTTATTAAGATTTAAGAAGTAAATTTTTGAATTGAATACCAAATCATAATCTAGTCATTCAAAAACTGACTATAACTCCTGAAATATTGATTTTTTGAAAAAATTGTAAGAATCCAAAGTTAAAGTTTAGAATATTCCCTTTATAAAACGCTATTAAACTATTGGGCTATCTTTAATATTTTAGAAGATATAGTAACTTAAAAAGTGCTTGCATAGTGAAAAATCATCATCTAATCTCTATAAAATGGTCATATTAATTTTTGGGAAAAATCATGAGAATTCCCCCCTTAAGGGGGGGAGCACCACTGTGACGGTCGAAAAAAAAGGTGATTTTCGGGAATTTTGTTGACAGGGAAAATAAAGGATTTTGGGGATCGGATTTTTTTTTATTTTATTAAGGATACATTAAAGATTATTACCCTAAATTTTTATTAAAAAATATTTAATTATTATAAAGTTATTAACAATCTCGTATAGCACTAGAAAAAATTTCCCTCCCTATGGTCGCATCGATAACTCAAAAACGGATCATCTGAAAATAAAAATCCAAATTGCTTTTTAATCAGTAAGGATGTAGGTATCGTTGCACGTACAGAATTTTGAAAATTAAAATTTTCAAAAACATTGCGACTAATTGAAAATTTTCTCATTATTTTTTTTGTTTTAACCTGGCTAAAAAAATCTTTAAAATCAAAATTCACGAAATTCTGTACGTGTAACGATAACTACATCCTTACTAATTAAACAGCAATTTGGGTTTACATTTTCAGATGTTCCATTTTTGAGTTATCGATGCGTCCATGGAGGGGGAAATTTTTTTTAGTGCTCTACGAGATTGTTAATAACTTTGTAATAATTAAATATTTTTTAATAAAAATCTAGGATAATAGTCTTTAATGTACCCTTGATAAAAGAAAAAAATCCGATCCCCAAAATCCTTTATTTTCCCTGTCAAAAAAATTCCCGAAAATCACCTTTTTTTTCGACCGTCACAGTGGTGTTCCCCCTTAATTAGTGTTTATGATCTAGTCACTATAAAAATATTGTTATTATTATTAAAATAATCAATAATAATAATAATAATAATATATAATTAGTGACTGAATTGAGCTCCCTCGGAAATTCTGTATAAAACCGAAAATAATACACTGTTTTAATGGATTAAACTTGTTCATTTTGTGACAATTTTAGCAAACGCTAAGCCATTAACCTTTGACGAGGTGTACAATCAGAGCAGTCCAACTAACTGCACAGTTTACTGTGGTGGTTTAACAAATGGCCTTACAGAGGAGCTGATGCAGAAAACCTTCTCACCATTTGGCTCTATTCAAGAAATTCGGGTCTTCAAGGATAAAGGTTACGCTTTTGTAAGGTGATTATCATTATCTACTAATTTACTAAATCATTTTCATTGCAACGCCTTGCATATTAAACAATAACATAATTAACTTTTTCAAGTGTTATATAAAAACATCGGCATTGTTTCCTTTTGATTATTTACCAAGATAAACCTTCTACAATGCTTGTACATCTGATCTAAATTGTATTAAATTGTAATTCAGCTGAATACAATGTATACATTCACCAGTCAGCTCTTGTTTAACTATCTGTGTTTATTTTAATTACACCGAGTATCGCCGTGTATTTAAACTAAATTTTAGATCCAGGTACAAGATACAAGATATTTCCTATCAAACGTGCTAATTAATGTCGATTATTTCGAGTGTTAATTGTACGTTAATTATGTCTATAACTACTCCAACGCTTAATCAAATAAATCATGATTATCATATCGTCAGTAATTGCAATTATTGTTTAGCTGTCGTGGAACCAAAACCGATACTTTATGATAATACTGAAATTAACAGACGTATTAAAGTTTTTTTTTTTTATTTTCATAACTAAAAAATTGATTTAAAAAAAAAATTCAACAAGAATAAATTAAAAAAAATTTTTAATGCCAATTCTTAAAATTGTTTTTTTAATACAATGATTTATTACACTGTAAAAAATTTGCGGAGTTAATTATTTTTAATTTATTTAATTCCAAGAAAGATTTTAATTATAATATTAAGAAGAAAATTCTTCGATGTAAATTTTTTTTTTAATAAAAATGCATAAATTATTGTTATTCATTCAAAAATTTATTCCCGATTTTTTGCAATGTATAAAAGTCTAAAAAATTTTCAAATGTCTGCTGACTTCAATATTATATTAAATACTTTAGAGAGTTTTTGAATTTAGATTTAAGACAAGAGTTTCGGGTTGTAAATTACTGACTAATGGATACGGTAATGCATTAAATGTGATACATTGCTTGGAACTTTATCTGACCAATGTGTAATTTTTTAAGTTTTTTGAAACTTTACCAAAAACGTATCTTCTTATTGTTAATGTGCAAAATGGAAAAAGGGGATGGAAGTAGAAGATATGGAGGATAGTTACGAGAAGTTCACTAAACTATTGAGTAACAACTGCTCTAATTTCCGGGAAAAATTATTAGAAAAGATTGATAATTGCCAGCAATCCGTAGTTGATACGTGACTCGTATTCAGATTTGTAGGGAGTTTTCGAGGGTTTTAAACTTGGAAACTCTTTCCGAGTTTTTCAGTGAATTTTGTATCAAGACCTTGTTTTTTTGTCTGCTGCTGGTTTTTTCAGATGAATTGTTTTTATTGGGAAGTTTGCAATTTTTGTGAGTAGATAAAAAAGCTTGTAGAATTTAAAAATTTAGTGAGTGTAAATAAATGGAAAAATAAAGACACTTACATTGATCAATGGAGAGACGCTTGGCTAACCGCTTAAACGCCGTGGTTGTTTTCTGAAAGAATGAGAACAATTAGATTAGAAACCTTGGAAGTTATGACAGCCGTCTACATTGGAAAAAAAAAGAAAAAAAATATTTTATTCAAGTAAAACATGTATTGTCTTGAAAATTTCACTCTCACTTTGAGGTATTCAGTTCAAATTAATTAAAAACAATTTTGTTTTTTTTTTTTTTTTTTCAACTAAAGAAGCTTCAAATTAAAAATTAAAATTAACCATTGATTTTCATAATAGGAATAATAATTTATATTTAAGAAAAGAAAACTTCAAATTATTCAATATTTAAAAATTTACTAAAAATTAATCGATTTTTTTTCGCTGATTTTTGAAAACTTAAATAGATGTTAAGAAGCCATTCATTAATTACGTAAGGGTATTGAGGGGGAGGGGGTTAAGAAAATCTATACATGTCCTTATTTTGAGGGGAGGATTCATTCTTACGTAATATTTCGTGAATCAAATTCAATATTAAAAATCAAATTTCATTTTGGATTTCAAATAGTTTTCGTAATTTTTAACGAACAGTGTACAGTCGAATTTTTATTTTATTTAAATAATTTTTATTGTTTATTGAAAAAAAAATAACTTATTAAAATTTCATGTTTTTATTGTTATCCATGTTGAGTTCTATAGAAAAAATTATAGCACATTTTAAATTTAAATTTAATTAGTTAAAATTAATTCTTAAATTATTACTGGTTAAAAAATAAAAGTGATGGGTCCACGTTGAACTGTAAATTTTAGTAAAACTGATCCTTTCCTAATCTAACAGTTTATTATTTAGAAAATCAAGATAGAATCTTACGTAAGAAAGGGGAGGGGGGTTCAAGAAATCTTACGTATACTTACATGGGGGTAGGGGGGGGGGATAAAAGCCACCAGAATTGTCCTTACGTAATTAATGAATGGTCCCTTGTTGATAATGATTAAAAAAACTACCGAATTATTAAATATTATTAATTCTCAGATTTCCAATTTTTAAGCCAAAAAAACTTAGAATTTTTGAATTAAGACAAGCTTCTCTTCAAAATAATTTTGTTCCTGGATCACAAATGTTTCTCTTAAATTAACTTAATTATTTTTTCAATGTTCTTTTATTAAAAAAAAAATAGCGTGAAAATTAGAACATAAACGACAAAATAGACTAATGAAACCGATGCACTAATTAAACCCACCATTCTATTCATGTCATAATCCCGAGTTGATTTGTTTGAATATTCAAAAACATGTTGATGATTTTGTTCGGGATAATTAAATAACAGAATTGATAATTGTATAAATCAGTTTGTAATCATAGTAACGACTTTTAATCAATTGCTATAGATACAGCCCGCATGTGGGAAATGGAAAGTGTCACTCGAAAATTTGGTTTGATTGATTATAAATTGTAATAATCTGTATTGTTAAGATAATAAAGCTCAATTTGTTAATTATATTTGACAGATGATAGTGGTAGGAGTAATTATCATTATCACTCATATAATATCACTAAACTAAAGAATTTTCTTCAATGTATAGACACTAAAGATCGATCAAATGATTATCGGAAAAACCTAAAATTTCGAACGTTTAAATTAAAATTCTCCCCCAAAGTTCCATTGAAACTCTCAAAAGTTAACTTCAACTTCAGGTAGTTCAAAATCTCAAACTTCCCAAAGCAAGTGGCCATAATATGGCAATTTCAAAATAACCCGAGGGTGCTTTTGTAAACTGTTAAGAAGAATCGAGTAAAATTGAGTTTCAGTGATTATCAATCAGCTGTAATGAACTGACGTCAAACAGATCAATAAAGACTTAAAAGTTTGTAAAAATACTTTGAATAGTTTTAAAACAAAAGTTAGTCTCTTAACAGAAGCGGTCATTATATAGTAGCTCTCAATAAAAATTACTCGACCAATCGGGAAGTAATTAATGCACCGAGCACCGATCGTTTAATTAATAATAATCATCATCAAAATCACTATCAATCAACATGAAATGATTATAAAATAATTAGCCCATCAAGTACTCGATTATTAACTGATCGATATTTAAACGTTTATAAAATCAATAGACCGAATTAAATAAAATGTTCACAATAGTTTTAGTTTATATAACATTATTATTCTGGAAAAGGCGGTGTTGCTATTCGGAAAAATGTTGTGTTGTTAAAAACAGCTCAACAGTTTAATCTAAATGTTAATTTTTTGTTTTCTCTATTCGCGAGCAGCGAAACGTAATTTAGGTGGTTATTTTTTTGTTTTAAACATAAAAATAAAATATAAAAACAGCGAAGGGCAGTTAATATTAAATTGTATAAAAGAATTGTATAAAAGTGATTGATTTTTTGTTCCAGATTCTCCACGAAAGAATCAGCAACACACGCAATCGTTGCGGTTCACAACGCGGATATCAACGGGCAGACTGTTAAGTGCAGTTGGGGCAAAGAGAGCGGGGATCCAAACAACGCTCAGCAAACCGGACAGGTAAATATTACAGTAGCATTTGATTTTAGATCGCTATTACACATACACCCATATCTACATAGATTTTATATTATATATAGCTATGTATGAGGATGTGTGCGTGTATATGTATATATAAGAGCACCCTGCTTGTGCATTCAATTCCATTTGAAACATGAATATGAATATATATCCCCTATTTATAAACTCATGTGTATGTAAGCCGGAGATAAATAAATTTATGTATAAATATTTATAAATTAATTGCAACTATATATATTCAATGTATCCATTTACTTTTATGTCTGCTATTACTGCTAATAACGAATTTTTCTGTTATAAAATTGTTATTATTATTATTAAATTATCATAACTTGAAACGAAAATTTTTGAATTAAATTCGGAATTATTGTCTAATCACTCTAAAAATGGCTATAACTTCTAAAATATTGATTTTTGGAAAAAATTTTAGTTTTAAAAATTTTCTACAAAAAAGGTTTACACCATCGAGCTATCTTCAATATTTTAGAAGATAGGGTAGAAGTACCATTTGTGGCCACTGTACCGTTTATGGCCATTTATTGTTCAAATAAACGAGATAAATGAATTTATATTAATAAACCATCACACTCAAAAAAAATTAACTTGAATCAAGAGAAAAATTTTTGAACCAAGAAAATAATTTTGAAGAGTTTTATTATCTTTAATCAAGACAAAAAATTCTCGAATTAAGTAAAATTTACTTGAGCCAAGAAAAATTTCTCAGTTTCAGAAATTTTCTACTCAAATCAAGAAGTCGAAATTCTTCAAAATTAATTACTTGATTTAAGTAAATTCATTTTTCTGTATACAAACTCAATTTGTTTTAATATAAATTTTTTAAAACTCAAAAAAAATATGGTTATAATATTATAATTTTGTATAAATTAATTCAAATGTTAACTGGCCAAAACCGGTACTTCTATCCTATAGTAACTTACGTAGGACATGTAGGACAGAGAATATTCAAATTTTGGACAAAATACTGAGACGCTTTTTGACCAAGTAATTTTTAAACAAAAAATCATTAAACTTGGCAGAAGCATGTTAATAATAATAGTCCTTCGTAAATTGATTCTTCTATTTTTAAATTTAATCATTGAAAAAAAAATAACAAAATGATAAATAAATAGGTAGAGTTCGCGCGTAAAACTGCCTTATCTCCGGGCCCATCATATATTCAAGTAAATAAACTTTACTATAACGAAATTACTCATAAACTTACAACCAATATAATCTTTAAGATTGATTTAATTTTTTGGTTAATCTTTACTTTAGTTTAGATTACTTATAAGACAGAATTATTAAAATGCAACTAGGTTTGAATAGAAAACTAATTATAAACAAAAAATTTCATTTACTATAGTAAATAAACTATAGTTTAATTTTTTTGAACAGTGTTGGGAATATAGACAGTCAGCCTGATAATCTTCAGTGCATTTTATGTGTTTCAAATAAACAATCCGATATATTCAATTGGCATTTGTTATTGCTACTCCAAACTGAATTACCGACAACAGACTGTATTACATGCTGTTAAGTAGTACTTACATAGTCAAAAATGAAAAATTCACTGTTTATTTACTATAAAAATGGTTACAAATTTTTGAAATATTGATTTTTGAGAAAAATCATAAGAATCCGAAGTTGTAGCTTGAAAAATTTCCTACAAAAAACGTTTTTATACTATAGAGCTAACTCTAGTATTTTAGGAGATACAGTATTTTAAGTAGTGTTAATTATCTAGTCACTACATAGAAGTGACCATAATCCTAAAAATATTGATTGAAGAGAAAAATATTGTTATGATGGTTATTATTATTATTATTAAAAATGATTAATGATAAATGTTTCTGGGAATGAAAGTTTAGTTTCAGTGACTTGATTAATTTCCTAACAGCTTTTTGTATCATTTTTCTCCAGAAACTTGTCAGGTGGCGTAAGATCATTTTTAAAGAATTAGTAATTCAATTAAAAATTATTTTGTGTCTCACTAATAACTCTCTTAAAAGAAAAATAATTATTTTCTTCATTTTTTCATATCTTCAGATAAATCTTAAATATTCATGACTTAAAAGGGTTTGATTTAAAAATTTTTCAATCTATAACATTATTTAAATAAACTAAAAATCGGAAACAAAAGTTTCAAATAATTGAATCGTTAAAGACTGATAAAAAAAAACCTTTTTTATAATCTGTGTAAGATAATAAAAGACTTAGTATAATTTATCCGTAAGAAATGAAATAACTTAAAACGAAAAAAAGTAGATTTAAAATCCAGTAAGTTGGTAACTTTAAAAGCAGGAAGTTAAAACCGTATAATGTCAATATCGATGGCCTAATTACTAAGCCAATACCAAATGACTCCGATAGAATGGCATACAAAGGCATTGGGGGTTTCGCTAATTAGGCCATCGATATTCAAAAGTTAAGTAATGAGAAGTAGAATTGCTGTAGAATAATTGCTGATGCTCGATTGTGATTGTGATTGTGATTGTGATTGCTCTAATGTATTTATTTCTATTCCACATTCAGACATACAGACACACAGACACACACACAAGCTCATTAATGCATATATGTATATTCCTCCACAATTATATTAACTAATAAAATACCATTTACATGTACACAGGCGCTTTCCTCGACAACATATCCATATTATGCAGCGGCTGCGGCTGCGGCTGCCGCTGCCGCCGCGGGTGTGGGAAGTGTCGGGAACGTTGGTGGTGTAGGAGGCACAGGTCAACTGGGGTATTGGTATCCACCACAATCTTATCCGACAACGGCGGCAACTCAGATGCAAGCCGGTGGGTTCCTCCAGGGTATGCAGGGCTACACTTACGGTCAATTTGCTGGTTATCAACAGGCTCAGTACATGGGGTACGAATTATTCATATTTTACATTTTAACTTGTTTTGTTTTTAATTACTGTTTTTACGTGTAAGTTGTAAAAAGTCGAGTAAAAAAATTAACTAAAATAAATTTCAATTAGCTGAAACAAGTTTCGTAGGTCAAATTACTAAAAAATTCTTTAAATAATTTATTTAAAGTTTAACTTTGTAAATAATAATTATATTTTTCTAAAAAATTTGATTTTAGAACATTGAACCAAATTTTTATAAAGATTATTTTGTTTTCAAATCTTGTTGATAAATCTTAATGTAAAAAATTAAAAATAATAAATTATAATTTTATTTAATTAAAGGTAGTAATGTTAATAATTATTAACATTACTATCTTTCATTAAATAAAATTAATTACTTTAATGTTACTGAAATTAACTTTGATACAGCAATTTTCATGATTTCTTTACAAATAAATTATTATATATTAAATTATTATACACTGAGAAAAAAAAATACTTTTATTAAGAAAATTTTCTTGATACAAGAATTTATGTTCTTGAAAATTTTCAAGAATATATATTCTTAGCTCAAGAAATTGTTAAATCGATTGAAGTAATTTTTACTTAATTTAAATAAAGCTATTCTTTTGTTTATCTATTATCCGAAGATGAATATTGATTTTCTTCTCTTCAGAAATTAATAATTAATAATAATAAAATATTTTATCGTCAGCGAGTTTCTTGAGCCAAGAAATTGTTCATTGAGCAAAAGTATTTTTTTTCTTAATATACATATAATAATAATTTATTATTTACAAATAAATATATTATAGAGAGAATTTATCTAAAAATACTACTTGTAGAAATTAAAAAAAAAGATTAATGCAATTTTTTAAAATATTAAAATTTATTTTTTGAATCAAACTACTATTTTTAATTGTTATTTAATAAAAAACAATAAAGAAATTACTCGGAGATTTCTTCATTAATAATCAAAATAAAATTATTCTCGGGATTAATTCGAGCAAAAATCATTCACTTCGAAAATTTTTTACAGTATACGTCAATTTACTAGAAGATATTTATTATAACTTAAAAATTGCTGACTTCTATATTGATTTTTTTTTACGTAGAAAGAAAGTAAAATGTTAAAAAATTGGATTGCAGAATGGGGATGGGCGTACATGCGGCAGGTACTGCACCTGGATGGGGCCAAGGTTTACCTGGTGGACCTCAACTACCACCTCATCACGCTACAACAGTGACGGCACCCCCAGGAGTTCAGGCTGCACCTCAACCTCAACCTCCACCCGCACAAATGATGGCCTATCCTATGCAACAATTCCAGGTAAATCAATTCGTTATTTCATAAGTTTCCTCCTCATTTCGTTCCATTTTGAATTATTTGAAACAATTTTATAGATTATTTAAGCACTGAAAAAAAAAAAGTTGATACAAGAAAAATATTGTTGATCCGAGATTAAATTATTTTTAAGGAAACTATAATTATCTTAATCCACGAATTTCTAAATAAATTCGAGATCCAAAATCACTATTTAATTTTTTGAAGGACGTCGCGATTGAATTTTCAATTTTATTATTTTTACTGTCGAAAAGAGCGTTTTTATAAAATTTTTCGAAAAAGAACTGCCTTAACTTTTTGCTGTGGCGCAAAAGAAAAACGGTTAACCCGAGATTGTTTAGGATCAAAAAAATTAACATCCTATTACAATAATACAAGAATTTTTTTATTTTTAATACACAAAGATTGTTTAAGTCCGAGTGCTGCTAACTACAGCCTGTAACTTCTCTAACCACTATAACGATTATAAGGTTTTCTTTTTTGTTTATTTGACCTAAGAACTCAAAAACATGTACCATAAAAAATTAATGAATAAACTTTAAACAAAATAAAAAAGGTTTAAATCCCGTAACTTGGGTTTTTTGTTAATATTAACATTTCTTCTTCTCATGTAGCTAGATAAAAAAAAGTAGAATAACTAAATAATAAGAAAAATTAAGTTTATAAAACATTTTTCAAAATTATATTAAAATAACTAAAACAAAAAGTTATGTCCGAGAGCTACCAACGACAGCCTGTGACAACTAAATAAATTAGTTAGTCGTCATAGAATTAATTAGTTTATATTATTTTTTTTATCCAAAAATCATTAAAAAAGCTGTAAACTGATAGGTAAACAAACAAACAAAAAAAAGATTCGAATCCCTTGATATGTATTTTTTATTTAAGAAGTTTTAAGATCTAAATTTATTATTTTTCTTTGCCTTTAAGAATTTTATGTTTTTGGTTCAAGAAAAAGTTTCTTCATTCAAGAGTATCTTTGATCAAGAAAAAAAAACTTTTGGGTAAAATATAGTTTTTCCCTCATAAAAAAATCATCTTGAAATGGTTAAAGTTGACTATTAAACATATGTCGTATAAATATTTTATGTAGTTTTGTATATGTTCCATTTGGTTTTAATATATTTACTAGAGATTTTTTATATCTCAACATATACTATAAAAAACATTTTTCTAATGGGATTCTTATCTTTTTATCCTCTTTATTTTTTTTAATTCTGTTCGTGAAAATTTTGTACTAATTCAAATTTAATATCTCAAAACAAGAGTGAAATTTTTAAGAAAATATTTTTTTTTAATCAACTATTTTTTTTCAGTGTGTATACCTTAACTGGTGTGCTAATTAAAAAAAAAAAAAAAAACTATTGGTTATTGCCAACAACCTTACGGACATTAATAAATCAAGCTGTTGTAATTTTAAGTGGTTTTTAATTTAATTTCTTTTATTTTATTTGCTCAACTCGGGTTCGGAGGTTGTGAGCGTTGAGAAAGGTTAATTAATGTCCTGGTTCTGGTAATAATAACCGAGAATTTTTTACATTATTTTTAATGTGACTTAAAAATATCTAGAATGGTTGAATGTTTTATTTTCACCGTACAAATATTGTTTTAATGTTTTTAAAAATAACCCACTATTTTTATTAATAATTAAACTCTATTTTAGAATTCTACCGTGAGAAATATCTATATTTTAATAATGGTGATAAAAGAAAATAATTACACAAAGCTATGATCTAGTGGCATATGCTCAGCTCGAGAAAACTGGTTAATATGAACAGAAAATATTAAACTTTAAACAGAGCACTCTAACCTCCTGATAAAATGAGTTTAGAACTCACGTGAACTTTGTTTAAACTTTTAAATTAGCATACCAAAAATTATTAATAAAGAAAACTCATTACCAACATAAATATACCAACCACAGTAGTACTATTTTTAAAAGTCCATTAAAGATAATACTTTACTTCGAGAATAAAAAATAGACACAAGCTGAGAATTTCATGGTAATTATTATTGTCGATCATTTATTTTTCTTTTTTTTTTTCTAAGTTTTGCAATTAACCGTTGTCATTTCTGAGTCCAATTCAGAAGAAAAAAGTAAATTGAACGTACATTGTCAAAAATTTGCAGAGTAGATGATTTTTAATTGATTTAATTCACTCCAAGAAGGATTTTATTTATACTAATAGCAACCTGCAGTCACTATGTAACTGCCGAGAATTGCGAAGTATAATAAATAAAATTTTTCTTAATTACATATTGACTTTTGTTAAAGTGTACAGTACTGTCCTAACTATTGAGATTTATGAAGATATAAGCTCATCCCGACGTTACAATCATCAAGAGCTTTTATTTGAGTACCCACATGCATTTTGATGTATTTTTCATCTATACATATAATACATATATGTAATATATATAAATATATGAAAAATTGATGTGGGTACTTAAATGAAAAGTCTTGATGAGTGTAACATCGGGATGAGCTTATATTCTTAAAAATGTCAATAGTTCACAAGATATTTGTTAAAATGCCCTGTACTATCTTGACTATTGAAGTTTTTAAAGATATAAACTCATCCCGATGTTACACTCATCAAGAGCTTTCATTTGAGTACCCACATGCATTTTGATATATTTTTCATATATACATGTATATAATATATATAAATATATGAAAAATTGATGTGGGTACTTAAATGAAAGGTTTCAATGAGTGCAATGTCGGGGTGAGCTTATTTCTTTAAAAATCTCAATAGTTCACAAGATATAAGGTCATTTTTTTTTATGTAGCTAGAGCTAAAGCATTTTCGAATGCAGCATAAATACCTATCATTATAAATTAACTATTGATGAGAATGATATAAAACTTTGAAAAGGCACAAATTCAAGTCAAGACCTTTGCAATGACACTAAATTCCATAAAAAAAAAACAGATTTTATTATTATGTGACTATCCTGGAGACAAAATTTTTTTTTATTCTCTTAATAATATAGATTAATTAAAAAAATGCTTCGCAGAATAAATTCTTAATTTTTTTATTGAATAAAAAAAAGAACAGTTGTTATACGTTCGAAAATTACATTGTGCGGATTTAGAGATTTAAAAATTAATATAACCTTTTTTTTAAGTTCGATAGAATCAAAAATTCACTTCCGATTTTTTACAGTGTATGATAACTCTTTAGAGATTATGCAACCTTAATTAAAAAATTTTATCCGTCAAAACTATTAATAATCTTAACTAAAATTTTCTTTCCCGCAAAAAATTTAAATCCTTCTATTCTTTTGATTAAAAATATCACTTGATTGAAATTTCCAAAAAAATGAAGAACTAAAAAAACAATTAATGCTCACTCTTTTATTTTTCAATCAGGTGGTCCTGGCTCACTCGGAACTGTAGTTTAATTTCAAGTAAAAAAATAATCTCCGCGAGCAAAAAGATAAGGCAAGTTGCCAAAAAAATTATTCGCCAAAGTTCCGGAAACGTAAAGGTTTATAAAATCGATTCAACTGTTCACGAGGGATTTAAACCGGTTGAAGGATTCAGAATTGTTAAATCGTGCTATTTAATTCCATTATATAATGAAAAAAAAAAAAAATTACCATAAAATTATCAGCATGTAATAATGACCTGTTAACAGTACGATCATGAAAAAAAATTAAAACAACTGAATTATCGTTTGTATGTTCAAATGGTAAAGTGTGTTCTTGGTTGCGGTTCAGCTAGCGGATGAGGATTGGCTGACACCTAGTCTTCTAGTGTGATGGTAAAGAAGCATCCAAGCAATTCACCAACAGGAGCAACAATCACCTACAGCAACAACTATCCTCTTACCACTAGCATCGTCTGCATCAAAAGCACAACAATAAGAACACCACGATCAGCTAAAATTTATGGGATGTAACAGTATCAGTATGGGTTATCAATTACTCAGTTATTACCAACGACCGCTAATTAAAATTATAAATAAAAATTATTACCAATATTCCATATGCCATATGACATACCAATAGCTAAAATCTAAAACTGCTGTGCGTTGTTTTATTAAATTTAAAAATTATATTAAAGGAAAAGGGAACAACACTGACCAATTGTTTTGGATTTATTAAAAAAATCACCGTGTCGTAATCAAAATTAAATTTTAATTCTCGCCCAGTTATCTGACCCTGTTGTCTACCACTGCTTTGTTTAAGTAAGTGATATTAAACTAATTTATAACATGATTTATGCATAATATATATATGTGGATATTTAGATGCATAATAACAACAACCGACACATGAATTTAGCAATCAACCGTGTACGGGTAATCCATCAATATATTATGAAATTCAATAGATAGATGTGATGCATACATATATATAAATATATATTATGTATGTATGGATATATATTTATATTTATTGAATCATCCAAAACATATTGAGGATGTCTGTTGTACTTAATAAAATAATCGACGAAGCTGTGTGTAAATTATTTGATCATGATTACTAGTGAATGTGGATATATATTTACGTGATTATTCACGTTAAATATCTCCATTATTTTTGTATCGGTAGTTTGTACGTCGACAAAATAAAACCCGATTACAGAATCCTACTATACAGTTTTAAACAAATATAATAATAATAATATTAATAATGATAATAATAATCATATTAATAATAATAATAATACTTATAAAAAAAATTAATTTTGACAGTGGAGAATCTAGTATGTTAGATAATTATTTATTTGTTTTAAAAAATTTTGAAAAAAAAAAATAAAATTAAAAATTTGTCATTTGGTGATAATGATAAACTCCCAACAAAGCTGTTTTGGATATTTTAAAATTCCAAAACAATAATAGCGCACAAGTCATCGTTGGAGATTGTTGTATGTAAAATGCGCACTAGGATATTAATAATATTAATATTAATATTAATAATAATAATAATAATAATAATAATAATAATAATAATAATAATAATAAAATAATAATAATAAATAAAAAAAAAAATAATAATAATAATAATAATAATAATGAAAAAAATGTCCAACCGATGGATATATAGATACATCGAGATGTCAAACCACATATTGTCAAAAAAAAAAAAAAAGGATAAAAATAAAAATTATTGACAGTATATAACATTGTTAAACAAACATTTATCTTAATATCAAAAATGACGTTTTATCATCCCGGTATATGTACGCGTGTTAATAAATTGCCTGTAGTGACGTCATTTTTGTATACACGGATTATTACTTCCCGTCGACGAGGATTTTTATTTCCATACATATATATAATACACATAACATATATTATAAATATAACATATAACAATGAATTATGATTTGTTTTAGTGTTTTTTTTTTTTTTTTTCAACAGAATTATAGAACAACAATTACAACAACTCATTAAACAATCGGAGGTTTTAATAATAAAAATAATTAATGAATACTATTAATTACATAATAAAAATAACGTTGACAATGTACATCGAATATAAACGTACAATTGTAATTCTATAAAAAAATTAATTTTTTTTTAATTTTTGTTAAAAAAAAAAAAGTCACCGCATTGGGGGTAGTTATGTTGATTTTTTGGTGATTAGTGTTGCTTCGAGGTTTTGAATTATACGAATGAATGTGATATGAAAAATTGATCGAGGATTAGGTGTAAATAATGCTATTGTTCATTGAATTTTAAGTTTCAAAAATTGTTTTTAAAATATTTAATTAGTTTTATCAAAACTAAAATAACAAAATACGAATCAACGAATATTAATATTAAATTTAGATCTCTCTATCGTAAACGTACATAACTAAACTAAAACCGAGAAGCCTTAATAAGGTCATGACAAACGTGGAACATGAGTCGTTAAAAATTAAAATAATGATGATAAATAAATGAATGAAGAAAAAAAACATCTATTATCCAATTTATCAGTAGATAAACATTAAAAACAAGAAGAAAGGGAATAAAGTGAATCAGTGATTGATTAGCTAAGTGCATGCATATACGGGTGCATTATTATAATTATAATTATTATTATAAACAAAGGATTAATTTTAAAAAATTAATGCAAGTATATATTAATATATTAATTAACTAATTGATAATATGATATAATATGTAAGTTTTAAGTGTAATGTAGGTAAATAGTTTAGTGTACGGTGCTTCTGGGTCCCGAGTTAAAAACAAGGGGTTTATTATCCGAGTACCGCGAAACTGCGTCCGAAAATGATTAAAAATTTAAAGGAAAAAAAAGTATTGATAATGACGTGAATATATATAAATATATATATATTTCAAAATAAAAGTAATGAATTAATTGAGTAAAGTAATTAATGAAATGATGTAAATTATTAGTTAGGTAAAAATATTAAAAATACATAGAAAGAAAATTTTATAAAAATGCGGTGAGATGGGAACAAGTCGAGAGATACGGGAGATTTCATTGTATACATATATATCAAATTAGTAGATTGGTAATTTGAAAAATGAAATTACGTGTGTGTTATTTGTCTAATACACACGTTTAGATAATGGATCACGATTATAATTATTATTATTATTATAAATTATAAATATATAATAATAAGTAATAATAATAAGCTTATATGATGAGCAATCTCTAAATTGTATAAAAATTTTAACAGTCCAATAGTTAATTAAATTAATTAAAAGCGTTGATGTGATGTTAACGTATCCTGTACATTACTTTTTAAAAGGTCATTTTTTTTATTATTATTTTTCTTTAATTGTTATTATTAATTAGTTGATGGATTTTTAACGCTTACACCAACTTCCCATCTCCAGTGTGCTTGATAATTATTTTAACTTTTTTTTTTTTCACTCTAATTATTTTCGCCTGGTATTGTATTGTATTGTATTGTATTATTGTATTGATACAAAGAATGAGTTCAATTTTTTAAAATTGTAATTTCAGTTTTTTCGATCAGCTTCCTCGGCTATAACCTCGTTTCCCGTCTCCCATTTTTACCAAATATATATAATGAAACATAGGTATTGTCGTATCATTGTGATGAGGACTCAACCAAAAAAAAATATATATATTAAAATAAATGAATGAAAAAATAATAAAAAAATATATATACATAACAAAAAAAAAAGTAATAAAATATTCAATTGCTACGATTTAGGAATAGAGTCGAGATATTTATGCAATAATTCAATATTTATCAAATATATATATGGTGCTTAAGACAAATACCATCCCGTATATGATCAAACGCATTCGTTAATTTTTTTTTTTTGACAATCAACTTTAGTCCGAAAAATAAAAAAACATCGAAAGTTCATTTGTGGATAAATTAACGACAATCGAAATTCAGACTTGAAGTATTGTTGTTACGAATAAAACAAAAAAAAATATTTCAACATAAATACTTAGAGCTACCCGGTCTGCATACGAGAGAGTTTTTAATCGTCTGCCACCTAGCGGTGACTATGCGAACCAAATTTAATGAAATTTAGCAACTGATCGTAAACGGGAATGGTATTTTCTTCTCCATAATATCTTGACTAAATTCCGGAATTGCGTCAATTTTAGTTAGCGAGTATATGATATATATAGAATATATATAGATAAAATCTATATTATGCTATATATATGTATATGTACATGTATTATATGATAAAATGTAGTTAGCATTGAAACTCTTAATAGATTAGTGACACAAGCGCAGTGGAGGAAGGAGCAACAAAATTTGATTTTAGAGTAATACTAAGTAGATAACGAATAAAGCGATTAGAATGTGAAGACGATGATAAGGAACAAATTAATGCCGTTTTAATCGGAATGCTAGATAGTTTATCTGTAAGTACATTATTTAATTACCGTATATGCTAAAAATGATAGCTATGATAATAAAAATTTATAATTATTACTATGATAATTAATATGTGAAAACATTAAGAAAAAAAAAAATAAATAAACAATGAGAAACGATCAAAATATACAATATTAAATCATAAAGGATAGTCTTTGTGTAAAAAACTTAAAAGGAAAAAAAATAATAATAATGACACTAGGAAAATTTAAAATAAGATTCAATTATATCCTATTAACTGGTGATAATAATGATATACATCAACCCTTATGTGGGGCCCATATAATAATTTTAATAATAATGATAAAGATAATAATAACAATAATAATAATAATAACTATGAATAAATATGCACAGTATCCACACTATGCACCTATGTAGAATAATTGTGGAACAGCAATAGAAATAAAAATAATTGCCCTAGAACTTAGACGGTAAATAATATTAAAAAAAAATAAAATAATAATAATAAATAACATAACATAATGTTGATAAATGGCACCTAATCTTATTAATAATCTAAGACAAACATTGCCGCGCATTAAATAAACTGACTGAGTAATAATTATACTCATATATGCGCACATACATAATAAAAATTCCATAAATGTACTACTGCCTTTGTTAACTTAAAAATTTATATCTGAACTAGTATTGTATTTTTATTATTATTTAAACCTCTAGTCGAATTTTTCTATGATCTCGGTAATGATGAATTATTATTATTATTTTATAATTGATACATGTTAAGACTTTTATTGACCAAATAAAGGATGTCTATGTGATATGTGAATTAATTTAAGTGATGGTATTTATTTGTTAATAATAATAATTATAATGATAATTAATAATATTATTTGTTTTATTAATGAATTAATGTGTTTAGAATAGTTAATTAGTATTGTTTGACAGAAGTACATTAAATGGAGCTAATAATCAAAATAACGCACGCACACCTGTGTAAAACCGAATAATATATGTATGTGTATGTATATAGATATATAGGTATGCATACATATATAAATATATATATAGATAACAGAGCACTGCATTAAATTAGCGTAACTATGTGTAAAAAAAAAATTGAAAAAAATATTATGATAAAAAAAAGCAAAAAATGAATAAATAATTTAACAAAAATATAAATTTCATAACTTCAACCTACAGAAATGATATAAATATATAAATATAATTATAAATAATTAAATCAATACATGGATATTGATAATAATGATAGCAATTATTATTATTATTAATAATATTTTAATTATAATTATTATAATTGTTGTTATTATTATTAATATTGATATAATAATAAATGAATGACTAGCTAATAAATAATATTTATGTAATTATATTGTTGCATAAATATGCATATTACGGGTAAGATTAAATATGTATATATCGTATGCATAAATAAATAAAAATAAATAAACAAAATAATAAATGATTAATGTTGTGACATACATTAATTACCGTACGTACATTTAACAGCAATTAAAAAAAAAAATATATGTCAAAATCTCGTATTTTTTCCGATATCAAATCCAATAACTTAGAAAAAAAAAATTTTAAATGCCGATTCTAATTTCCGGGGATTAAATTATTGGAATTGTCTCAGTGCGCGGCTCTTCTCTGAACAAAAAAATTTTTTTAAAAGACATCAGTGTATGATTAGCGAGAAATAATTAGGAAACAAATAAATATGGGTAATTATGATTAATCATATGTGAATATGTAGTTAATTATAAGTAAAATCGTGGAAATCACACACAAGGTGTGATTTGAAAAAAAAAAAAAATAAAGTGAAAAATTAAACACCAAGTTATATTTTATTAATTTGTATGTTTTTTGATTAATAATATATTTAATGAACTTGTTTAGATTTTTATATTTAAATAATGTGTATGAATAATTGAATTGATAAATAAGTGATGTTTATTTAAATTTGTAAAAAGAATTTTTTGTAAATTGAATAATGTTTTTTGGTTATTATTTACTTTATTGTAAAAATATTAAAATATATATTTATTAGGATTTTATTATTATAATTATAATTAAATATATAAATATATAAATAAATGAATAAATAAATAATTAGTTACTGGTAAATGTGTAATTAATTTAAATGAAATTTATCAAAAATGTGGAAACAATTAAAAGCAATCATGTAAAAAAAAAAAAAATCTTTTTAAGTAATTAATGTATTAGATTTTTGTATACTGAAGCTAAATATTATTAATTATATTTATTATTAATATTAAATTTTCAGTCCCTGTTTTTTATTATTGGTTTAGACTTTACCACGTGAGTTTTGACGAGTCCCAGTTTATTGTGGCATATCACTGATGATAATAAAGCCCGAAAAAAAAAATAATAAAAAAAGAAAGGAATAAATAAAAATAAATGAATAATAAAAATGATAAATGAATGAATAAACAGAAGGAAAATAATAGAGTTGAGTGCACTTATCAGTGAGATATTAAATATTCTTCCGGTCTGCCAAATAAAAAAAGGTAATTTTTTTTATGCACTCGAGGCTAATACCGAAGATTTAAATAAATGAATAAACAAATAAACAAACAATATGAGCGAAATTAAAATAAAATGTTTAAGATCGGTATGATTTAAATATACATTCAATAAAACGTTTAAATATTAAATAAACAATGCGAGATATTGCGTACAAGAATTGAAGTAATAAATAAAAAAATAAATAAAATAATAAAAAATGAAATGCTCGAAAAATCAAAAAAATCACAATCTAATTTGATACATAATCACCCTATTAAGTATATATTTAAAGTAACCATACCTAGCCACACAACGTACCTATATGTATATGCTCATATATATATTATAAAGTATATATATATTATATATATACATAATAGGAGATGTATAGAAAAGTATGTCATACTTGTATACACCGAAATGCAATAGGCAAATAAATGCCAAGAAGGTGGTGTGTGATTAAATATTTAAAATATTTAATTTAAAAATAAAACTAAACAATTCATGTATGATATTAAGTATGTAAATCTATATAAAGACATATATGTATAACATAGCATTATTTAACAGAATATGCGATATAAATAAAAGTGAATACAAAATAACACATATATGTATGAAATAAAATAAAATATTAATTAATAAACAAATATATATATATATATATATATAAATAATATTGATTAAGCTAACAAAATATAACGGATAACACATTTAAGATAAGATAATATTAATGTATGGTTGATTTATAATGTAAAATATATTATAGAAAATGTACTTTCATTTTTTCTCCTTCTTAATCCTTTTATCCGTAATATTTTAATTTTAGTTTGATAATATTGTAATATTAGTGTATTAATTGCATGAGGTAAGTGATGTTTTTTAAAAAAAAAATTTAACAAGTTAAATTTCATTTTTAGTCTTCGATCCTAAATTATTTGATTGAAATAGTTGAGGAGTTGAGTTTCAAAAGGGTATCTTTTCATTTTTGATTAATCGAAACAAAAAACTGGTTGTCTTCAATTATAAATATTTTTATTGAACTTTTTTAATTTAGCTATAAAGCGCTATCGGTTATGAAGCTACAATTCGATTTTCATTTAGAAATCTTTATAATTCTTGAAGTAATTAATCCCTGATAAAAAAAAGTATTGAGACAAAGAAAAAAGTATTGAAAAGTATTGGATTGACTAGCTTTTCAATACTTTTTTCTTTGTCTCAATACTTTTTTTTATTCAGGGATATTTAAAAGTTCAAAAAAATGCTCTTTTAAAATTCGAAAAGATACCCTTTTGAAAATCAGCTTCTTAGTTGTGCAATTAGTTTAAAGAAGTAACTTCTTTATCGGCTGCCCAATTTCAAAACACAGTAACTGACAATTTTAAGATTTTTAAAAATTTTTTTTATTAAAAAAAAGTTTGCGCGCCTAATTAATAAAAAATTTCATCTATGAATAGAAAATACTTGAAAATATTTTTAAGAAAAAATACTTGAAATTAAGGTCTAAAAGTTATAAGAAATGCAGCAATACTAAAAAAAAATCAGGTATAAAAATTTTGCAATTACTGTGTTTTAAAATTGGGCAGCCCAGTCTATCGGCAAGAAAAAGACACCAACAGGTTATGGGTATTGGTTTCTTTCTCACGCACTAGTGCTGCCTCTCTTTACAGACTATCGCTCCCTTACTTCCACTCACGGAAAATATCGAAAGTCGCTAACTTCAAACATTTTTTATAAAAAAAAAAATTCCGCTCGTTTATGTTATTTTTAATAAAAAATACTTGTCTTAACTTCAATTAAATATTCTCAGTTTTTCAAAAAAATCCCAAGAAAAGTATGGTTGTTATTCAATAAAATGTTCACTCTAACTACGGTCAGAATAGGGAATTCATGTTAGATGTACGATTTTTAATTGCTAATATTTCAAAAATTAGCACCGCAAGGACTATTAAAAAAAATTTATTTGTATAGAGGACACTTAAAAGTACGCGTACTCAAAAATGGAAGAATATTGTAAGAAAAGTAATTTTTCACGAAATCTCCTAAAGTAAAATAATTAGTTAATGAAATTTTATCTTTAATTAGTCGGAACTAAAGTTTTAAAATAAATTAACGAACAAGTTATACTTCTAGAATCAAATTTATTAATAAAAAACTCTATAGTTGAAAACTGACATTTGATAAGTTAACTTAACTCTATAAAACGACTTTTCGATACAAAATTTATTAATAAACGAGATTACAGTTACTCCTTCGTTACATTATCAGATAACTAATAATATAACTAATAATCATCGCTGTTATTCAACGACTTTATGACTTGTTTTTTTCTTGTTGCTTAATCCTGTAGTCTGACAGCGCCGCTTTGATTGCATCTTCAGCAAGCACTAAACAATAATTATTATTATTTTTGTTGATATTATTCATCAAAAAAAAATTTGGAATAAATAATCTACTAAATATAATTAACTCACTCGAACAGTGTAGCTTGACAGGTGGAAGGCAAAGTTCTTTAGCAATGTAAGTATTTTTCAAAGCCAGGGCTTCGTCAACCTTAATAGCAATAAATAATGATTTAAAAAATCAATAATGATCTAATGAGTTAAAAAAAAAAAATT
Organism: Cotesia congregata; assembly: GCA_905319865.3. NCBI lineage: Eukaryota > Metazoa > Arthropoda > Insecta > Hymenoptera > Braconidae > Cotesia > Cotesia congregata. The sequence goes on along the minus strand of CAJNRD030001117.1, from coordinate 4,717,433 downwards.
ATTTATAAATGATTGTAGTAATTATTTACAGTTTTTCCTTTAACCCACTCGGTAGCGAGAGAACTTGACGCAATAGCAGATCCACAGCCAAAAGTTTTGAATTTAGCATCCACAATTTTACCATCATCATCGACTTTTATCTGCAACTTCATAACATCTCCACATGCTGGTGCTCCAACAAGACCAGTGCCGACTTGCTTGTCATTCTTATCCATCGACCCAACATTCCTTGGGTTTTCATAATGATCCAATACCTGTATTTATTATTCATTATTAATTACCAACTAAGTGATAATAATGATAATTATTACTATATATTGAGACGACGTTAAAGTTAAATCACTTGACAAACAAATTTGTTCAAAAAAATTATTTTAAAAAAATTGCACTTTTAATTTTGTTAAATTTCTACGTGTCTACTTTTTTTTTTTTCTAATTTTCTTTTACACAAATTTATTTCTTTAAAAATGACATTAAAGTTAGCAGTCGCTTGACAATTTTTTAATTTTCTTTAATAAATAAATATGCTCCGAAAAATCATTTCTAAAAAATTGGATTTTTTATTTTTCTAATTTTATAAATGTCATTTTTTTTTCTCATTTTCTTTGACATAATTTATTTGTTAAAAAAATTTGGAAAATTATAAAATTTCTGCTAAATTAAGTTTCATTCTTTAAAAATTGTTAAATATCTGCTAGTTTAATTTTCATTACATTGAGTTGTCATTGCAAAATATTGAGAAACAAAATAAATATAATTTACCAAGAAATATTTATAAAAATACTTACGTTCGCGTGATAAAAAACACAAGGAACACTGCGAGATACTAATCTTGAAGATTCGAGAAGCTTCAATGGCAATGCACGGCACAAAGCCATAATTTATCAAATTTTTAATTTTTTAACAATATCAGCCGGATTATAAATATTTACTGCTTACTAGGGTTACGTTTTTATCACTGAACTAAGGTGTAATGATCACTCCGCAGCTAGAAGATTATCAACTACGCAGTTAGAAGTCACTGCCAGAGACACTTAAAATGGCCGCCAGTTTTGGCGCCAATTCTGTCTAATGAATATTCGAGACTTGTATGTTGAAAAAAATGGAATTTTTGGGTGATTTTTAATCAAATATTCGATAGTTCAATTGAATATTCATGGAGAATAACATTATTTATTAATTAGATTTAAGTTATTGAAGTATAAGTGACTTACCAAACTGGAATCGTACTGCGCATTAGATAAAAGCTGACTCGGAAATTAAAACTGACACAAAATGTTTATTAATATTTATAATAAAGTAAAAAAATTTTTAAATGAATAAAATTTGTATTTAAAAAAAAAAAAAATATATAATTAAGCACTTTCTAAATAAAAATCAGACACTACACTCGATATTTAACTTGAAAACACGGACGCGACTTCAAAATTACCGGCACTTGTTATTTTGACACAAAAAATTTAATATTACAATAACATCTATTTAAAATATGAAATTAATTTACTTTTAAACTTTAATTATGAAAATTAAGTTAGCCGACATCTTAAAATTTTAGAATTTTTTTTTATTGAAAAAATTAAAAAAAAAATTTCATCTATAAAAAACTTTAAAAACTGTAAGTGCAATTTTTAAAAAATATTTTTTTGTTTTAATTTAACTATTAAAAAAAAATTAGAAACGTCGGCTAACTTTATTATTATGAATTAATTTATAAAAACTATTAATATCAAAGTTAATTTTACGAATCACTAAATAAAGAATGAACCACTAACACACCCATTTCAGAGATGATAATTTACTGAAAGTCGGCTGCAGAATCGGCGCTTCTGCGCGGTACGTCTTCTTTTAAACACTCCTGCCGGGAGTAGGAGTGGGGGGTGATACTCCCCACTCCTGCTGCTGTTTGATTTGGCGGTAAAATTCAAACTAGTTAAAAAAAAATTAAGAAAATTTGAAGTTGATAACCGCAAGTTCTTCGTTACCGAGGATGAAGTGTTAAAAATATAAATGTCAGCTGATATTTTTTTATTGAATGTAAATAAAACAAAGAACTACTGTTTAAGTTAATACAATGACTATTATTTACTCAGTTAAATAAATTTAATTTAATAGCAAATATTTATAAGCCGTTATTGTAGTTTATAATTAAAATAATTATGCAGAGTTCGTTTATTTTATCCGAGTACGAAGATATCAATGTTTTGTTATTAAAACCCATCGCTGCAACGCAGAGAATAAAGGTAATTATTATTAGATTGTTAATAATAAATTTAATCATCAAGTTGATTGATAAATTTTTTTTTTTTTTTTTTTAGTATACATGTTTCAATGTATCAACGAGCTACATCGCTCTTGGGTCTACTAGTGGTAGTATTTATTTATTTACACGCGAGCCATGTACTTTTCAACAAGTGATACCTCTATCAGTAAGTTATTTTAATTTTATTTATTTGAGATAAATTATATTTAAATAATATTCATTATTCATTATTATGAATGTAAATTTTAATTTTGTTTTTTTAATAAAGGAAGGGCCAGTTACTCACGTTCTGCTGTCACCTGACGAAAAAAATTTAGCATTGTCTACAAAACGGGGCAGTGTCTGTGTAATTAATATTAAACCTATTAAATTGATATCAATTATTTCAAATGAACACATTGATACAGTGATTACTTGTTTATGCTGGAATGACAGAAGTTCTGAAATTTATGTCGGTGACAACAATGGAAAAGTTTCTACTATTGTACTGTCTATTTTTACAGTAAGTTTTATTATTGTTATAATTTTAGGTTAATTTATTGTTAAAGTTATTTTTATATAATTATAGGAAAGTTTTTGTTCAATAATCTACATTATTGAGAGAATAAGAAAAATTTAATTTCCAGGATAGTCATGTAATAAAATCGGTTTTTTTAGTATCATTGCAAAGGTCTTGACTTAAATTTGTGCTTTTTCAAGCTTTTATTTAATTCTCACCGATGGTCAATTTATGATGATCAGTATTTAGGCTGCATTTGAAATTGCTCAATCTCTAGATACATAATTAAGAAATTACTTTGTATCTTATGAAATATTGACATTTTTAAAGATATAAGCTCACCCCGACATTACACTTATCGAAACCTTTCATTTGAGTACCCACATTAATTTTTCATATATTTGTATATATATATATATATATATATATATATATATATATATAGATATATATATATA
>CAJNRD030001117.1:4664922-4713412 GCA_905319865.3 Cotesia congregata | reverse complement strand
CAATTTATTATGATAAGTATTTAGGCTGCATTCGAAAAGGCTCTATCTCTAGATACATAATTAAGAAACGACCTTTTATCTTGTGAACTATTGAAATTTTCAAAGATATAAGCGCACCCTGACATTACACTCATCGAATCCTTTCGTTGAGTACCGAAATCAATTTTTCATATAATTATATATATGTATGTATGAAAAATATATCAAAAATGCATATGGGTACTCAAATTAAAGCTCTTGATGAGTGTAACATCGGGATGAGCTTATATCTTTAAAAACATCAATATTTAAGAAAGTACAGTGCTTTTTAACGAAAATCATTATTTAATAAAGCAAAATTTTATTTATTCATGGCTCACAAGTCACGGCAGTCATATAGTGACTGCAAGATTGCTAGTTTAATAATTAATTTTGAAATCTAGTTTAATAATTAATTTTGAAATTTTTAACTTAGATTTTTTTGATTATAAAAAATTGATGTTCTTCTTCAACTGAAAAACATTTTCATAATACTAAAAAATTTTTTTATTTGACAAAATAAAAAATTTTATTAAAAAAAATTGTAAAACTAATTTTTTTAATAATATAAAAATTAATTTTTGTAAAATTTCTCTACTAAAATAAATCATTATTTTTTTAATTTCAATCAATTCAATTGAATAAAATATATTCAATTTAAGTAAAATAAATATTAGTAATTCTAAAAATTTATGATGACCCAATATTTCATTTTTTTTTAAATTAAAACAACTATTATTAAATTTTCCATGATGTAATTCAACAAGCAATTAACAAATTCAAATTCCAGGTTAATGGAATGTTCCCAGCACCATCATGCGCACTAATGCACCTGGACTCATCAGTAGTCCAAATGGACTATTCATCCCACTACTTACTAGTATCAACCTTGAGCCGTTGTTACATATGCAACACATCTCAGGAGCAGTTCAAGCAAATAGGTAACAAATCTCGTGACGGCGAGTATGGTGGCTGTTTCTTCAAATCCGAACAATCAAAACCTCATTATAATTCATCAATCATGAGCAACAGCTCAGAAGTAGACACCACTAGCGATAGAGTGCCAAAATCAATCGGTAGCATGATAGGATTGAACGAAGAATCAGACGAAAATCTGGTAATCTATTGCACACGACCTGGATGTCGTCTGTGGGAAGTAAACGTGTTTGGTACAGTAGTGAAGACTCACCAGTTCAAGGAAGCGCTTCAGCCTCCTTCAAAAATCTTCAAATCTTCTTCCATAAAATCAAATTGTGATAACACAAGCTCAAATACTCAAACTCAAACTATTAATTTTTCCAGGTTGAAAATCATTAACAAAAAGTACTTGCTCTCTTACACTGGAAATAATATATTTATAATAGACCCAATAAGCACAACAATTTTATCGACTGAATTTAACAATATATTTATGATAGATATTATTGAAGACCGAGTTTATATTATGACAACTCTAGGTACCTTTCATTCTTTATTACTCTCTACCCCAGATTATTTAATTTTAAAGCTCTACGAGTGCAAGTTACTCGAGGATTGTCTGCAATTGTGTAAATTATATCGCAGTGATTTTACAAATGGCTCTGATAATGATATTAATGTAATAACTCCAATAATTGCGTCAATTCAATCAAACTTTACACCTCAGAGATTAAATTCCGGAATTGTTGTCGTTAATTCTGGTCATGGATTTTTGAACGACGATTACAATAACTATGTGCTGGATAATGATAATGAAAAATGTTCTAGAGAACATCCAGAGCTTCCTGACAATTCAGATGAGATTATCTTCACAAATCGGCTGGAAAACATGAAAATTAGCAATGGAGACAAGAATAAAGAAAGCAGGGATGAAAATTTAGAATCTCTGTTTAAAAATGAACTTACAAGTATCCAAACTGACGTAGAGCCGATTTACGAGCTGATAAATTCATTAAAAAGCTCTTTGAATGAAGAAATAATTAAGAAAATATTGGATAGTATAGCGCGGATCAAAACAAAGTATGATATAGTTGAATTAAATCAATTTATTTATGAGATAATACGTTCAGTAGAGCGTCATTATTTTACTGTCTTGTTGGAAAGTATTGTTATGATTGATTTATTTGTAGAAAATAATTTTGTGATTGATGAAATCACCCGGGCGTTTATTGACTTTAATTCTGGTACTCGGTGCATTTGCGAGAGAGAAAGAGAGTCGTCGGGTGATACAGAGCCAAAGTTTATGGAAGTAGGGATAAATTTACTTAAATTTGATAAAAACAAAGGTATTTATTTGTGTAGCAAAGTACCCTGGATGTGGGAGGAGTATTTTCGGATTTATTATTACTTAGAACGTGATATTATTCCACTGTGCCTTCAGAGCAGAGACAATAATGGTATTGCCAATTTGTTTACACTTATTGAAGAAAAAGAGGAAGAGGAATTTTGGGAATATGCTGCTGAGAATTATAAAATCATGGAGAAGGGAATTTGTTTGATATGCAAGAAGTCTGCTGATCGGGATGATCAGAGAGAAGTAATCGATTGGAGCGAAATTACGCGGTTGATTATTAAGAAAAAAAATATTTATGCTGCAGTTAAGTTTGTTAAACACCTGGAACAATTACTACTGCATGTTAAATTAAAAGAAAGGCAAGTTTATTTTATTATTTTTATTTTTATCAATACAAGTTTAGATTTTTTTAGATGAAATGGATTTTTATAAGTTCTTTGTTTTTTGGTCGTACATTTATTAATTAGACTTTTTTTTTTTTTAGTGTTTATCAGACGATAATATTTACAAAATTATTGGATCGCCATGGACTTGAGCATACAGTTGAATTTGATAGGAATAAACTGACTAATGAATATAATTCTATATGTTCATCAGAAGTATGTAATTTTTATTAAATATTTTACTATTTTTATTAGCAAAGTACCAAATTTTAGATGAAATTTATTTTTATTTTATAAAAATTTTGGTTTAATTTAATTGAAAAATAAAAAATAATTTTTTTAAAAGTATTAAGTTAGGTAGTTCGCTAATGAAAACACCTAGAGGAAAAATTTTTAGCACAAGAATAATTTTTTTATGAACAGTATATATGAATTTATTTAATAAGTTTTTTTAACTAATAATTGACGCTTTTAATGAATTAATGATAAAATTTTAGCTTCGTGATAATCTATCTTAAATAATAAATCACGTGCCAAATGCCAAAAGGACGTATTACAGCAGTTAGATAGGGTTCCATGCCAAAAGGGCGTATAAAAAAAAATTTTTTTTGCCATTCTTTTTAGAATCGCTCGAAACGTAAAGATCTACAGAAAAAAAATTTTTGTCGTACTAGCGCCAAAAGGGCGTATCTTAAGATATATGCCCTTTTGGCTTTAGGAAATTTTTTTTTCATTTTTAGGTTTAGATTATGTTTACAAAACGATTGGCACAAAAAAAAAAAAAATTATACGCCCTTTTGGCTTTATATCACTAAATTTTCAGTGTTCTAAAGCCAAAAAAGGCTTATAACTTGAGGCATACTTCTTTTTGGCTTTGGAAATTTATTTTTCGTTATTAAACTAAGAACATGTTAACAAAACGATTGGCACCAAAATAAAAATTATACGCCCTTTTGGCATTTGGCACGCGAAATGACTTATTTATCTTTCAGGCAAAAAAAAAATACAATTTAAAATTTTAGCAATAAAATTTTAGCTTCGTGATAATTTATCTTAAATAATAAATAATTTATTTGTCTTTCAGGCAAAAAAAATACAATTTAAAATTTTAGCTTCCTGATAATTTATCTTAAATAATAAATGACTTATTTATCTTCCAGACAAAAAAAATACAATTTAAAATTTTAGCTTCGTAATAATTTATCTTAAATAATAAATAACTTTTTTGTTTTTCAGGCAAAAAAAATACTCAAAGAATCGTTGGAAAAAGATCTCGAAAAACAACTAGTTAATAAAAATTTATTTGGCAGTGGTGTTTATCACTGGGGAATTAAGTTCAAAACAAAATCATCGATATGTTCTTCCTGTACCCTGTCATTACAAACGCCAGTACTTTTAGGAAATAATGGAATATCAATATTTCCATGTGGTCATGCTTATCACGTAAATTGTCTCTTACAAAAAAAATCAACAAAATGTCTTCTTCATTAGTTTAAATAAAGTATTTTAAATAATAACAATAAATGTATATATAATACAAACTTTTAAAAGTTAATTAAAGATTTTTAGATACAATTTTTGTGCCAAAAAATAAAATAAAATACTCTCTACTTATAAAATAAAAAATGTATTTGTTAAATTTTATTAATCAATATATTTAACAAAAAATATTTATAAATCAATTTGTTTTATTTTTAAATTCCTCAGTCATTTAATTAAGTACTTAATTTTTTAATTATTCAGTAAAATAGTACACTGTGGATGACTATTGATTTTTAAGTTTCATTAAATATTAAAATATAAAAAGTACTTTTGAAATATTTAACAACAACCTTGACACAAGGCAAGATAAAAAATTGACAGAATTTTAAATATTAATTATTTAAATTTAAACATCTACAATTTACACAATAATAAATAACAGTTTAAAAAATATCAGACAAATTTGTAACATCGAGACATAAAATCTATCTTTGTAAGATACGTATATATATTTTATGTATATAAATAATAATTTATATTTAATCTCTCGGTTATTATAACACTTACCTTAAATCATCTATTATTATTTTTATAATAATTACATTTTATCACAGTCTTTATGCATATATCGCAAGAGTAATGACTATGTTGACATGTTTCCTTTTTAAAGATACCTACCGATACAGGATGCTCGTCTTTTAAATAAATACAATCTGTATTACAATCGTTTGTTTCATTTCTCATTCATTATAGAACAAAAATTTATTGATTTTTTTAAATGCAAATTGAACGATAACAACCTCAACTTCTTAATTTTTTTTTTTTTTTTTTTTTTCATTTTTCTTTACGACTATTGCATTCATAATATTCTCATAATTTTTTTTTATAAATAAAAGAATTTTAACATAAACAAAAAAAATAAATTTTTTAGAATTTTCTATATAAAAAAAATTCTGATTAAATTTCAATGGAAATATAAATTTTTCATACATCAAGTTGATGAGATAGTTTAAAAATATCGCTTGTATATTTTTGTATTTATTTTTTGTCGCATTTATAAAATGAAATTTTTTTTTAATTCAATTGATGATTGATAAAAATTCTTTATTTGACACTGTTTAATTATAAGAGTTTTTTTTTTTTGTAAAACAAAGTGCGATATTTTTCAGCGTCTTATAAACTACTAGATTTTTTTTTTGCATTGAGTAATTTGTTTTTACATTTTCAATTATATATACAATTTGCATTTTTCACGTTATGACAAACTTACCCTGCAAGCCTTTATTCTGTATTATTTTGAAGTATTGTTGATTGGTGTTATCGCAGTTTTGTAAATAATTAATTGCTTATTAATATTATCAATAATAATAATATGAAAATAAATGTTTCAAAATATTAACAATTAACAAAAGAAACAAACAGTGAAAAGTGAAATAAAAAATAATTCAATACATAAGGATTAAATTAAAAAAAAAAATAATAATTTTTAGAGAGAAAGAAAAAAAATATTATAATGTAAAATATTGCTTATTGCAATAATTTGTTCTAAGTATCGACAGTTATGAAAGAAAAAAAAAAAGTTTTTTTTTTCCATTTAAATTAAGATAAATATTCCAATTATTGAGTTTAACTTTTAAAAGGATTTTAACAAAAAAATTACTAAATTATTTCTCTAAAAAAACAAAATAAAACTGAAAAATTGGGATATTTATCTTATGTATAAAATTTATCACAGCCTTAAGACTTCAATAATCGTTGAGAAGTATTCGTTTATGAAAATATACATCAAAAGAGCAACGTTTAAATAATAAAACGTTGTTAAAGAATCTAATAAAAATTCAATCTTTCATTCTCGAAATATAAAAACAATTATATTGTTTTTATATTTCTTAATACGTTTCACCTGTAGTTTTATTATTAATCAATAAATACTTAAATATTGAAATATTTAAATAACTTAAAAAACAATCATTCACTAGCATTAATTACAGCATTGAATAATTAATAACAAAACTATAGGTGGATATATAAATATTCTTAAATTATGATCCGTGTAATAGACCATTTAAAAGCAGCATGCATTTGACAACTCGACAATATTAAAATATTCATATAAATATATGTATAAATTTATGTATAACATAAAAAAGAGAGGAATATTTCGGTTGTTGGAATTATCTACAGGAGACTACGGTATTTTTTTTCGGTTTATATAAAGACCTTTACTAAGATATTCCGTGAGAAATGTAAGTTAGTATTTTAAGTATAAAATCCACTAATCTAAACTAGCTTATAAATTGTTAAAAAAAAAAAAATATATAAACTACTTAGCACTAAAAAATATGCATACTAAATGAAAACATTTACAGTAAAATTTTGATTATAAATTGCAACAAACATTTCTCACAAAATTAAATATTATATATATATCACAATAATGTGAAAACTACATACGTATTATTTTTCACAAATTGTCACATTTGTCAATTAATTGACAATTTAAATATGCAATAATATAAAATCGCTTATAAAATATTATTTAAAGCTTTTGTTAATTAAAATTGGTTTGTCCTTATAGTTTTGATTAAAAAAAAAATATAAACATATTTTTTTTTCTTACAAAAATCTTTTACATTATTTATATCTTTTAAATTATTTAAATAAAATTTTTAACACAAAAAAAATAAACGCTACAATTTAGCAATTATTTTTTTTTTATACAGACAAACCACAATATCTAATTAAGCATTTAAATATAAAAATAATAATAATGATAATGGTAATAATAAGAATAATAATAATAATAATAATAGTAATAATAATAATGGTAAAAAAAGAAATAATAAATTAACAATTGTCTAGGATTAAGTGTTACAGATGAATAAAGTAAAGACATGTTCATTATTATATATTTTAAATCCGAATAATTTGTATTAGATTAACATACAGCTTGAATCGTCACCTTTAATCAATTAATTTAATTATCTTCAACATTTATTACCAAGTGACGTTTAGTTATTAATTATTTTTTTTCTATATTCAAAAATTGCCTCATATAACGCGTTAGATAAAACACTTCACACTTTTTTTTTTTTGTTTTTTTTTCGACTGATTTTTCACTGTTGGTGATAGTTGTCAATTCTGTTGTCTACATTCATTCGCTTAAATAACTTTAACTTATTTTTTTAATTATTCCATATACTATGCATTCAGAATATATATATATTTTTTTTGTTTAATAATATCAATGTATTTCGTGGCATGTTCCGTTAAAAATCATAAAAAAAAGTTACTCAAAATTGTCACTGTTCACACAATCGTTTTAGTTATGGAATAATTTAAATAGCGATCTGATATCAAAAAGATGCATTTAATTATCTCTATATTCTATATTCGTAAACATATTGTAAATATATATAGATTTACAAGATATTAAATTTTAAAATGCCACTTTAATTTTAATATCAAACACAAAGAGCACTAAATTCAAACCGTGTATGCTTACGTGACTGTGTAATAAGTGTTACTGTTTATTAAAAAAAAAAAAAATATATATGGAATAAAGAATGTTGTATCAATATTTTTGACGTAACTATTATATAACATAGTTGCAGAATGTTATCAGGTCATTGTCTTGGTTGTTCATACTAGTGTCTAGAACGATGAGAAGAATCAGCACGTTCATCACGACGATCTCGTTCACGTTCTCGTTCTCGTTCAGGTTCACGTTCACGTTCTCGTTCTGCTGGCCGACGAGCTGTCTCACGTTCGCGTTCTCTGTCACGATCACGTTCTCTGTATCGATCGTCGTAATACCTAGACAATGTAGATTAGTCAATTATGATTAACTTAAAATTAAATTATATCTAATTACAATTACAATAGTAATATTAGGTAGATTTCATAGGAATTAATCTTTTGTATTAGTCCTCATGTCGGAATTTTGTCGTAATATCTCTTAACGAGTCGAACAAAGCTTAAAAATAACATTAGTTAAGAAATTTGTTACACATATTCTTTGTATAATAAGCTTGAATGAGTTCGAAGATGAGCGAAATCCATCAATAAGTTTAGAAATGGCAACTCTTCAAAATTATCAAAATAGTGAAAATCACGTTTTCAGTGACTTCATTGATATATAACTCTTCATTAAAAAGAGATGGATCATTTTTGATAAATTCACGTTAAAGCTCATAAAATTACCTTCAATTTGATGTATACAACAACATTGACATTTTGACAATTTTTAGTTATTTTATCAAAATTAAGAGTTCTATTGAACCATTTTCAGGCAATGTGTAGTACAACGAACTTATGAATGTTATTCTGTCGAGAATTCTCAACAGATCTTATATTAGTGAAATTTAGTATACAAATTCCTTAGACAGATTAGCTTACATGAACCTTAAAATAAGCGAAAATCCTTCGAATAGTTCAGAAATAGTAACTCTTCAAAATAGTAAAAATTACGTTTTCGGTGACTTCATTTATATATAACTTTTATATTAATAGCAAAAAGATAGCTGATTTTTGATAAATTCATGTGAAAGTTCACAAAATTACTTCTAATTTGACGTAAATAACGTTAACGTTTTGACAATTATTAGTTATTTTATCGAAATTAAGAGTTCAATTGAACCATTTTCAGGCAATGTGTAATACAACCTACTTATGTATGTCAAAATAAATTTCATTTCATATCAAACGAAAGTTATTGAGACAAGATGATAATTCATTCTATGAAATCTACCTTTCATTTCGAGTGTTGTTTTTTTTTACAATAAATATTTACAATTATTGTTTTTATACACATTTTAAATAATATATCATAATTTACATTTAATAAATTATAACTACAATTATTATAATATCTATCATTAGATACATATATCAAAAATATTTTATTACCTAGATGGTTTTGCTGACGAAACAGGCGCAGCTTCAGCAGGTTCTTCTTTAACTCGTGGTCTGGATGATTGACGTGTTGTACTAATAGAAAATTTACAATTTATATTTTATAATTATGTCAATCATTATCACAATTTATCAACACATCTCTCATACTCATTCTCTTACACAAACTTTCAATAAAATTTTTATAAATATTTACAACATTCATTTGATCTTCTTCATAACGTTAACACAACTTAAGAAAAAAAATATAACAATTTTATTTTAAATAATTTCAAAATAACAAACCTATAACATCCGCATTTATCTTAATTAATTTGTTAAAAAAATTCATTTTCATTATAATTATCTCAGACACGGTCAAATAGATAAAGATATTTCATGGCGTATTGTATTACAAAATAATTTCAGTTCCGAAAATATTTACAATAGCCATCAACATAATAATTCAATAATTATTCATAATATCCATCGCAAATAATCATCAATAGTCATTTTCAGCATCAATTATTAAAAAAAAATATTTTTTTAATCTCTTGCAATAGAAATAAAATATGAATAAAGTAAAATTACAGGGACTTACCTCTCTTCTCTGCTGCGTTCACGGTACTCGCGATCACGTTCACGTTCACGATCCCTCTCACGACTGCGTGATCTTTCTCGTGGATATGTAGCTTCATTGTAGTAACGTTCACGATCACGTTCACGATCTCGATCACGTTCACGGTCGCGGTCACGCTCACGATCACGTTCTCTTGAACGTTCACGGTATTCACGATCACGGCTCCTTGATCTTTCACGCCTGCGTCTGTGACTTCGTTCTCTGTCCCGTGATCTTGACCGTTCTGTTGAAAAAATATTTATAAATAAATTTTTCTAAATTCATTAGTAAAACTTTTGAAAAATAATTTGATAGATATTTACAAGTGGGGTCAACCATTTTTTAATTTTCATTTTATTGAACAAAATTTCTATTTTATTTTGTTGATATATATTTTTTTGAAAAATAAATAAAAAATGAACAATTAAAAAAAAAGTTGATTTTTGAGTTTTAGCAAATTTTTTTAGAAAATTGTGATGTTCAAATTTTTTTTTTTTTTCAAGTTCGTTTTTGTATGTACTTTTCAAAAAAAATACATATCAAAAAAAGATGAAATAGAAATTTTATCCAAAAACATGAGAACCAAAATTTTTTCCAACTTTTCAAGGCAAGGAATTAATTAATTTAAATTAATTAATTAATTTCTAGCATTTGCCATTTGGCTTCTAGCCTTGGCATTTAAATAAATATAAATAAAAAAGCTATCAAAATATTTATTTTTTTTTCATGACATTTATTATCATAAATGCGCCGTAAAAACCTAGTTATGGCCCAAAATGGGGTTGACCCTTGTAAATAATTACTAATAATTTGCTCAAAACTTACCACGACGTGCAGATCCATAACTCTTGGTCTCGACACCTCGTAGAGTATCTTGCAGCGAGCTGATGAGAATTTTGCATCGATCATCACCTGCGACCTTAGACTGTTTAATAAGAGATATCGCAGTGACAAGAGTCTCGATAGCACTAGCATACTCTCCAGCAGCAGCGTCAGACACAGCACGTGCAATAGCTGATGATGACACGGTTCTATTACGATCCATTATTACTTCAAACTCTTGTTCTCTTATTTGAGGTTGATCTTCCGGTCGATGATCAGCTCCTGGTGTTCCGTATGGCGTCTATGATTATAAACAAGTAATTAATTTATCAGCTGATAAAAAATTAACCTGATAAATTTTCAGCAATCAATTTAAAGAAATTTACCTGAGCAGGTGGTGGTCCATAGCCATGAGGAGGAGGATGAGGACCATGAGGTTGTGAATGCGGAGGACCATGAGGACCGTGAGGAGGTGCATGAGGAGGTCCGTGGGGTGGTGGGCCTCCGGCATGTTGTCCCGGATGCTGATGCGGTGGACCTTGTGAGAAAAATGCAGGATTTACGTGAGGAGCTGGTCCTCCAGGTGGTGGTCCTTGTGGTGGACCACCGTGGCCTGGTGGAGCGCCTCCTGGACCAGGAATCATTCCACCCATTCCTCCTGGAGGAGGTCCGCGTTGAGGTGGTCCTTGTTGTGGACCTTGCATGTGCTGGTGCTGAGGAAATCCTGGAGGTCCTTGTTGTCCATGATGCATTCCTTATAATTATTATCGTTAACTCGATTTTGATATTTAAAAATTAATCTTTACTCACCAGGAGGTCGATTCCATTCTGGACGTGGTGGAGCACTTCGTGGGTCTCCAGGTGGACCGCCGGGGTGACCTGGAGGCCGAGGAGGTCCTTGACCTGGTGGTCCAGGTGGGCCGCCATGGAACTGCTGTAATATATTATTATGGTTGTAATTTTTTTTCGATAAAATTAGAAGCAGTGACATCAAAACTAGTCTAAAATTTAAGGTAGTTTAATAACCAAATGACTTAAACTTGACCCCATATTTTTTGATATTTATCCGAAAGATTATGATTAAATACATCTATAGAAAAAAATCAGATTTATTTACCACATTATTTATGAGATATAATAATTAATTAAAATTATGCAAAAATAGGTACACGAGCTCTAATGAGTGTCCTTGTTCAATAATTCCGGAAATTAAGGGCTTGTAAAAAATTGGCAAGCTTGACCTCACAAAAAAAACTTTCCAATAGATAGTACGATGTTTCATACATATTTTATCAAAATTTTATAACGATTTACCATATAGTTTTAATTTAACTAATTTTTTAACACTATAAATTGGTTTCCATCTTTATTGTTTGTCGGTGACATTAATCCTCCATATTTATCAGGGGAAAAAAGGTGACTTCTCGGTACGCGACTAATTTGAAATTGAAATATAATCATAAAGTTTTGTTGTATTAAAATAAATTGTTATTAAACGTACACTAAAAGTTCATGTGAATTATAGCAGAGTTAACATATTGAAGTGATACTTGCAAATTTAAACAATAAATGAACACCGTGAGCAACTGTTTCAAGTACCGACCTTACATAACTTATAACAGTTGTCATTGTTTTGTGACAGCCCAGTACTTGTCAGTTGATATTTTACTAATTATTTAACCATAATTATGAATTGAATTTATTCAATTAAATTCTGATTAGAAATAATTTTATATTTTATGCTATTTTTCGAGTGATCACTTGCAAAAAAAAAATATCTATTAATTTGACCTCGGATTACGACTACCAAACTACCTTATAAGGTATTATAATAAAAAAAAATTTTATTGAGTAAAATGATAAATTTACCATTCCAGGAGGTCTATGTTGTCCAGGACCCGGTCCAGGTGGTCCTTGCTGAGGAGGTCCATTAGGCCGAGGGGGTCCAGGTGGTCCATTTGGCCTTGGGCCGTTCCAGTGCCCTTGCTGGTAACCCGGTGGCGGTGGACCTTGGTTAGGATGTCCAGGCATTCCGTGGTGAGGTCCTGGACCACCCATAGGTGGACCATGCATTCTTGGTGGACCTTGTTGACCTGGTCCTCCGGGACCTGGTGGTCCCATGCCAGGAGGCGGCATTCTTTGAGGTCTCGGTCCTTGGGGTGGACCCATCATCATTCTAGGCCCGTGGTTTTGTTGGGCATGTTGTGAGTGTTGGGGGTGCTGAGGATGCTGCTGATGAGGCGGCATCGGAGCTTGATGCTGATGTGGGTTGTGAGGACGCTGACTCTGATTTTGTTGTGGAGCTGGAGCTGGTCTTGTTTTACACTGTGACTCGAACTATTAAGAATAAAAATATTATATTAGTTTATATAAATCAAATGCTTTTATTCATTTCATCAAGTGTGAATAAAATAATTTTATAAACAGTACCTGGTTTAAAGCTTGCTTCGTGGGATATGTAACCATAGGATTTTGACCATGCAACTCTTTCTTCGGAAGTCGTTCCATACAAATTCTCATACTCTGCTCTGAACCGAGCGATATAACACAAAATCCTTTGGATTGTCCATTGGCACGGTTTTCAAAGAACTTAACTTCGACAAAATCTGATACTCCAATACTTTGTACGCAATCTGTGATATCTTGATCACTTGTCCACTATAACCGACAAAATTCATTTATATTGATTGTTTATCCACAAAGAGCTTGACTATCTGATTGTTCCAAAGCAATCAGATAATTTACAAAAATATCCAAATATTTTTGTAAATTACAAATTATTTCAAGTTTAATTCTTTAACTTTCTTAGTTATAAAAATTAAATTAGCTAACATTTGCAAATTTTTGTAATTTTTAACTTCCCGCTAAAAATCTCATATTTTCAAAAATCGGGAAGTTATTGTTTTCACCCCGTTTTATAAAAATCGAGTTTTCATCAGATCTCGACGTTTGAAGGTCACAGGAAGCTTCCCTGACTATTTTTACGATGATGTCCGTACGTCTGTATGTGTGTGTGTGTGTGTGTGTGTGTGTGTGTGTGTGTGTGTGTGTGTGTACCTACTTGTAACTTTTGAACGACTTGACCGATTTCATCGCGGTTGGGGTCATTCGAAAGGGCTTCACTAAACTTAGATTTCCTGAAAATTTGAACCGAAAGTGTTTTTTTTATTTTTTTTGTAAATACTCCGAATTGGCTGACCGATCGGTCTCAAAAACTAATCNNNNTGTGTGTGTGTGTGTGTGTGTGTGTAAACCTCTTGTAACTTTTGAACGACTTGACCGATTTCATCGCGGTTGGGGTCATTCGAAAGGGCTTCACTAAACTTAGATTTCCTGAAAATTTGAACCGATTCGGACCGGTAGATTTCGAGAAAATCCAAAAAAAGTGAAAAAAAAAAGTTTTTTTTTTTCATTTTTTTTAAATATCTCCGAATTGGCTGAACCGATCGGTCTCAAAAACTAATCAGCTCTTAACCTTGAAAACCCCCATGGATCACCACCAAAAACGTCAGAATCGGTTGATGCGTTCGTGAGATATCGTTGTCGAAAAAAATCGAAAAAAGTGTTTTTTTGTAATAACTTCGAAATTCATGGCTCGATCGATTTAAACTCGAAAATTTTTCATGGAGCTTCAGAAACTGCGTCGATTGCCGCCAACCGCGTGAAAATCGGTTCATTCATTCAAAAGTTATAGCAGTTTAAAAATTAAAAAAATCGTGTTTTATCAAATTTTGATAAGACTTTTGAGCTCGAAGAGCTCAAAAGCTTAAAACATCTACTTTTTTTATAGAGCTCAAAAAACTGCGTCGATTGTCGCCAACCACCTGAAAATCGGTTCATTCATTCAAAAGTTATTGCCGTTTGAAAATTCAAAAAATTGTGTCTTTAAACTGCTATTAGAGTTTTGAGCTCGAAGAGCTCAAAAACGTAATGTGTAGTTTGAAGCGTTTAAGTAAAAAATGAGCAGGAAGTTGCAGGAATGGCCTTTAGGGTGAACCGTTTTTCTAATTTTTTTTATTGAAATAATTATTAAAAAAAATTAGAAGAAAAAATTTCAAATATAAAAAATTAAAAAAATTTTACGTGCAATTTTTTTTCAAGTATTTGTTTATTGATAATTTAATTGTTGAAAACATTCAAAAATTTTGAAAACATCGGCTAATTTTATTATTATTTCTCAGTTAATCATTAGTCATTAGTAAAATTTTCTGAGTACAATCAATGATAATCAAAAAAGATATTATCGAAATATTATGTAAAGTTGTAAATATTAGGAAAACAATTTTTTATTTTGTTCTATACAAAGAAATCATCAAAATTGGTTCATAAATTTTTATTTCAAAAAATTATTAAAATCTAATATTTATACTTGATTACATGACAAAGACTAACACAAGAGAGGCGATAGTAAATATATGTATTCAAAATATTAGTGTAGTAAGATTTTTGAGTTCTCCGTACAAAAATTAATCTTAGTTTATAATATTTTATTTTGTAGTTTTTATCATAATATATTTAACATTTGGTTACAGGCGGAAAAATCATAATAAAAAATGATATGTTACCAAAGTCTGATGCCTAATATCGACGTTCTAATTAGCAAATTGTCTCTAAAAAATCATTTAATATCATTATTATCTAATAGAGATATAATATTTAGGTTTGAATCATTTAAATAATTTATAATTCTCTAAAATATTCTCTAAAAAATAAGGAGTTAGACAAATCGCTAACTAGACCGTCGATATGTAGTATGAATATGTTGAAATTAGTTTGTAAGGAAAAAATTTTTTATGTATCTTAATATTTAAAAGTATCTAAAAATACTAATGTTAATATTTTTGTAAAACACATAACTGTGATACCAATAAAACTCAATTTATTTAACATTTGGTTTAATTAGTTCGAAAAGGAAATACAGTTCTAACTCTATTTTATGACGTTAGACTCATGGGTCACACAATGGGACTCTTATCTTTTTTCTTAAATATCCTTGTACAATTGTTTAATTTTTGTTTAGCTAAAAACATCTGTAATTTGAAGTATTAGAAGAGAGGTTTAAACCTCTTTGTAAAATGGTTTTCGTTAGAGAATAAGTTAGTTCATAACGACTCTCTCAAGCGTTTCTCAAAACGCTATACTTTAATAAAGATTAAATATCTTATGCTATAAAAGAAGTTATGGATGTTATGTATTTATTTCACGATTCAACTATCCATAACTTCCTACAAAGATATTCACATGAATTTATAATTCGACTTTTTAAAGTATTGATCATAAAATTGATTGGTATTTAAATGTTATGGTATTCAATTCATAAATTTAAAGTATAGAATCTGATAAGCAGAAAATAGTCTATTAAATAAATGTCACTAAATAATAAAATCACAAATTGTTTCTCATAAATTTAAAAATCCTTCATCAAAGCTGTTAATCTTTTAAATAGTAAATAATAAAAGGATTAAGTTTGACTAAAAAAATAATAAAAGCATACCCATGTTAAATTACCAACGTAAAGTTGGTGACGGCGTCCGATTTGATTAGGCTGTATGTTATTTCCGAGTTGATGGTAAGGAGCATTACCATTAGTTTCCTCGTTAGACACATTGGATGCATCAGCATCGCCGCCGCCTCCACTGGTGCTGTTGCTACCAGAAACTCCACCATTACCTCCAGAAGGAGCGGCTATTACATCGTCATATAAATCAACACCATCTCCAGCGAATTCGTCCTATAAATAATTAAAGTAAATTAATTCACAATAATAATTATTAAGTCAACAAACAAAAATTAAATCAAATAAAAAGTTTAACGGAGCATTGTTTGCTTAAATAATGAAATTGGGTATAAAAAAATAACGATAAAAAAAGCTAAAATAAAAAACAATCATACAAATAATGATCACGACAATGATAGACATAGAACCGACATCTTCCAGTTAGATCACCATTTTGCTTTTTTTGATTTCCATCAACTACTCGCACTCCGATCGACCGAAAAGCAAAAAATAACAATGAAAATAGCTGGAAAATTTAAAGCATCAAGAGCTCTTTTAAAATGGCACTGATAAACTGCATCACAAGTACCAAAGTAGCCGGTGAAAAAAAAAAAAACTAATGAATGCAGTAAGTGCCGCTTGTAAAACCGATCGTTATCACTGCACATACACGACGCCTAGATACAACCACATAATTAAATGTTTCTACGTGTTTACAGTACCGGAAAAAAAATTAAAAATGTAAATATTTATTAGTAAAATAATAAAGTAATAAATAAAAGTAAAATTTAATTCATTTACCTGGGCGAAATCTTGCTCGAGATCATCGGCATACAAATCAATGTCACCATCCGCCATTTTACGCACACCGACGCTTACTGGCTTATACAGGGCTTCGGCTTCGGGCTTCGATGATCACCTACGACATACGACATCAGCGCCAGAACATGTGCCCTCCGAGCCTCTGCACTACCCAGCGTTATTTGGACGTGCTCGGAAAATTTTCCGGAAGCAAGATGAAATTATGAAATTATTATTTTAAGTGAAATAGAACTAATTGAATTCTTACGTAAGAAAAAGATGGATTAACTATTTTAGTATTAATTTAGTAAAAGTTTTTTGCAGATTAAAAATGAAAATTAATTTACCAGATATTATGATATTAATTAGCCGTCACTTAACAATTTTTTAATTTTATTTATCAAAAAAATTATTTTTAAAAAATTGCATTTTTTATTTTTGAAAATTTCTACATGTCCATTTTTTTTTCTAATTTTTTTTTTTGCCATAATTTATTTGCTATAAAGTTTTTAAAATTATTAAATATATGCTAAATTAATTTTCATGCAGATTTTGACAATTTTGAGTTTTTGTTACAAATAAATTATGACAAAAAAAATTTCTAAAAAAAATTGACATCTAGAAATTGTAAAAAATAAAAAGTGCAATATTTTAAAAATAATTTTTTGGAACAAATTTGTTTGTTAAAAAAAATTAGAAAATTTTGAAGTGACAGCTAAATTTAATGTCATACCTAGATTAAAATATGGATTTAGGCACAAGTTTCATGATTTTTTTTTTATTGAAATTTTTTTTAAGTAGTAAATTTTTTTTTTGTATTTATCCATAGTTTTTTTAATTAATTGTTTCATTTATTAATTTTAATTTACGAAACAAATTAAATGATTAAATTGAAGTTAGCTTAGACTCAAAACGAACGATATATCTTGAATTATCGAAAAAAAACATCGTTCTGATTTCTCATTGGTTTAAATTAACGCGCTCAGTTTAAATTTCTATCAAAACACTTCTATTTTACAAGAATTTAAATTAAGACTGCGCGCGCGCCTTTATTTCAGCCAATAAGAAATCAAGAATCATATCTTGCTTAGCTAACTTCAGATTTTATATTATAAAATACGTTGGAAAGTTGAACTGCGCATGTGCAGATAGAACAAAGAAGAATAAGTTGAAAAAAGATAGAAATAGTCAGTCGTCGTCAGCCAAACGCACCCGTAACTCGCACCATCGACGCTCGGCAAAGTAAAATGTAGTATAAATTAAATAGTGGTATAATTAATATTTCAATTTAAAAATTATATGTAGTGTATGTATTTTAATAATTCATCATAGAACAAAATTCAATAATCAATCAAAGGTAATGACCTGAAAAAAAAAATGAAATCACTTATGAAAATCTCTAATTATAATTTATAATTTTTTATGAAAATTATACTAGCCGAGATCTGAAAATTTTTATAATTTTCTTTATTGAAAAAATATTTACAAAAAAATTAAAAGAAAAAATTTCACATGAAGAAGATTTGAAAAATTATACGTCCAATTTTTTTTAAGTATTTTTTTTACTTGTAATTTAATTGATGAAAACACTCAAAAATTGTTGAATGTCGGATGAAAATTAAGTTAGCCGACATCTAAAAATTTTTAGAATTTTATTTTTATTAAATAAATGATTACAAAAAAATTTTCATTTGTAAAAAACTAAAAATTGTCATTGCAATTTTTAAAAAATATTTTTTTGTTCTAATTTAATTATTAAAAAAAAAAATTAACAATGTCTGCTAACGTTAGTATTATGAAAGTCTGATAATTTTACTATAAGGATTTTTTTATAGGCATCCAGGTGAAGATTACTCAGAACGAAATTTCTGCTCCTGATCCCGAGCCAATCATCATCATCATCTGGCATCGTCCAGTAAAGAAATAGCAGTTAAGTGATGTTTCCTTGCAGCACAGAAAATTGTTAATTTTTTGATGAACAAAATTAACAATCAGAATGACACTGAAGTTAGCGGACGTCTAAAAATTTTTGATTTTTTTTTTTTAATTAAATTACAACTAAAAAGATATTTATAAGAAATTGCACTTATAGTTTTTTAAGTTTTTAACATATGATATTTTTTTTTTAATTGTTTAATTGAAATTTTTCCGATAAAAAATTCATAAAAATTTTGAATTGTCAGCTAACTTCATTTTCATCAATCAGATCATAATAAATGAAATTAATTGTTAATTAATACAAGCTCATCATTAAGATGACAAATATAATTGTGCTGCTTGGATTGATAGCAAGTATACACTTGGGTATTTAATATTCCAAGTGTATAAGGATACCCTTCTGCATATTATTTCTTTGCTGAGGTTTGTTGATAATTTTTCAACCATAGTTATATTAAAAAAATTGCATTTTTATTTATTATTCTATATTTTGTGCTGAAATAATTTTTTTGGCGCCAAATCGGCTGCCATTTTGCTTACCTTTATTCTGTTGATGAAGCAGCCGTAACCTGGCGCCATCACAAGTTACAAATAGAAAACTACTAGCTAAATATTTTTAATAATATTCCCACTCTGAAACGTTAGACTGTCAGACATTAAAATTTTGACGTTAAATACTTAAAAACTTGGAGTTAGTTAAAATGTTATTGACATTAAATAACAAAGTAAATAATTCAATATCAAGGTAACAGTCATAAATAATTAATAAAACTGTGACCATGCACGAACATTAATATCTAAGTGGTTAAGGATTATCTAATTGTCATTGACTTGGAGATTACAGATTAGTTTTATGTACTTAAATCTAAATAATTAATCATCACATCAGAATCATCAACAATCAGTGTAATTACCATCACAGCAACAAAGTGATCAGTGGACAATGGCTTGTTCATTGTTAAATCAAAAAAACATCCAGATAAAGATACCCGGATACGAAACAACAGACAATGTTACATTCTACATAATAAATGTCAGTATTGGTGACGTTAATTGGACTCTCAAGCACAGATACAGCGAATTTGTGGTCCTGCATGATATTTTGGTGACAGAGCACTGCGTCGAAAAGGACATTCTGCCGCCAAAAAAAATAATCGGCCGAAAAAATGAAGTTTTTATTGACAAGCGCCGTCAGGCTTTGGAGATTTACTTGAACGCTATTTACAATTACCTCAAAAAAACAATGCCCAGAGAATTTGTCATGTTTCTGGATCTTCATGTCTACGATATATTTTTTTTACTGCAAAATATGGCCTTTAAATTTTTTAATGAAGGTCCTAATATTTTGCAAGTCAAGTCTTATACTTTTACACCTATTCAGGTAATTATTTTTTCGACTAAAAATTTTATTTTAATTTGTTCGTATATTATAATTAATATTTTAAGTGTTAAGAGTTGTAATTTTTATTTAAAACAGTTGATTAGTATTACTCAATTATCTTTTATTTGATGCTTTCTTTTATTTTTATATTCGCTTGATAATTTTTATCTTGAATGATATTTTTTTACACTTGTGAATAATTGAAAAGAAAAAAAAATGTTTGGTAATTATATACTTATTAACATATTAATTTTTTTTAATCAACTTGTTTTACTCTTCGTCAAATTTAAGAATTTTTATGAATTTTAATTTTTCTGGAATTAAATTGAATTTTATAATTAATCTGCTGGTGAGCGAAATTTGTACAAAAAAAAAAATTCATCAGTCAGTCTTTTAATTTTTAATAACTGAAAATAGGCTCTAAATAATTACTTGCTTTTATTCAAATTTGTATTTTTTTTTTATTATTAACAATTTACATTACAAATAAATTCAAAAAAATTTTTTAAGGGGAAACACCACTGTGACGGTCGAAAAAAAAAAAGGTGATTTTCGGGAATTTTTTTGACAGGGAAAATAAAGAAATTTAGAGATCGGAATTTTTTTATTTTATTAAGGGTGCATTAAAGGTAATTACCCTGAATTTTTATTAAAAAATATTTAATTGTTACAAAGTTATTAACAATCTCGTTGAGTACTAGAAAAAAATTTCCCCTCCATAGTCGTATCGATAACTCAAAAACGGATCATCTGAAAATAAGAACCCAAATTGCTTTTGAATCAGTAAGGATGTAGTTATCGTCGTACGGACTGAATTTTGAAAATTCTCATTTTAAAGATTTTTTTAGCAGAGTTAAAATAAAAAAAAAAAAAAAACAGTACAAATAATCAAAAAATTTTCAATCAGTCGCCATTTTTTTGAAAATTAAAATATTCAAAATTAAGCACGTGCAATGATAACTACATCCTTACTGATTAAAAAGCAATTTAGGTTTTTATTTTCAGATGATCCATTTTTGAGTTATCAATGCGACTATCGAGGGGGAAATTTTTTCTAGTGCTCTACGAGATTGTTAATAACTTTATAATAATTAAATATTTTTTAGTAAAAATTTAGAGTAATAATCTTTAATGTATCCTTAATAAAATAAAAAAAATCCGATCCCTAAATTCCTTTAGTTTCCCTGTCAAAAAAATTCCCAAAAATCGCTTTTTTTTCGACCGTCACAGTAATGTTCCCCTTTAAATTATAAAAACGTCAATTATTTTTATCAAAATTAACACTTAAAATTTTCTAAAAAATTGACTAAACAAAATTAATCCTTCTTCCAGTTATATGCAATAAGCGAGAGACTAAAACAGCCGTGTCCGGCATCGGAAGTAGCGGATAAAAAATGTGACTTTAGTCACGTGCTCGACGTAAACTCGCACTTAAAAACACTAACAATACAAGGCAGCAACGAACTCTATGGTACCAGTAACATAAATTTATCAACTCTGCCGATAGAACTGTCGACATTCAAGACCATCGAGACTCTAGAAATAAACAACTACCCGGTGAACAAAATCTACTCGATGGGTAACTTACGGGACACTACTCGCGTGTTAAAAATCCATAACACGCATTTAAAGAACATCGTCGACCTGGTGATGTGTGAAGAGTTGCATCGCTGCATAGAAAACGCAAACGACTCCCACGTCTGGCTGAAAATAAGTCAATTGGATTTGAGTGACAACAATATCGAAATTATCGACGAGTCCATAAAGTTGATGCCTCACATTGAATCTCTTATCCTGAACAACAACTGTCTGACCGAGTTGTCAAATATAACTCTGCTCCCTCGTCTGTCACAGCTACATGTTGCGTCGAATAATTTCACAAAACTCCCGGAGAACTTACATACCAAACTCGGTAACATTGTCTACATGGATTTGTCGCAGAATAAATTGACTTCATTGGCGGCATTTGCTAAGCTTTATTCTTTAGAATGGTTGGATGTCAGCTGCAATTGCATAGAGAGCATCGATGAAGTCAAGTACATCGGATATCTTCCATGCATTGAAAATCTCCGGCTCACTGGCAACCCAGTGTCTACTATAATCGATTATCGCGTTAAAGTACTGGAACCTTTTGGCAAACGCGCAGCAGATATTTGTCTCGACAATGAGCGTCCAAATCAAAAAGAACTGGATACTGTTGCTGTATTACAAGCACTGAGAATTGCTCGCGAAGGAAAGTCCATGGCGCTCAGTAATACGGACTCAGCGCTTTTTTCTGCTGAAATTCCTATTGTTTAATTATTAGTTATCATTTTTAAATTATAAATAATAGGGTAGCTTTGAAAAGAACTAATTTTTGTTCTTCTAGTTTTTTATGAAAGTATGGTAGTTTATCACGTTTTAAAAGTTGTCTCCAAAAATCAGTTCGATAAAAAATTTTTTCCAGATGTTCTTTTTGTATTTTTATTTATTTAATTTAAATTTCAAAGCAGTGGCCAAATGGTAAATCATACAAAATAAAAAGTAAAAAAAGTACATATAAGAATATACTGATAGAAGGATTTCTTAGCATTTAAGAACATTTTTTCGTATTTAAGAAATCATTTCTTAAACATCATTTCTTAGTATTTAAAATATATTTCTTAGTATTTATAATATTTCTTAGTATTTAAGAAGTATTTCTTAATATTTAAGAAATATTTCTTAAATACTAAGAAATATTTTTTAAATACTAAAAAATGATGTTTAAGAAATGATTTCCTAAATACAAAAAAATCTTTTTAAATACTAAGAAATCCTTCTATCAGTGTATAAACAGATAAACTGACAATGTTGGGATTATAACTAATCGAACAATGCAAACGATTAAAAAGTTTAAATAATGAAATCAACTAATTACTATCATTAAAAGTGAAGTGAGTAAAAGTGAACAAGAGTTTGTAATTTGAATATTTAATGTCAGACTTGAATTTGAATTTAAATTTAAGTATAAAGCACTGCAGATATTAATTAAAATATAAAAATTATAATTATTTTGCTGACTTTGAGTTATGTTGCGAGCTTTATTTATTTAAAAATTGAAGGTATGAATATTCATATTTACAAGTCGCTTGAAAACTTTTTAAGTACTTTTTCTACTTTGGAAGTTGATCTTTAGCGACTCAGAAAAATTTTTTTTTCAAACTGATTTTTTGAGAAGTCTGTTAAAACACGATAAACTAAAATATTTCCACAGAAGACTAGATGAAAAAAAGTATTGGTTTTTTTTTGCCCCAACCTGATGAATTATATTTTTATTGAATAAGATGTATAATTTTTATACAATACAGTTACCAAAAATAATTTGTTCATGAGATCTCTAAATTAAGAAAAAAATTTATTTCGCGCTCACAGAATTGGAGAAGTCAAATTGTATATACTATACAAATATTTACATATTTTGTATGCAAATATTTTTTGATCAATTTTGAAATTTAAATTTATATTTTGTTGTTTTCTTTAGTATTCGTTATTATTTTTTTTTTTTATTTAATATACATCGTAAAAACCGTTACAGTTAAAAAAATTTTCTTTCATTAACTGAAAACATTGCAAGAAAAATTTACATCATGAGTAAAATATATAAAAATTAAAAAATAATATTTTTTACACAAAATTTTTTTACGTTGTATCAATTATTCAAATGTAAATAAATTTATAAATACTTATAGTATAGATCTAGACAATCATTATTAATTATTGCAGTCAATTAATTTTCGAATTAAAATTTTTTTTTTCTATTAGAAAAATAACCGAATTATCGACAGGTGCTTGGAGTTTTGTAACGAAAAACCCTATGAAATTATTTTGATAAAATAAAACTGTGATAATTATCAACTAATATATTTTTCATTCTCTAATAAAATTTAAAAAGTTTTATGATTATTATAATTAGTAACGCACGGGGAAGGCATGATAGTAAATAAAATTTCAAGTAATTATTTTTGAAAATTATATAATTCATAAATAATATTAATTACATAATAATGCTTATAATGTACTAGGCATTGTGTTGTATTTTTTTAGTCTTTTACATGTCTAATCTAATACGTACATAAATTATTACAAATAATCAGATTAATCAAAATTTTCCACTCAACTTTAAAGCCTCAGATAGTAATTCAAAATTTTCTCGCAAATAATTGTTCACCCTTTAATTTACCTTGCAAAATTTTTAAAGCTAGCATTAATTAAATATATTTGTATATATTTATTATAAAGTTATATCATATATTTATGTAAATATCGAAGCATCATTAAATTCAACGGTCTATAAAATATAAACCCGTCAAATAGTCAAATTTAAATATAGTCAACACTTTAAATATAAATTTGCATCAACTAATATCAATATCAATAATTTTTTTACTTAATCTGTGTATAGTATTATAAAAATTCAGAGGCTGAAGGGAAAGTGGACGTTCGTTCAAGTCAAAAAATGAAAAAAAAAATCAATTTTATCAAATGTGTTAATATTATTATAATTGACAGTATCTTTAGAAAGTAAGTCAGTAATTTAGCTGTGGGCGATGGGAATTAATTTTTCTCCGGCGCCCAACGCTGGAAGTGGAGCCTCGACAGTCAAAACACCATCTTTGCTGAGGGATGATTTAATAGTCTCAGGGTTGGTTCCTTTTGGGAGTAAAAATTCACGGTTGTATTCCCTGTACACCGATTTGCTCTCTGTTTTCTCCTCGTGCTTTGCGTGGACCTAAAAATATAAATTTAATAAAAAATCAATTTTAATTAGCTCATATATGAGCTTGTATAAAAGTTTCAAATGCAAAATTACTAACAAATACTTCAAACAATTTAACTCAAGCTTAAGTTTGTAAATATTAATTATATTTTTCAAAAAAATTGGATTTTGGAACATTAAATTAAATTTTCATAAAGATTATTTTGTTTTTAAGTCTTGATAAATTTAAACGTAAAAAGTTAAAAATAATAAAATATTAATATTACTACATTTAATTAAATAAAATTAATTACTTTAATTATTATTTCTTAACAAATACATTATTAAAAAGAGAATTTATCAAAAAATGCTAATTGTGGAAATTAAAAAAAATGTTGATGAAATTTTTTTTTATACAAAAAAATTGTTATATCAAGCCAAAGAAAAAAATTGTATTAATTTTTAAATCTTTAAATACCCGCGCTTTTAATTTGTAATTTTTAAACGATTAACAACTATTTATTTATTCTTATTAATTAAAAAAAAAGTAAAGAATTCTCTTTGCGGAGTTTTTTTCATCAATCCTATAAATAAAATCCTCCTTGGAGTAAATTTCACTCCGGAGGAATTGAATCAATGAAAAATCTACTCCACAAATTTTTTACAGCCTATCTATCATTCTTATCGCGGAATTTCGATTTATAGGAAGGAAAGTAGGGTTCACATAAAAAAAACGGGAAATAAATAAAGGGGAATGTAATGATTGTACGATAAACTTTTATCTAAATATATTGGACAAGTTTGCGTGATCGCATCATATCACCGGTGACTTATTAATATAAAGTCTGTATAATCTGATCAGACGTGACCTAAATGCACGCATTTGTTGTCTAGTTTAACACAACATAGACTAATTTTTCTGACCCGTTTGTTATATATAAAATTTCAAAAATATAATTTATGTTTCCGAATAAAATAAATTATCTAAATAAATCTCAAGAAAAGTCTTTTATTTTGATCATTAAATATTCTGAAGGGCGAACCGGACTATCGACCAGTGGGCAGTCTTGCGTGCTATGACTCACCGGTTACTCGGTACACATTAAATTCATCGAATTTTAGAGTAGGTCAGTGAGAAAGCATTAAAAATTTATTGCACATACTAAAAAATACTATAGATTAAATATTCTTCGAGACCATTAGCTTGCTAGCTTAGGTACTGTCTGCTATAAATGAATGTTTTAACAGCTGGTAATTCTCTTTCTCTGGCGACCACAAGTCGGAATAATCAAAAAATAATGTTATGCCCAAATTATTTCTTGAATATTTTATGTAATTACAAATTATTTGTAGATATTTCAATTCTCTATTTGAATCTTTAAATAAACTAAGTAGTTCACTGAGTCGGCGAGCTCGTCTCGATATAAATCAGGTCAACGCAAATATGCGTGGGTGGAAATAAGAAACTTTTAACTAAAACGTCAATTTTATTTCTTCTCAACCTCATTTACTCTTCATACAACAAATTTATTTAGTAAATTATTTTTCTTGCTTACAACAAAAGTTGTCGCTACCAATTCGGGTGACTTTATTCTTGCGATATCTCTTGAAATACTTTACCAATTTACTAAATTTTTTTTTTACTACCTCCGGAGTCTCTTTTTACACAAATATACCAAAAATAGTAACTTAATTCCCCGTAGTTTATTTATAGTAATCGAAAAAGCGTTAAAACCGGTAGCGTAATTCGCCGCCATCTTCTTTCTAACTCTGCGAAACGGCGATCCAAAAAGCGCGCGAAAGTTATAATTCAAAATTTTCTAATAATTTAACAAATGAACACTGATAGAAGGATTTAGTTTTATTTAATAAGATTGAGTAATAGGTATTAAATCATTTATCAAAGCCGATTTAGTTCCACAAAATAGATATTTAGTAGTATTTCACAAATGATTTAATGGTACTCAATAAATCGTTTATTGGTATCAAAGAAATTAATTTTTTAACTAATTCTAGAGTGTAACCTAACTTTTTAACTTAATATAAATTAAAATAATTTTAAGTAAAAATATAAGGTATTCTAAAGAAAATAATCTTATTAAATTATATATTTTTGTTTGAGATATTTATAAAATTTAAAATTAAACAAGTTTTTAACACATTAAATAGACAAATTGAAAAATGTAAACTAAACTCTACTAAGAAAAGACATAAATAGAAAACATTTATTGGGAGTATGTGTGTTTTTAAAAGTTTGATAAATCTCCTAAAATCGAGCTGAATAAAATAATCTGAGCCAGTGAATAGGTTATGTATCACATAAAAATTTGAATTAACCTCTTACTAAATATTATTTGGTGGAACTAAATATTTATTTCCATCTAATAAGGCTTTGTTTATATAAAGAAATCATTTGTTAAACTGTAAAAAATAATATTGATGGGTACAAAATATTTGTTTCTCCCAAATAAATGAATAAAAATTTTGTTACTAAATCGGTTTAGTACTCTGTACTAAATCCTTCTATCAGTCTGCTTACAACAAAGGTTAAGTCGCTACCAATTCGGGTGAATTTATTCTTGCGATATCTCTTGAAAGACTTTACCAATTTTCTAAATTCTTTTTTTACTACCTCCGGAGTCCCTTTTTACACAAATCTACCAAAAATAGTAACTCAATTCCCCGTAGTTTATTTATAGTAACCGAAAAAGCGTTAAAACCGGTAGCGTAATTCGCCGCCATCTTCTTTATAACTCTGCGAAGCTGCGATCCAAAAAGCGCGCGAAAGTTAAAATTCAAATTTTCTAATAATTTAATGAATGAAATAACGAATGAGTAAAAATAAATAAATTTTATTAAAGTACAAATTATTAAGTAACAATCAATTGTACGTGGGCATTTCAGGGTACTTAAATAGCAACCGCTGTGCGCTACCAAAAATAACTCGACCCTGACTGTGTACTAAAAGACCTCACGAAGCTCGATGCGCTTCACAAGTCAAAGTGTCACTCTCTCTTCCCGATCTTATTTTTGTTGCTAAATAAAACAACAAACTGAACATGTACATGTACAAGTTAAGCAACAAATCGTGCCGGGAATTTTTCTCAAGTCTCTATCGGTAAATACTACCGACTCTCTCATCACGTTCTCGTTAAAGGTCACATTACCGCGTGAATTTACTTTATGTATTTTTATAATTCGATACCAATCGACGAATTTTACACGCGAGAAATAATTTCCGTAGCATCAATCTAGTAAATATAATTTTTAATTACAACTTTGTGAATAACCGCAGACTTAAAAGTGAAAATTGCTCTCCGTTTATTGTATAAAAACACTCGGTACTTAAACTTGTAATTTAAAACGCCCAGATCGTCTTACTTATTGTGCAAAATGTTTCTTTTTTCTTATATTTTAATTAATTTTTATTTCAAAGTCTATAAACGCGTTAGCTCAGGGTTGTCTTTTAGCCTTGATGACGAACCACTTATCGACCGT
This sequence comes from Cotesia congregata, assembly GCA_905319865.3. NCBI lineage: Eukaryota > Metazoa > Arthropoda > Insecta > Hymenoptera > Braconidae > Cotesia > Cotesia congregata. Next base: position 4,685,091 of record CAJNRD030001117.1, on the reverse strand, counting down.
GAGTGAGTTTTCGATCTTTTTAAGGTCTGACTGTGTGACCCGAAAACCTTGACCACAATTTTATAAATTACTTTTATGGAGATCTATATATAATTGTCCTTAGCTACTAAATTAGCGATTGATGATTTATTTATAAAATATATATTATTTATTTAGAGCAAATAGAAAATTTAAAGCTTGCGAAAAAAATCTTTTGAGAAGAAAGTCCGTTGACCTGAATTGTGAATTCCCTTGGAAATAACGGTGAACTCTGATCTTTTTTCAGTCTAATGTAACTATCGTGAGCGAGGTGTCATTATAACTGACTAACAACTTAGAAACTTCCTACACCTACCACTTGTTGATTCTAGAGTGATTGTTGAGAGCAAATATATATAATATAATGATTTCATTTATTATTCATTTTCATTGGTCTTATCGAAAGACAAACAGTGATCTTTGTTAATTATGTGGAATATAATAGGGCGTCTCGGATTTTTTTTAACGTTATTTCGAGAAACTAATTTATACAATATACAATGTGGGATAAGACGGTATTTACAGTGCTGTAACCAAGGCGAGTTGTTCTTATTTTTAGAATATACTATTTCAGTTCGGCGCTATATGCATGGTAAATTCTCTTTGCTTGGCACCTTCTAGGCGAGACTTGAGATTTAAATTTAATGCAAACGAAAAAAGTTTATTCATTTTAGAAATTAATTTTTTTTTGTTAATCAGTGCGCTCATAAAAAAATATTTGATTCGAGAGAAATATTGTTCGTGAAAAAACATTATTATTGTTAAGAGGATCTTAAATTTTGACTCAAGAATTTCTAGTCTTGAAACATCTTTTTTTGGCGAAAAAAAATTCGGAATCTAACGATCGAGAGCATACTATAAAAGTTACATACAATCAAATTCGATATCGAAAAACAATGTATTTTTTAAAAATTTTCTAAAAAAAAATTTTTTAAAAAAGAGCCACTTCAATTTTTTGCAACAGCGCAGAGGTAACACCATTAGTCTGGCACACATGGAAACAGGGTTCGATTCCCGTCGTCATTAGTTTTTTTATGTAGAAAAATTTTTAAATCTAAATGTATAGAATCAATTTTTTTTAGCGTATATTCAAAAATTTATAGATTTTTAAGTTTTTAAAGATTTTATGAGAAAAAAATGTCTATAGACTTAAAATTTTAGTTTATCAAAAATATTGTTGGATATTTTTGTTGTGGACGGAAAAAATTGCAATTTAAACAATTCAAGTATTGTTTTTTTAAATATAAATAACTAATTTTTTATTATCAAAACCAATTTAAAACTTTTTAATATAAATTTTACTTTTAAAATTTTAAACTTTTTTAATTTAAAAACATTTTTGAATTAAATATCAAATTTTTTTTTATTTAATATTTTTCAACTAATTTTTTTTTGTGCATATATTTTATATATAAAAGTAAAAATTTAGCGCGCTAAATTATAATTATTATGAAGTGTGATATGTTAAAAATTTAAAGTAGGACAAAGTGAAATATCTGGCGGAATTCCAATAATTCAACAAGTGCATACCAAGAGCTTGTTGTCGACCGTCTTGACAACTATTTCCTCAGGTGTGTATTGAGAGACATCAAATCTGAGCTTCAGCATTTTGTTGTCACCCTCATCCTGGATGAGTGGGCTGTTGAGACCGTCCAACCAGGTTCGGGAGTCATGTTGAGGAGCGACTGAGCTGTTGTGCTGAGTACTTTGCTGCGTGGTTGAACTAAAAACAAATAAATTAACAATTAGTCTCACTAATTTTACTAAAAAAAAAAAAAGAAAATTTAACAGACTTATTAAACTATAATTGTCAACATAAAAAATGAAGTGCGATGATCATTGCGTTTCGTGGCGATACAATCTAGAATTTTTATAAGAGAGTACATGTATAAGAGAAGAAATACGAATATTTCTAATCAAACTTCGTCCGCCTTCGGCGAGCGCGTTTGATCCTTAAACTAACATTCATCGATCTAAATGTAGCAAAATTATAATCAACAATTAGCCAGCTAATGATGATAATAACAATAACTTTTTAAGACCCAGTTGTGAATCGATTGAACTAAAGCCTAACAATTTTAAAGAAATTCCTAATTAGGTTTTCATTGATATCGATTATTATTAGTATCATTTGTCATTAGTTATTTATTACTAATTAATACACTGTAAGAAATTTGCAGAGTGAATAATTTTTAATTAATTTATTTCTTCTGAAGTGAAATTCACTCCTGAAAGAATTTGATTTGTATTATTGATAAAAAATTGGAAAATCCAAAAGTGCACGACCCATAATGCTCATTTAATTATAAAATAATATTAAAAATGTAAAAATTACATTATAAATAGTAATAAACGTCGCTTCGTATAAAAAACTAGAAAAATTGCAGTTTGAAATAACATTTTTATCAATTCAAACTTTCAATATTAATTTTCAAAGCTTTCAATGTAATATTTACATTTTATAATGTAATTTTCTACAAAATCTGTAATAATTACAATGTGAAACTGTAATTTTTCCAGTTTTTCATATCTAAGCGCCACATTACATTATGTAAAGTAATTTTTCTTTTTTTCGTGTGGGATGAATGTGCTCAATATATATAAATAGACATACAGTCCTTTGGCTTTTTTTTTTATATTTATTAATTGCAAATAAACGACTTTAAATTACCTAGCCATTCGCATTACCAATAATTCTTTCAAATAATTTTTTAAAAAAACTTGATGGATTTTTTCGTAAGTTACGGTGTTTTCAGGGTTTCATACATGACGGATAGAAAAATATTTAAAACTATTTTGATGTTTTTTAAGTTTTTATTGCACTTAATAAATTTTTGAAAAGTATGGAATTAATCTCCATTAAATTATCTTGACAATAATCTTAAAATATCTTGATTCCGTGAACTAACAAGTCTGCTTCGCATCATGAGTCGTGCAAAACATTCTACAGAGTGGATTCTTTATTTTTTTTTTAATAATTAAGAATAAATAAACAATTGTTACTCGTATAAAAATTTATTTTAGTACAAAAACTCCGTATTCGAATGTTTTTCTGATTAAAAAAACTTTCAGATTCACTTTTTATGCGAAGTGTTATTTATTTCTTCACTCCGTATTCACCCCCAATTTTTTACAGTGTATAACTCAGCTTTTTCTCACTCATTAATTAAAAACATACGTATGCTGTGGATTTGATAAAAAAAAAAAAAAAAAACATTTAAAAAATCAGCGTGCGTAATATTAGTGACGGATGAAAGCTGAAAAAAAATTTGCAGGATAATAAATTAATAAAATCTAAATCTAGTCTACGGCTAAGTCTAAGTTCTGCGTGTCGAACATACATGTCAGAGAATGAGCGATAAATTTATTTGTAGTTTAATGAGTTGATTATAAAATAAACAATAATTTATTGCTGTGGAGTATTGCTTGTTGGTTTATTAAGTGTCACCTGGTGAAAGACTTGTCGAACGCGGAGCGCTTGGGTGGTGAGGCAGGATCGACCTTCTCCCAACCCTCCGTCTTTGAGGTCGTCGAGGTCCGATGCTCACTGCTGCTCGTATGGTGGCGGCTGGCGTATACATATTTGCATAACATCGGATTATTTTTGTTAGTTAACCAACCAATAGCCGAAATGCCAGTAGCATTAACTTATATATTAATTCTTTTATAAATATTATTATCAAACATTTGTTTAAAGGAATATCAAAGTTATTGTCGGTATTTATCTTCTAAAATTTCGATAAAGTTCAAAACTTTTCCCATATAAAATAAATTCACCTTCAATTCGTCTTAAAAGTGTCTTTTGCTGAAGATCTTAAACGTGACACAATAACAGACGATTTTATGACATTTTTAAGACAGAAAATAAAATATTGAAATGTTTTAGATAAAAAACTTGGAAATTTTTGGCGTCATTTTTTTACATTTTTTAATCAACACCCACTTCATCCTGACCATAATTTTCGAAATAAAGTTCAATTTAGAGATTTTGGAGATAATATTAAGACTTAGAGTTTGAAATATCTGAAACCTCGACCGCTAAAACTTAACAAAACTCTTTAAATACACTGAGTTTAAAGCTTTTTAAGCTCCAAAATCTCTAAATACACTGATAGAAAATTTATGTTGACTCAAAAGAGATATTTTCTTGATCTAAGAATTTATTTTGGAAGACAAATGATTATTTTGCTCTAAGAATTTCTTGTCTTGATTTAGATTTTCTTGGCTTAGGAGCTATATTATCTTCAATCGATACATTTAAGTTTTTCAATCAAAATAACATTATCATTTAAAAAACTTAAAATAATTCATCAAAGCATAATTCAAAAACTAAATAGTCTTTAATTGTTATACCAAAAAAAAAATATTTCTTAGAAATAAGTAAATTAATTAATTAATGACTCAAAAAAAAAAGTCATTCTTAACACAAGTCGGTAACATCTTGAATCAATGTTATCGCCTATCTTGAACCAAGAGACAAAAATTCTTGAAAGAAATATATCTATGTCTAGTTTCAAGAGTTCAAATTTTGAAAAAAAAAAAGTTTCTTGAATCAAGATTGTTTTTCTATCACTATAGTGAATCAAAACATTGTTAGAATAAGAGAAAGAGTATTTGTGCAAACTAGAGATATTTTTTAATATAAAAAAATCTTTGTAAAAACTTTGTAAGATCCAACTTATGTGATACAAATAAAACCTATTTATTTATTTATATTTTATTTTTTGATTTAAGATATATTAAGCAAAAGACACTTTTAAGATAACCCTGATTAAAAAAAAGTATTGAACCTATGCAACTGTATATTTATATTGTATGTATATACAGATATACAGTGTGTGTAATTCAATACTTTTTTTTAATCAGGGAAATTAAAAGCGAATTTTTTTTTATACGAGAATTGGGTTGAAATTATTTGTAATTGTTTAAGATTCAAATTCTAGGTTAAATATTGAAAATACGAAAAAATGATAAGAACGTTTTTGTAGAAAATTAAATTCCCGATAAGTAATGTTCTTATCAATTTTTTCATATCTCGAATTCTTTAACCAGAATTCGAGGTAAAAGTTCTGATAACACTAGCAATCAAATTTATGACTAAAATATTTGCTTACAAATTTAAAAATCGAAATTCTAGTTCAAAAATTGAAAATACAAAAAAATTATCAGACAAATTTTTTTTTAGAAAATTAAATTTCCTACAAAAAAAATTTTTAATCTATTTTATTGTATCTCTAACAGTTTAGACAAAATAATAAAAAATATCCAATGTCAAATTCTACAAAATTCACCGAGAAATAAATTTAGTTACTTACATGACAAATTCTGTATTTCAGTAATGACTTTCGTAACAAACTTTTATTTATTTTTGGCCGAATCGTAAGTCCGTCAATCGTAAATAATTTTTAATGACTTATGCTTAAAAATAAATTACTGTAATTGTAGTAAGAAAGTTTAGAAGATAGCCGGAAGCTTGTCCGCGGATAAAGATCAATGACCTCGAGGTTGCAGGTCATGAGTCATGGGAACATTATCATTACCTTAAAAATAAATATATATTATGATATCTAAAAATCTTTGTTCCTATTCTGAAAGCCGTGGTAATTTTAAACGACGTTTAAGCAGCAGATTTAAAAAATTCATGACAATGCGTTAAATAAAATCGTTCAAATCACGCTAGCTCACGTGCTCAAAACTTGTTTATTTATATTCCCGTTCATATTCGAGACATCGCAACAATTCAAATACGCTTATGTTAAAAGATAACTATTTTTATTTTAAACAAGTCCAGTTTCAAGCAAACGTTCAATTTTCTTAGCACGTTTTAAAAGTAAAATAAAAAGTTTTATTTTCTTAGATCTTAGATTTAAGATCCACCTGTGCAGGAAGTCAGTAAGAGTAAAACACTACCGGAAACGTATTATGGTTCGAGTGGATAAATGAATGGATGGATGCTTTCACGGGCTGTCGATTTAGTTAAAGTAGTTCAACAAAAAGATCCATTTTTAATATATTCATCATTAAAATTCCAGTTTAAAGGTTTTCTCAGTACTTATATATTAGTACATACTATTAAATAGGCAGTTTTATTTCTTTAGCAGCTTCATGCAATTAAACTTAGTTATTTTTATTTTTAGCGGTTTAATTGGATGTCAAAAATTGATATTGAGTATCATCTTTGATATGCAGACTTCAAAAGTTAATACATAATAAGGTCATACAAAAATACACGTGGGCGTTTGATTGATTATCTTTCTTGTGTAACGCTACATCAATTTCCTCCTGTCAACTACTTTTTTCACTACGCCCTTTATTCTCACATTCACGCTACTATTTTCATGTTCTCACACTCGCTGAGAAATTATACTGCGGTAATTTACCCGGCGGTGAAGTAATTATACAAATAAATTAAAGCATTACAATTCAAAATTCTAAGATCGATTTACTAATTTGCATTAGAATAAAAAATTCAACAAATTTTAATTTTAAAAAATTATTTAATTTTTTAATTTCATAAAAATTTTTTACAAGTGGAGTCCACTCTATTTTTGACCATATCTAGGTGAAAAATTAACATTTTTTTTATTCTGCTAATTTTTACGGCGCATTTATGATCAAAAATATCGTGAAAGAAAAAAATAAAGATTTTTTCTAGCTTTTTTGCGTTTAAAAGTTGGAAAAAATTTTGGCTCTCGTGTTTTTGGATAAAATTTCTATTTTATCCTTTTTTTTTGTTTTTGATATATTTTTTTTGAAAAGTACATAAAAAAACAAACATTAAAAAAAAAAAATTGAATATCACAATTTTCGAAAAAATTTATAAATTTTTTTGAACATTTGTTAAAATTGTGATAATCAGCATTTCTTTCTTTTTAAATTGTTCATTTTTTTATGTATTTTTCAAAAATAAATATATCAATAAAATCAAATCAAAATTTTGTTCAAAAAAATGAAAATTAAAATGGTGGACTTCAATTGTAAATAATTACTAAATTTTTTTAATTTATAAAGAAAATTTTGTTCTTCAAGTGACGTAAAAATTTTTTTTTTAATTAATTTAAGCCTTGAAAATTAGTAAATAATTTTTTTTTTCTTAAAAATTACGTGAAATTATTTCAAATGAAATTCAATTTTTCAAAATATTCCAAAAACTTCAAAATTAATTCCCAGAAATTTTCTAAAAAATTTTTCTACCAACAAAAAACTCAGAATTTTAAAAATAACCTAAAGTTAATATGCAAATATCATACAAAAGTAATAAATGATTGTAAACATATAATAGTTGCGTAACAAAATTACATACCGGTATCGTATCACCGTCTTATGACGCGGAGGATACAAATTTTCATCCAGCATCATGGTTATTTTTAAATAATAATACAAGTACTGTCTCTCGTACTCGCAATAAATAATTAAAAAGACGTTCTATCAGGACGGTGTTTTAAAAACGACTGCGCAAAAAAGTGATCAAAACATGCTACGTAAATTGTCATTTAGAGGGGATAGGACTCTACTTGAATTTAACTATTTTTATAGATTGCATGCTGTCTTCTCTTTCAATTCATCATCCATTCATATTTATTTCCTTTTCTAAACTTCTCACTCATAAAATTTCATTCCAACAAAATTTATCGTCACATAGATATACACAATGCATTCAATGAAAACAGAGTAGGTTTGGAGTGTATAACATTACACGAGAAGGTCAGCTATAAAATTTTTTATACAAAATCGATAAAAATCGAGGACAAACTTTGAAATTATTCCTCGAAACGAATAATGCGATTGTTAGAAAAAATTTTTAAAATACATTCGAAATTCGGGGACTAAACCAGAGCTTAGTATTAATGATTGACAAAAAAAAACTCCGACAAAAAAACTTCGAAATCAAAAGTGACTTTTCGACGGTATCTAAAAAAATTTTTCTTCAAAAGTTACGTTAAATTTTTATGAAAATGAAGTTAGCTGACATTTCAAAATTTTTAGAAATTTTTTTATCGAAAAAATTTCAATTAAACAATTAAAAAAAAAATATCACATGTTAAAAACTTGAAAAACTATAAGTGCAATTTTTTATAAATATTTTTTTAGTTGTAATTTAATTAAAAAAAAAAAAAAATCAAAAATTTTTAGACGTCTGCTAACTTCAGTGTCATAAATTTTTTTTCTAAATTTAACTTCCTCTTAAAGTGATTTTTCGGAAGCATTTAGGGAAATTAAAAGAAAAATACGGGGTGTAGGAGTAGATTTTAAAACGTAAAGCGTAATAGGTTCTGGACTGTACACACGATCCAGCTGGCATTTCGACCGGTGTGACTGAATCTCTATAAATAGCGCGTCCATAAATACAAAACTAACAAACTAACAACAATAATAATTAAATGAGAGAAATAATGCAATGCTGTGACTAAATAATGAACCACTGCATTACAAACAACTACTAATGCAATTAATCAGTCATCAGTCGGCCTATTAATTCATCTAATCTAATTATCTTACGTCAGAGTTATTTGAAGAAGTAACGAGTTCGGAATTAAAATGCCGGTTCAGTGGGATACATTTAGTTATTAATGACGTAATAGTATTTAATGTGATTAAGTATGTGTTTATGTATTTAAATATGCATCTGATCGGATCACAACTCCTTATATTATTACTTTCAAGTTTTGTTGATGAATCAAACCGAAAGATCCTTCGACGATACATGTAAAACAAGTCGCCTCCGCAGATGCTTGACGTTATTCATAGCCCGGTTACTTTTATTTGTACGTACTTTTATTTGTTGTAATACCTTTATATTTATTTTTATTCTCATTCTCAGTCGAAGGCCTTCTATTTAACTTCCGGACCTGAGTCATTTTGAGTAGAAGCCAAAAAATTTCAATTGTCAAATTCATCTATTTTTTTAATTACTATTACTCATCATTTATTTCAAATTACGTTTTTACTTCAATTAGGTTTTGAGGAAGGTTATTATTAAATTATTGTTGTGAAATTAGAATTTTTTTTGGAGAAAAATTATTAGAAGTTTGAACTTTCAAAGCTTGAAATAAGTAAAAATTTTAGGTCCAAAAATTATTTTAATCAACCTTAAGTTTAAAATATTTCTTTAGAAATTTTAATTCTAAAAGAAGAAATAATTTAAGCTCCAAAAATTTCTTTTCAAAATTTTGACTTTTGAAATTGAAAATTAATAAGAGATAATTTTGAACAATTTAAAGTGTATGAAATTTTTTTTTCAAAGATTTTAACTTCAGAAATACGTAAAAATTTGAACTCCAAAAGTTTTTTTATAAAAATTTTAATGAATTTTAAACTTGAACTTTTTGGAAATTATTTTAAAGTATTAGAAAAATTTTTTTCAAAGATTTCAAGTTCAAAAATATGTAAAAATTTGAACTCTAAAAGTTTTTTTTTTTTAATTTTAAACTTGAAATTTTTGGAAATTAATGACAAAAATTATTTTGAAGTATTTGAAGTATTAGAAAAATTTTTTGTAAATTTTATTTTCTAAAATAAGTAAAAATTTGAACTCCAAAATTTCTTATAAAAATTTTAATTCATTTTAGACTTAAAATTTCTGGAAATTAATGACAGAAATTATTTTGAAGTATTAAAAAATTTTTTTATAAATTTTAACTTCCCAAATAAGTAAAAATTTGAACTCCAAAAATTTCTTCTATAAATTTTAATGAATTAAAATTAAAAATTTTTTTTTTTTAATTTAACTTCTAAAATAAGTGAAAAATTTGAGCTCTAAAAGTTTCTTTTAAAAATTTTAAACTTGAAATTTTTGGAAATTAATGACAAAAATTATTTTGAAGTATTTGAAGTATTAGAAAAATTTTTTTGTAAATTTTAATTTCTAAAATAAGTAAAAGTTTGAACTCTAAAAATTTCTTATAAAAATTTTAATTAATTCAAAATTCAAATTTTTTTTTTTTTAATTTAACTTCTAAAATAAGTGAAAAATTTGAGCTCCAAGTTTCAAAAAACTCAAGATTTGACATAAATTTTTCCAAAAAAATCAAAATTTGATCTAAAAATATTTCTACTCAAAAAAACCTAAAATTTCCAAATAACTAACTTAAAAAAAAATAATTACCAACTAAAAAACTAAATACTAAAAATAAGCCGGGAAAAAAAATTACCTTGAAGTAGTCTTGAAGAAATTATTACTCTCCCGATTCATAAGTTCGCTCCTGAATCTAGACATCTCGTCCTCCATTTTTCTCATCTCGGCATCGAATCGTTCGCGGATATTTGAGAATTCGCTATCAATGACGCTAAAGTCGCCGAGTTTAATGGGAATGTTGCGCTTAGTACCACTGTCAGCCATCGTAAATCTGATAGTAATTCAAAAATTACGAGATAAAAGATTATATAAAAATATTAGATCCTCGAAAGCTTCGACGACACTGATGTTTAATTATCACCCACAGTTTACAGTACTAACTGCTGCGTACGAAGAGTCACTTAAATAAAATAAGAAACTACCGAAAGTGAAACAACAGATGCTTGGTCGAACTGAGATCCAAAAGTGAGCGGCGCACGTCACCTACTACTCCTTAAATAGTAACGCGAGATGATACGTGGGTATGTGGGTGTTCGGAGCGGATCGCCGCGACTCGGTTTCATTCGTTGGACATTCATATTACACGGCCTAGGATGGATAAAACTAAACTTGGATTTTTTTTTCTCGATACTATCAAGAGCATTCTTTCGATGGCTTAATACTTAATATTATATTTAATAGCGCAGTAGAAGGATTCATATAAATATACATATATATATTTATTCCGTCCCTGATTCATTTTTCCGAATGATAGAGACCTCGAAATTTCGAAAAAATTATTAATAATGTTTTTTTAATTCAAACTAACGCAAAGTACGTAGGATGGATGGAGTATCCGACGAACTTTTAAGGAATTTAAAAATTTCGAGTTTATACATAACACACTTTTGTATACAAGCAGTCAATGCCGCGTTCTACATACGATTTTGTGATGATGACTAAACCGATGGAATTCAAATAGAAAACTAATTCCATTTTTATAAATGACACATGTGAGATAATACTTATTTATACAATTAAAAAGAATTTTCCTAATTTGATACTTGTAAACAATTTATGCATGACTAATCCCCAGAAGAGTTGTTTTATTTTTGTATTCATGACAATTATATTAGGAAATATCACTATTGAAATTAGTTTTATGATGCAACTTTAAAAAAAATTTTTTTTTTTAATTGTATTAGCTCGGCGGGTTCGGGTTGAAAAACATATTAGGTCTGAAAGTTTATCTATAGTATTTTATAATAAAATAAGGCTCAATAGTTTCGCGACAGCTACTAGGTGGCGAAAAATAAAACGGAGTTTCCACTTATAGAATGGCAAACCGAGTGATTAAGTATCATTGAAAATTTTTGGTAATAATTTTACTATATATCTTACTAACAACCTTGCAGTCACTATGTGACTTGTGAACTATAAATGAATAAAATTTGGCTTTATATTCAATAATGAATTTAGTTAAATTACACTGTACTTTCTTAACTATTGAAGTTTTTAAAAATGTAAGCTCATCTCGATGTTACACTCATCAAGAGCTTTCATTTGAGTACCCACATGCATTTTGATATATTTTTCATATATACATATATATAATATATATAAATATATGAAAACTTGATGTGGGTACTCAAATAAAAGGTCTTGATGAGTGTAATGTCGAGGTAAGCTTATATCTTTAAAAATATCATTAGTTGACAAGATACAATGTCATTTCTTAATTATCGACATTTTTTATGATATAAGCTCATTTCGATGTTACACTTATCAAGAGCTTTCATTTGAGTACCCACATGCATTTTGATATATTTTTCATATATACATATATATAATATATATAAATATATGAAAAATTGATGTGGGTACTCAAATGAAAGGTCTTGATGAGTGTAACATCGGGATGAACTTATATCGTTAAAAATGTCAATAGTTTACAAGATACAAGGTCATTTCTTAATTATGTATCTAGAGATAGAGCATTTTCGAATCCAGCCTAAATACTGATCATCATAAATTGACTATTAGTGAAAATGATATGAAACCTTGAAAAGATTTAACTCCAGGTCGACTTTTCCAACGATACCAAATTTAACCGTAAAAACCCATTTTATCATATAAATACACTGGTCACAAAATTTTCCTTATTCTCTTAATAATGTAGATTAGGTTTTTTTAAACTTTTTCCCTAACAAATAAACTACATTGTAATTACCTATATTAAATTTAGATTGTAGCAATGCGGAATACTTGTCAAGTCTAATGGACAGGATTGTAACAATAATTTAAGTTTTGTTATGATTATTCATAATCAAAAATCTGAGACTTTTTCAAAAAATCTTCAAAGTTTTTACTATAGATTTATTTTCTTGTCATTATTTATTTAATGAAAAATATCCAGAAATTGTTAAATATCTATTCCTTTGAACATTTTTAATTCAACAATATTAATTCTGAAGTTGTTATGACAGAAAATTTCAAATAAATATTTTTTATCTGTACTACTTAGTTATAAATTGAAAAATTTCTGTCCGCACAATTTACACTAATTTCAAAACAATAAGTTTCAATTCACGCTGTTAAATTTATAAAATATGCGCAGGCGCCCTTAACATTTTTTCATAAGAGAAAAATATAATTCAATTATTTTTCCCCTTTCTACATTAAAAGAAAAAAAAATTAATTTTGTGTAATAATAAGAATAAATAACTATTCAAAAATGTTTTATAGATATCATTTATTACAATTAATAAAATAATTTCATATATAATCTGATTATTAAATATAATTTTCTTCAATAATTCGTAAAAAGTTACTCGTTAAACAATAAAAATTTTTAACATTACAATAATTTTATTTAATAAACGCCTCCTTATAATAACACATTATTCTAATAATAATATACTCACTAATAATAAAAATAATTTTTAAATCAATATTAACAAAATAAATGATTAAATCGTTCTTTTATATACACTAAATAATTGTTTAAATTTCATTTAAACACAATAATCAATGATTAAATCTTAAACATTTTAAATCTTCATTAAATTCAAAACTCAAAAAAACAATATCGAATTATTTTTAATAAACATAAATAAATCTTCAAGTCGATTAATAAAAAATAATTTTCAAAAGTAATAAAATTACTTATTTATCATTGCTACTATTAATCGGGACGAGTTGCAAAGTATTGCCGACTTTAATAGCTTTGAAGGTATCACCAGGTGATACAGTAGCTGCTTGAATGCGCGTCAACATAGCGTACCCTGAATTGTTTCCCAAATTTACACTATTGTCAGCAGGTTGAACCTGCTGTTGCATCACAATAGGCTTCGAGTAAGTTTGTTCGGCCAGCGAAAACTTGATGTCGCTTCTTTTGATAGGGATCAACTTATTAGGATCTATTTTCGTCAAATTAATAACTCGAGTAGTTTTCGGCTGGCTGAGTTTGTAACACGTGCTTTTAGTGTTATTATTGTCAACCACAGAGCTCATTGATTTGGGAATTAAAATTTTTGTAGTACCCGCAGAGATAGGATCTTGAAGAGAAGAAATACTTCCGATGGGAATCAGCTTCATTATTTTGTGAACCGGCTTTGTTTTAATGATGGTTGAAGCCGTTGGATTTATTTTATTCAGTTGTCCGGTTCTGATTGCCATTTGAGAAACTTTCAAATTTTTGTACACACTCTCAGCATTTGCACTCTGTACGACTAGACTTTGGTTATTTACTTCAGGCTCTAGTTTAACGATCGGATGCGCTGAGTCAGTCTTAATCAACTTGTCTGGCAATAATGGAGGATTTTTTATGCACGAGTCAGATTTGTAGCGGGTAAGAAGCTTCGTGCAGGCCTTTGGTTTTGGTTCTTCACTGGAATTAAGTTTCTCCAACTCCATCTCAGCTACGCGGAGAATCGAATCGTCCAGTCGTTCTAGGGATCGCGACTTGTTGTCGAGGTTCGGAAGACTGTTTGTTCGGGAAAACGACGCAGTATCTAAAAATTAAATAATTAAACATAAATTTTGATTAAAAAAAAAATTAATAAATAAAAATAATAATCTATATTATTAAGAGAATAAGAAAAATTTTGTGTTCAGGATAGTCATATGATAAAATCGGTTTTTTTTAGTGAAATTTAGTGTCATTGCAAAGGTCTTGATTTGAATTTGTGCCTTTTCAAGGTTTCATATCATTCATATCATTCTCACAGATAGTCAATTTATTATGATAAGTATTTAGGCTGCATTCGAAAATGCGCTATCTCTAGATACATAATTAAAAAATGACCTTGTATCTTGTAAACTATTGACATATTTAGAGATATAAGCTCACCCCGACATTACACTCATCGAGACCTTTCATTTGAGTACCCACATCAATTTTTCATATATTGCATATATTTATATATATATATATTTATTTATTTATATATATGAAAAATATATCAAAATGCATGTGGGTATTCAAATGAAAACTCTTGATGAGTGTTACATCGGGATGAGCTTATATAATAAAAAACGTCAATATTTAAGGAAGTACAGTGCAATTTAACAAAAGTCATTATTTAATAAAGCAAAATGTTATTTATTTATAGCTCACAACCACGGCAGTCACATAGTAACTACAAGGTTGCTAGTTTTTTATAAATTACCTGAATCAAATAATTTCCTTTTGCGCAATTTACGTTTGTCTATCGTAGGAGTACTGTAGCAATTTTTGATGAACGCTTTGCTAGTCCCAAAATTGGCAGATGTTGCGGCGTATGAATGGTAAGAATGTGGAGTTAAGCATTTATCTGGCGTGGACATACCAATTGATGAGCTGTGTATTTTACTAACTGGTGTGTCTGCAAAATATATAATTGTTAATTTAAAAATGTTTATACTTTTTAAAAAGAAAATTAATTTTTTTTTATCAAGAGATTGAAATTTAGACTTTACATTTAACTGTCACGTCAGTCGTTAAAATAGATTCATTTGTTTCAATTAATTGGTATGAAATTAACGTTTTTTGATATACAGTGAATATATCAGAAAGTTTTTATTCCAAATAGAAACAATTGATGAATCTGTATATCCCTAATAGCCAAGCTTTTTTTAAAAGTAGTTAGATTTCAGCAGTTACAGTTAACTTAATATCAAGTTTGCGGTAATTCTTTACAGTACAACAGTAGTAAACAAATTGACGAAAATCTACGTCCACAATTTAAATACCAAACTTTTGGTTAAATTTTCCTTCAACTTTACTACAACTAGACTGTAATACTAGCACTGCAAGTATTGACGTCAAATTGCAAAGTAACTTATAGACAACTTAACTAAAACCGTTTGGTTTGCAAACTCTTTCCATCAAGTTGGCTACAAATTTCGGCAGTAGATTAAATAAAAGATTGAGTTAAGGTGGCTATCACGGATAATTAGCGTAAAAATTATGGACATGTCTATTCATACGTAAAAAAGTCCTGATAAATCCACGCCGCGTGAATATAAGGGCCTTAAATCTACGCTGCGTAAATGTAAAAGCCCTTATATTCACGCTGCGTGTATTTATTATATTAGGATTTTTTTACGTATGAATAGACACTTCTAGAAATTATTATCTAGAAATTATTATATAATACGATTAAAAATCATTACCAGTAATTAAAGATATGCCTTAAGCTGCGATAAGAAATACATATAAATACATAAGTAATTTTAATTCATGCTCAATAACTTTATATATTTATCAATTAAGAGAATTACAGACACATTTGATTTACTTTATCAGCAAAAATATTTTTGGCAAATACCAAGTCATACTTTCACAGTAAATTTTATTTTTAATAAAATTTACTGCTGATTAATTAAATGTGTCAATAATTCTTAAAACTCAGTAAAAAAAAAAATAATTACCAGTATCAAAAGACTCTGTAGACTCAACATCAGGCCCAAAATATTTAAAAATAGGTTTCTTCAGCGCTCTATCAAACAAATATATTTTCTTAATCAATCCAATAGCCGTCAGTACATTAGCAATGTCATACAATCGACGAACTTTGGTTTTGAACCTCGATCTGGACCCAGTGTCTCCCATCATTTCAGTCTGGTTATCCGCGTTATCAAGAATCAACACCTTAGCAGCTATTTCTAAATTAATGACTCCATTCTAAAACACAATAATCCATCAAGTACTCCAAAATCACAAACAAAAATTTTAGCTATTGTCAAAAATAAAATACCTTCATAGAGACCAAGAATAACATGACAAACTTCTGGCACATCGCTCCAAGACTCTTATCCTCCTTGATAGCCGTATCACTGTAATAAGTTTCTTCATCGACAGGTTCTTCGAGCGACATCATCAGCTCATTGCACGAGTCATCGTTATCGTTGGTGTAAGCCCGGAAATTTTTCTGGATCTCCTGGATCTGCTCTCTCAGACCGAGTCTTATTGCTGTGGATTTCAGTCTGACCAGCGTGGCAGTCAGGTTACTCTGTCCGTGCCACAAGTACCGATTTTTCCCGGCCTTGGAGGCCATGTCCAGGCTCTCCAGGACATTGATGATGTCGTAAATACGCCGCTTTTCTGTGCCAAGGTCTTTGGCAGTTTTATCGAGAGAAATTTCTCGAGTTTCTTGGTCTAGATTTAGCGGGTACATGTTCAAAAATCTGAAAGATTATTTTTATTAATTTTTAATAAAAAATTAAAAATAATAATGAAATTTAAGTTAGCCGACATCTAAAAATTTTTCTAATTTTTTTTTTATTGAAAACATTATTACAAAAAAATACATAAAAATTTTTATTTGTAAAAAATTTGAAAAACTTTAAGTGCAATTTTAAAAAAATATTTTTTTGTTCCAATTTAATAAATGAAAAAAAAAAATAAAAAAATTAGAAACGTCGGCTAACTTTAATAATATAATTAGCAGACACTTGACAATTTTTTGGTTTTTCTTTGAAAATAAACTATAGAAATAAACGTATAGAAAAAATTTTTTAGAAAATCGCATCTGTAATTTTTTAGAGCTTCTAAATGTTGAATTTTTTTAAATAAATTTTTCTGGTTATAACTTCTTTGTTTAAAAAATTTTAAAAAATATCAAATGTCTCTTAATTTATGAAAATAAAATTAGCAGGCAGCTGACAATTTTCAGAATTATTTTTATTATTAAAATTATTACAAAAAAATTAAAAGAAAAAATTCCACATGTAAAAAAATTGAAAAACTATACGTGCAATTTTTTAAAAATATTTTTTTATTGCTAATTCAATTAATAAAAAAAAAATAAAAATTTTTCGCTGCTGGCTAATTTTAGTTTCATCTTAATTTTAGTATAATTGAAAATTTTATTTTATAAAAAATTACTTACTTATTACACAGTAATCCCAGTGACTTTTGTTTCCTGGGTAATATCTTGAATCCATTTCCAATAGACCCGGATGCAATTGGAGAGGATTCAGTAATATAATTATTGTTATGATTAATAATATTAATATTACTATTATTGATATTAATAATATTATTATTGCTATTATTCTGGACTTTATTAAGACAATAATTATTGTCAGCTACGCTCTTCAAATTAGATGCCAATGATGTTAATAATCTCAAATTAGCTGTTGGAGAAATAGGTTCCGGCTTGGTATTGCTCAGTTCCCCGAGGATTTTCCTCTCCGGTGTCCGATTACCGATCTCCATTTTTTCAGTCACCAATTAGTTCAAGGAGTAATTTTACACATTATTCTGTAAATATTTATTAAAAATAAGATTCATTTATAAATAAAATATTCAGCACTTAACCAAACATTGTCTTGACGTTTTTTATTTCGTTTTTGTTTTCAAGGTCCCAGAAATTTTTCGAAATATAATTAACCAGCACATTTAGATCACAGATAATTACTCTGTTATTGTTTTTGTTATTTATAAAACATAGATGATAAAACTTTATTGTTTGTTAATAATTATTGCATTAAAAATATGGTTATATATTTATTCCCGCCGATTTACAACGGCTGCTAACTCATCAAATTTTTTTTACTACAGTTCAGTTTTGTGTATAGTAAAAGTTATTTAAGTATAGTATGCTTGGTACGCTCAGCATAAAAAATATAAATAAGTCTTTTATTATTTTTTTAAACTATTTCAATGGAATTTATCGAAATAAAACATAAATTTTAACTAATATTAAAATTTAAGAAGTTAAATATTAATTTTTGAGATAATAATAAAGTTTGTTTGAAATTTATTTCTGAGAGAGAGCACAGTTGATATTACAGTTTGCAGTCAATTTAAGCAAAAATATAAATAAAATTATTAATAATTTAACACCGATTTAAGTTAAAAAAAAAAATATTTTTTAGAAACCCAATTATTTTACACTTTATTTAATTAAACTATAATATATAGATAGATCTCTTTAATTAAGTAATCAAAAATTTACAAATTTAAAATAATTATATTGCTCATATGTTATAGATTTATTTATAAAGAAGAAATAAAATTATTTTATGAAAAGTTCATCAGTTTTTAAATAAAAAAAAAAAATGAAAGTTTCTCTTAAAAATTCTTGTACTAAAAAATTTAAGTAACTAACAATAGAAAAGTTCTAAATATTTAACTGAAAATAATTTTAATCATAATCATTAAACTCAAAAATATATCGATTGCTTTTAATTTTTTAATATTATAATACTCAAATTGCGAAAAATTAAAAATTTTTGTTTTTTTTTTCTTTGAACTGATAAACTATTATAACTATTATAAAAATAACTATAAAAACTAATAATATCTAATAATTTTATTAACCAGTCTAATTATCCGTAACTCCTATTCTTTCCCGCTTCACAGCATTATTTATATTTGTTACATTTTTTAACAAATATAAATAATGCAACATTTACGTAACAGGATATTTTGGTAGGAAAGGATTGAGAAAGGATTGTGGAGGAGGAACTTCTTAATGTGAGTGTATAGAATATGCGAGAAAAAATTATTAGATAGCTCGGACTGGGATTCGAACCCAGAACCTTCCGAAGACATGTCGGCTACTCTAATCAGCCGACTTATCTCTATAACTATTATAAAAATAACTATAAAAAATCTTCCAGTCTCTGACATAACTGTACTATAAATTATAAATACAAATTAAAAATAAATAAATATAAAAAAAAAAAAATGGTTTACCTCCTTTTCGGAAAAACGAAACTTTCCGAATAATCACTTGATTACTTTATATCAAAAGATTAAGTCTACATGACCATCTATAAAAAATTTTTGTATCCTCTTTCTTGGAATTCGATAAAACAGATCTTGATAGGACAATGTCTATAAAAGACGTGCGTACGCTAATACAATATTTTTTTATTCAATAAAAATAATTCCTCGGTGTAATTTGCTCATGTCAAAATATACTTCAATTTTATTAATTACAATCAATACTATTTAAGTATTGCTTGCTCCAATTACAAAATACAGAATTTAATATAATATTTACAAAACTTGTAGAGTGAAATATAAGTATGTGAATAATATAAAAATTATTTGAAGAGTACAAAAAAAATGTCAATTTCTACTTTCTACTTTCAATATTATTTAAAAATCAAGTACAGTGCGCGTCATTGATTCGTACCGGTTGAAAAATTTTAAGGTAAAATAGATAAATCAAAATTTCGACATCTGTAAATAAAGAAATCAATAAAAGGAAAATCTTTATAAGGATCAATTTGAACAAAATTGAAAAAATAATTTACTAAAAATAAATAACTCAAAATATCAATCACGATTAAAATAGAAATTAAAAATCTTAGTAATTAAAATAATCACACACTTTATAAAATAAATAAAAGTAAAATTTTAATATTAAAAAAATAAGACAACGATATTATTCGATAATTTTAAAATTTATCAATTATAAATATAGGCATTGGATAAAATATAATAGACTAAATTCAGAGAAGTCAGTAAAAAGACATTTGAATATTTATAATTATAATTATAAAAATATTGATAGTTATTAATATATAAATTCTTAAAAAATAGACATCTCTAAATATAGACTAGAAAAAATAGAAAACTGTGATTTTAGACATCTGTA